>JARJHM010000024.1:0-600000 GCA_033356055.1 Carex pumila
CTCTTCCCCATTTTTTTTTGCGTGGATGTTACTGCTTTTATGAATAGCCCCTCAAATTTACTTGAATTACAAAAACGGGGGATATCAACGTATTTATCTTCTTACATGTATATATTTTACATTCGAAACATTGGTTTGAGACGATTTATTTTTAAATACTCGTCTCAATTTGCAAGTATAACGAATAAAATATATGATATACTTCTTGGCCGCTATATTGATCATATATTTAATTTTTGAACAAGTTAAAATAGTATAGAACATTTGTATTTGTTTATATTCATTACAGAAATTTTAGCCGATATATATTCGTCATGCCGAATTTTTTATTAATATCCAAATTTAATATAAAATTTCAAAAAATAACCGCATGGCCGGTTTTATTCGAAATGTACCCATTCCGGAAAAATTTTTTCCGAAACCAAGCTCTATATCCGGAAAAATTTTATCCGGAAAATCCCTAACCCCGGAAAAATTTTTTCCGGAAACACGCTGAAACCGGAAAAATTTTTTCCGGAAACGTCCCACATCCGGAAAAAATTTTTCCGGAACCGGGGCTGCGGTATAAACTCGGCCCACCACTGGAAGAAGGAAATCAGCGGAGCCGTCCCTTTCAGCACTGTTTAAGAGGTAATTTTTATTTATTTATTTAAATATTGAAATCTAGATAGTTTAGAATAATATCCCAAAAAATTAGAAATTTAGAAATTGTGTAGAATAATGTCCAAAAAAATTAGAAATTTAGAAAATTGTGTAGAATAATGTCCAAAAAATTAGAAATTTAGAAAATTGTGTAAAATAATGTCCCAAAAAATTAGAAATTTAGAAAATTTTGTAGAATAATATAGGAAATACCGAATAGTCTACAATAATTTAGAGAATACCAAAATGGTTTAGAATAATTTATAAAATACCGAAATAGTCTAGAATTGTTTAGAAAATACCGAAATAGTCTAGAATTGTTTAGAAATTATCAAAATGGTGTAAAACAATTTAAAGAATACCAAAATAGTGTAGAATAATTTAGAAAATACCAAAATTGTTTAAAATAATTTAGAAAATACCGAAATAGTCTAGAATTGTTTAGAAATTACCAAAATGGTGTAGAACAATTTAAAAAATACCAAAATAGTCTAGAATAATTTAGAAAATACCAAAATTGTTTAGAATAATTTAGAAAATACCGAAAAAGTCTAGTAAAATTGTTTAGAAATTACCAAAATGGTGTAGAACAATTTAAAAAATACCAAAATAGTCTAGAATAATTTAGAAAATACCAAAATTGTTTAGAATAATTTAAAAAATACCGAAATAGTCTAGAATTGTTTAGAAATTACCCAAATGGTGTAGAAAATTGTTCGATTAATTTAATTTTTTTTAGGCATCTGTTTTCCTTTCGGAGCTCTGATTGTCTGATCGATCAGATCTACGATTCAGGTTTTTATATTTGTATTTTTTTAATTTTAATTTAAAAAATAATTAATTAGTTCATTTTAATGGTTTAGAATATTGTCTGATTAATTTAGAAAATACCAAAATGATGTACAATAATTTAGAGAATACCAAAATGATGTACAATAATTTAGAAAATACCAAAATGGTTTATAATAATTTGAAAAAATTTAAGGTGATGTACAATATTGTTCGAATTTTGCAGTATGGCAGACCCAGTACTTAAGCATAGATTTAGCCCCCTGTTGTGGATAGCTCACGGTAATCACAGGATATCTGAAGCGTCTAAGGAGGTAAACATTTACTTATTTCGTTTTTCATAACTCTGTAAGTATTCAAATAAATATTGTAATTAATTTTTTTTCTTATTTTAGAGTAAAGAGATTTTAACCGTGAGACATTATCGACACAAATGTGAGTCTAATGAGAGGTATGCACCATTTTTAATTCGAATGGGCTTATATCATCTCGCGATATTGCCTGATATCGCCCTCGATGCGGCCCTCATTCATGGACTTGTCGAGCGGTGGCGTCCGGAGACACACACTTTTCATCTTCCATTCGGAGAAATGACAGGTATTAACTAATTTAAATATATATTTTTTTTATTCCTTACTGACAAGTCAAATATATTACAGTTACTCTGGAGGATGTGAGTTGTCTCTGGGGTTTGCCTATTACGGGGGAGCCGGTAACGGGATTTACAAACTCGGCGAGTTTTCATGGCCGACTTTATGACTTACTGGGCGTGAAAGATAATGAAGTGAAGGGATTTATGAAAAAGAGGGGAAATGATACGTACGACATGCTTATCGCTAAAAAAGCTGTCCGTGAGCGCTTCAAAAAATTACCAACAGATGCGAACGACCAACAATTGAAGTGGTTAGTATTTTTTTTATTTACAACTCTATTCGTATTTGATATTTTGAATAATGTACTCACATTTTAAAATTGACGGTTAGGTATGTCCGTGGATTTCTCCTCGACATGCTAGGGAATACCATGTTTGCTGACAGTAGCGGGGACGGAATACCACTGTGGTATCTCGGCATGATTGAAAACTTGGACGAGCCGAGGAAGTACAACTGGGGCGGAGCTGTTCTCGCCTATTTATATAGAAATCTGTGCCTCGCATCCAGTCCTTCATGCCACTCCATGCATGGTCCCACCATGCTTCTGCAACACTGGTCGTGGACTCGATTTCAAATTCACCGGCCGTTACCGGGAGCTCAACCGAACTGGGGCGCAGAAACAGAAGAGACATGCCCCGCCTTTGCTGACTTATGGAAAGGCCCACACAATTGGGAAAACTCGTCCCATGGTGCAACCTCCGGTCCAAGTATCCCTCGCGACCAGATTCAGAAACTGACGGATAACATGGTCAATTGGCAGCCATATGCTTCTGTTTACCACGACCTTTCGAAAACAACCCGGGCGGACCAGGTACATTATAGTAAAAACCTCTTTCTTTTATTCATGTCATCACATTTATAATTTCTACCTAACATTGCAACTCTAAAATTGACAGCCGTTCTACCTGTACCGCGGTCCTCTTATTTTTTATTGGATTGTTGAGCATCACAATCCTGATCGCTGCATGCGACAGTTCGGAAGATGGCAACAGATAGAGCCACCGCTTCCCCAGGATCCGCTCGAGCACCAAGAGCTGCACAAGTAATATTCACAAATCATATGTGGTTTACTTATTTTAAAGTACTTATTTACTTATTTATCATACTAACCTTGTAAACAGGTTGAAATCGGGCTCAAAGAAAAATGCCAACTGGGCGCAACTGCACCGTCGGCATGTAAACGAGGCGACACATTATGCAGATCATGTGTACGAAGTAGGTCGTCCGTGGGATATAAATGACCTCCTAAGATATCGTAAATGGTACCAGGAGAACTGCATGGCATCCGTCTACCTGTTTGGCCAGCACGTGGTGGGGATGGATCGTAATGTTCCGGTTCCAAGAGACGAGCACTCCAAGTCTGGATATATTCCCAGTGGATCGACATTTGTTCGAACTGTAAATATTTCTAACTCTGAATTTCATGATTGGTTTATTATATATCATTTATTATACTCCAAATATATGTACAGGCTTTGCGTGGGATAGGAGAGTTAGCACATGGCACACGGGCATTTTTCACGAAGGGTCTCCGTGCAATTGGCAAGGGCAAAATGAGACTAGGTTTGTGTCTCTGCAGAGATAATGGTTATGGAGACCGTGCTATTGCCATGTTGGAGGATGCGGGGGTTCCACCTAACTGGGAGGAAATTCCATCCGACGATTCTTATCCTTTGGGAACGGAGCCGATGCCAGCTGGCCCCGTATTTGAAGGCCCAGATCCAGTGACGGGCTGGTTATATGATGGCTCACAATGGAGGGATTACATCCGTCCGGGAGAGTTCGCAGAGCATAATCTATCATCACGTGCCAACGCTGGCCAGGTATAAATTTAACTTACAAGATGATTCAAAATTTAGTTTGTAGCTAAGAAAAAATATGTATGAACTAAAGGTGCCGATGCAGACGCAGGAGCCGATGCAGACGCAGACGCAGGAGCCGATGCAGGAGCGGGAGATGACTGGTGATGAATGGTTGCAAGAACTATTCGGCGATGAATTGGGCCCGGTATATAATACTTTAATTGAGGTAATTTTGTTTTTTAATTTACAATGAACAAGTAATAAAAATTTTCTTATGAAATGCAGATGTCTCAGGATCAAGCAGGTTATCGTTACTATCCAGGACTGTCTCAGGAGCAGGCGAACGAGATGGAGCAAATGCAATTTGACCAGGCAAGACACGAATCAATGATGGCTCATATGGAGGCACCTCCGACTCCATTCTCCGGCCACGTATTCGGTGATCCTGGGGCGTCGTCATCTTATCCATCAGGTGATCCTGAGGCGTCGTCTTCTTATCCACCTCCTGCAGAGGATCTGTCTCAGACACCACATGCAGTAGATCCCACTGACGGACCGCGCCGCTCACAGCGTTCTAGGGTTGACACTTCTCGCTTCTCACATTCGCAGTATCCGGACCACCATGTATATTCACAGCGTGGCCAGTAGGATTTATAGATTTTATCTTGTTATTTGCGTTATATCTTGCTATTTTTTATTATCTTGTAGGACTCCTCGTATATTTTTTTTATTTATACATTTGTGTTATGTTTTGTTATTTTTGATTTACCTTGTCATGTGTGTTGCATCGAAACCATATCCTATAACTTAACAAAATAAAATAATTCTCAACACGTACAAATAAAATAATTCTCAACACGTACAAATAAAATAATTCTCAGCAACATTAGAATCAAGTAGTTCTTAACACATAGAAATAGAAAAAACACACAAGTTAATTTCTACGACGCAGACTGAAATGTTGTCCGAGGGTGCGCCAAACGGTTGTACTTGTCCTTGTTGGTTGCTCTGCCGCTGCTTGCGCCTGTCTTGCTGCCTCCTCTACATGTAGTGTAGGGCATGCATTAGATTGTGAATTTAGTTAAAAAATCAACAACAGTTGGTTGATCAGTTATACCTGCAGCATTTCTATCAATTGTCTCACGATGAGCCTGGTGTCCGAGTCTCCGACCACGCATTCTGTCCATTTCCATCGGTATGCGGTCGTGCCGTCTCCTTCCTTTTTTGATCAGTCTCGACTCAGGTTTAATTTTCGGGCCCTCATACGCAGGCCATTCACATTGGTTGCCTTTCGGTTCCCAATGTCCACTCCATGTCTGTGCCACTATTGACATACGGTACAATGGGTTGACGTATAAATTTTCATTATATCTCATTTCACGGACAACGGCCATGAAATGAGAACAAGGTATGCCGGTCAATTGAGGCTTCTGACATTCACATTCAACCTTGTTGTTGTCCGTAACAACAACCCTATACCCGAAATCCCTACGAGTATACTCAAGTCTCGGTTGATTACGCCTTGCTGGTATTTTTTCACCCTTAACCATGACCTCAAAAAGACCATGTCTTCCACGGTAAGGAATCACAGTCATGTTCCTTCCTTTTTCAATTCGCTTTTGCAATAACTTAGTTACCCTATCGGACCACACCTGACCATGTTGACATGACATTTGAGCTTTGTTACATCGTTCAAAAAACCACTTATTCAACTTATAGAATGTGTCCTCCACGACCGCTGCAACCGGTAATCGCCGACTAATTTTGAACACGGCATTCAGTGACTCTGACCCATTTTTTGTCATTATCCCCCATCGGTGGCCTCCGTCCAAAGCTTTATATAACTTATCTGGACATGGAAGCTCGTCTTCATCGTTAGGGTTCCTTTTACCCACCTTGTTAAGGTAGTCGATAGCCTGCGGACAACCAATTTCAAAGTCTTGTAACATCTCTTGCAACCTCCTAGGTTTGCATTTGTTCACTCCAGCTATGAATCTGTCGCTAACCTCTCTCTTACGGCCTACATGCTTGTAGAGATTTTCGGCGACATGTTGGGAGCAATACCGATGCACACATTGATCGGTAGACTAATCCCATCCGAGATTTGGATCCTGAAACACGGCTTTAATTCCCAAATGTCTATCCGATATGACACAGAAGAATCGATTATCTCCAATTACTTCCAACCTTAACCATCTCATAAAAAAACCCCAGTTGTCAGCGCTTTCTTTCTCCACAATTGCAAAAGCTACTGGAAGCAATTGGTTTTCAGCATCATACATACAAGCCATTAGCAGCCTACCTTGGTACCGTCCCGACATGAAACATGCATCGATACTAATCACTGGTCTGAGGAACGGTATCGCTGCAATACACGCTCCGAATGCCCATGCCGCTCTGTGGAAGTGCCTATCGGTTTCTTTCTCAATCGGTTTCGAGATCACACAATACTTAGTTCCTGGATTGTTTCTCTTGATGGCTTCCAATAGTGGAATAAGTAAGTTGTACGAGTTCTCTCAACTCCCAAATAGATTTGCAATAGCAAGCTCACGGCCTCTCCATAATTTGTTGTACTTGGGGGTTACCTTATCATATTTCATCATGACGATATCTCGAATATGATTTATAGAAGAGCACACGTCTCTTCTAATGGTTTTATCAATCGCAAGGGCAACCATCTCTGCTGTCAGCTGACAATGATCAGTACGTGTTGCCGATACTGTGCACGTATGGGGAAGTGCTTGTTTGGTAATAATCCAAGATTCTGAAAGAATGTTCTGCTTTGCGGACACCTTAAATTTACAAAAAGCATCTCTGCACCCCACCTCGTAACGTCTAGGTTCGCTCCTAAGAACCCTGCACTCACAATTATTTTCAAGATGAAACTCATTGATTGCTATCTTTAGAGCCGTTTTCGACTCATAAAATACACCTTTAGCCAATCGATTATCAAATGTTTTTTTTGACTTGCCGAAAAAATCGACATCCGCAGGCCGAAAACTGGATATGTCATTGAAACTGTCAACCGGATGTTTCATATTTTCCCGACCAGTAATCGGGTACTGTAATTGACGGGATTGTATTTGACGGGATTGTGGTTGTGACTGGTTGGGCTGTCTGATATCATCATCAGAACCTGACGACTCACCGGAGAGCATCTCATCTCCACTCGCCAAACTATCAGAATCAATTGCATCCACAGGTACATGAGAATAATCACGTACATGTCTGCGGACCGCACTGGGACTGGGTCGGGATCTCATTGGTATATCAACAGAGTGCCGACCAGTATTAGGTCGGGATCTAACTGGTATTGGGTCTTCATCGACATGATTATGACTGCTACTGGGTCGGGATATAACTGGTTCATTCACAGAGTTGCTACCGATACTGGATCAGGGTCTCATTCTTACATCCACAGAGTACCGACCGGTGCTAGGTCGGGATCTAATTGGTATTGGGTCGGGTTCCACAGGAATCCGACTGGTACTGGGTCGGGATTGAGGTTCAGGTATATGACTGGTATAGATCGGTTCCAATTCTACATATAACTCCAGAACCGGTAACCTTTGTGAAAAAGACAACACAATTCCTACAATCATTTCGAATGATTGTTGGTTCATTACCGGTACTAATTGGTAGTCACGTTGGCCATCAGTGGACATGTTAAATCTGGCCTGGATTTCCATATTTGCATTGCTAGAATTGTACCCAACTAATTTATAAATCTCATTCACAAGATAATCAAAACTGTGGTCCACGGTTAGCGGTAATGAGTATTTAGCTCGGGTACTGTAATAGACCCCGTCATCATTATATTGGATTTCCCCTCCAATATATATTTTCACACAAATAGTTGTCATTTCTAATTTCGATTGGTCTGGCAATTTCAAAAATAACAACATATAAGTAATTAAAATTTGTGTTGCCATTAGTAAAAATATTCTACACAATTTTCAATAATTATTCTACACTATTTTGGAATTTAAAGAAAATAAAATTACCTCAATCGAAAACCAATCGATCTGATTGTTAGAGCTCCGTAAGGAATCCGAAAAGCAAAAAGTTCCTAAAACAATTCTAAATCATTTCAGAATTAATCAAAATTATTTCAGAATTAAAAAATTATTTTAGAATTAATAAAACTTTTAAAATTATTCTGCAGCATTTTTAATCTTTTTTCAATTAATATGACAATATTCAGAATTTAAATAATTTCACATTAAATAGTTACATATTTAAATAATTACAAATTAAATACTTCTAAATTAAAATTATAAATCAAATAAATTTAAATTACAAACAAATGAAATTAAAATTATAAATAAATAAAGAAAATTAAAATTAAAAATAAATAAAGAAAATTAAAATTATAAATTACAAATAAAGAAAATTAAAATTATAAATTATAAATAAATAAAATTAAAATTATATATTAATTAAATTTAAAATATAAATAAATGAAATTAAAATTGTAAATTAATTAAATTTCAAATATAAATAAATTAAATTAAATTATAAATTAAAACTTACTGTGAGAGAGCGCACCTGGTGAAAGCAACGACGCACCTGGTGAAAGCAACGACACTCTGCAGTTTTAACAGAGAATTGAATAGAATTCCGGAAAAAGAAATTCCGGAAATAGAGAATTACCGAAAATTTTTTTTCCGGAAATGGCCTAAAACCGGAAAAAAAATTTCCGGAATTTCTCTGTTTCCGGAGAAATTTTTTCCGGTTTTAGATCCCATTTCCGGAAAAAAATTTTCCGGAAAGGATACATTTCAAAATCAGCCTGCCATGCGGTTATTTTTTGAAATTTTATATTAAATGTGGATATTAATAAAAAATTCGGTTCGTCATGTCTAATTCCCCCAATAGACACAAATAATAGATAGCAACACTATTGGTTTATATTTATTAAAAATAAGAAAAAATATCATTTTTATTCTTAAAAATTACATACATAATATTTATAAATTCATATATATTATAGAATTTGATTGTGTTTTAGAGTTAACCAGTGCCTTTTATTCCGAGATAAATTCTTCCGATGTACGTACGCTATTTTCTATGAATTTTCAATTTCAAAATGCAAAATTTACATTTTACTCTTTACAATTGATTAATTATACAAAGGTGATCCACACATATCGTGTGCTCCCTGATCTTATAATTTAGTTCATATATTTTCTATTTAAACAAATTACCCTTAAAGCATATTATTCTTTTAAAATGGAATATTGCAATTCTGCATAGTCTGTCTTAAATCAGAAAAATAAGAGTTGTGATAGGCCTAACAAGCTAGTGGTAAAAAAAAAAAAAAGAAAAAAAAACGTTTTTATGGAAATAAAAATGATCACAACAGAAAATATGTCTGGGACTCCGGTTCGGTAATTATTTCCATGAAAACATGTTTATAATGCCAGACTCGATCACATTAATTTATTTAAAATTAGACAAATAGTTTAGTATATTATATCACTTTCGAATAAAATTTTGGTCAAATCAACGCTCGTTGTACATAAGGATTCTAGGATCCCCTGAAGTAACTCAATTTTTGTGTTTTAGATTGAGACCGTGTGATTTGAATCTGTCACTCAGAATGTGTGCGCTTCACTTTAGATTAGATTATCGCCGATTTGAATCAGACGGTTTCAATCTAAAATTCAAAAATTAAATTACTTCACTGGATTTGAATTCTATTCTATCTAGCTCTTTTATGATGCGGAGTATTTTTCTGTACAAAATACATTTGTATGTATTATACCCACACAGATATTCAAATGTATGTAAATGTAATATATTTGAGTAATATCCATACATCCGTAATTTTCTAAGTACTGTGCAGTTAAAAGCTACACATTGCATTTTAAAAAGTTGTATATAAGAAATTAAAGACAAACAATATTGAAATATCAGATTAAAAAGTTGGAAAAAGTGAATTATAATGAGTGAAACCAGCAAGCAATAGCTCTGATCGGAAAATGAGAACGAAGCAAGAAAAACAAAAATGAAATAGAATTCGGAACAGAGAAGTGTTCAAATGATTTTATTTTTATTTTTTTTAAATAAAAATAATTCTAAAATTTATATGTTAACATAAAGTTGTTAGATGTGTTATTTTTATATGGACATAAAAAAATATCACTTATTGATATTATTTTTATACGAATCAATATATTAAAAAATCAACGTTCAGATATTATCTACACTAGTGTAGTTTTTCAAATTCTCAATAATAATCAAAATAAAGTTAAAATGTCATAATTTTTTTACATAGTGCTCAGAGAAACTGATGTAAATTGTATCAAAACAGTTTTATTTTGATTGTTAATTTTAAATATTGAGTTATTATTAAAGTTTTAAAAGCAGAAGAATGATGGAGGTGAAAAGTATGTATGCATTTGAATCTTTATCAAATAAATTAGAATTGGGAATAAATCTACCGAATTGGTCCCCTCCCAGCTGTACTTCGATTAATTTAAAAATAAAGTTTCTTTAAAATCAGCACAAGTTTTCTTTTCAGATATTACACGGACCACGAAAAGCAAACCAAACATTCTTAATTGTTATGTAGAGGAACCAAAAGCAAATTATCTAAAAGTTGAGATCGAAGTTGTTTTGATATTATAGCTTCCATGCTGCATGAAGCCAGAACTGCTCTGTAAATCTTTACCCGCAACTTGGCCCACCCATGTCTGAATGACTGAACTATAAATCTATAATCATCATCTAGGAATTGAATGGAAGTATTTTCATACTTGCATCAGTTACAAATTGTTCTTATTTATATTCTATTTTTACTCACTACAAATTAATTTATATATACCATATTTTTAGTCATTATGATTCTCAAATAATAAAACGGTAGCGGATAAATAGTAAATAATATCAATATAATCATTATTATTTTTATTTAATTAAAAACAATATTAAAACATATTAAATATACATTAAAACATATTAAGTATAGTACTTTGTTGAAAAAGAAAATTATTGCTCATGCTAAGCTCAAGTAAACTAATTAAAGCAATCTTTTCAATGCTCATTACTACATATATATTTATAATTATCCGATCGGATAATGAGTACAAAATAGAATTTATCCGTATCCTTACCCATTTAGATAACGAAAAAAATTATTGACCTGTATCTGTACCTGATAAATTTACAATTTTTTTTTATCCATACCCATCTTATCAAATACAATACGGATCGGGTTAACGGATAAAATGATGCTATTGACGCCCCTATCATTATCATTTACATCATTATCTCTTTATTTTCAATTGCAATTCTAAATTCTTCGAAAATGAAACTTTTTTCCGAACTCGAAATCATAACAAAAAAAAAAGAGAGGTGTTTCTGCATTTGGATTTGGGATTAAAATTTCCTACCTGGAACAATTTAAATGGTAGACTCCAAATGAGGATAAGATAAGATGGATGTTTAGGTTTGCACTATTTAGCCATTTATATTGACCCATGTTCTATGGATTGTCGAATTAATTAGGTGTGAGAAACTGATCAAATCATGTGATTCTAGACTGTGTATAGCGTACACACTATACATTAATTTTGTAAGTCTACATGACGATATATACTGTATACCTGCGTTGATATTTTCCTCTAATGTACAAGTTATATTTAGAAGACCTCTTAAATAAATTTGTTTTTCATGCGTTCACCTTTTGGAACTTTAATTTTAAAAAATTGTACAATTTAATATTTTAAAATAAAATTGCTAAATATGAATTTATCTACACACACGTAAAATAATAGATAGCAACTTTATTGGTTTATATTTATTAAAAATAAGAAAAATGGCATTTTTTATTCTGTAACATTACATACATAATATTTATAAATTCATATATATAATAGAATTTGATTGTGTTTCAGAGCTAATCAGCGCCATTTATGTCGAGATAAATTCTTCCAATGTACGTACGCTATTTCTATGAATTTTCAATTTCGAAATGCAAAAATTACATTTTACTCTTTACAATTGATTAATCATACAAAGGTGATCTATACATATCTTGTGCTCCTTGATCTTTATAATTTATAGATGTTTTCTTTCATATTATTCAAATAATAAAAAATGGTTGAGCTCCATGTGTGTGTGTGTGTGTGTTTTTTTTTTATATTTTAAAATCAAACAAGTCGTGTTGAAATTATTTTATACTAACATAATGAAGAAATGCCATATACACTTTCTAATTACTTAAACATTGCAATTCTCATCCAAAAATAATATATGTCCTCAAAAATTTCGTATGACTTCAAAATATAAAGTATGTAAATGAAATATGCTTCTCTCTATAGTTCATATGTTTTCTATTTAAACAAATTATCCTTTAAGCATATTATTCTTTAAATGGAATATTGCAATTCTGCACAATTTGTTCCAAGTATGAAAAAGGAGAGTTGTGATAGGCAGGGGCGGAGCCACAGTGCTACAGGGATAGGCAACTGCTTACCTGTGAAATATATATATATATATAGAGAGAGAGAGAGAGAGTTAGGCTGGAATGCTATGGATAGCATAGTGGCCCCTATGCTATGGCTCCATATTCGAGTTTTTAAAATCCAAACGGTCGATCCGAACCGTTCATCTTATTCTCCATATTAATATCTGCTTGGAGACCAAATTTTATAATTTTATGAATTTTTTTACTATTTATTAAGCCACTTTGAAAATCGCTAATCCAACGGTTTTACTGTTTTGTGCAGCCACCGTTGGATCAACAATTTTGTAAAATACTTAATAAATAGTAAAAAAATTCAGAAAAATGTAAAATTTGGTCTCCAAGCATATATTAATATGGAGAATAAGATGAACGGTTCGGATCGACTTTTTGGATTTTAAAAACTCGAATATGAAGCCGTAGCATAGGGGCCACTATGCTATCCATAGCACCCCAGCCTAACTCTATATATATATATATATATGGATCTTGCCTATTTCTGGATTTGATTTTGTCTACCTCTGGATTCAATTCAGAGTAGCGATTGCCAGTTCTTACTTCAGAGATGGATGTGTGAGTCGTTTAATCTAATTAGGAAAGAAAGATATTTTTAAATCTTTATTCAATTTGGAGTAGAATTCCCCTTCGCCCAATTAATACAAATTGTTTTAGAAATTACAAATAATTGTTTTAGAAATTACAAATAATTGTTTTAGTAATTTTGATACCAATTAGTAATTTAGTACAACCTATTCGATAGGTAGAGATGCAATTTGGTAGACGGGTGAAGCCAGAAAGAAAATTATGGAGGTGATTTGAATCCAAATCCATTCAGGAAAAAAAATCCGAATTCGATTTTTGCCTACCCCTAACTCAAATCAAATCCTGACTACGCCATTGGTGATAGGTGTGATGAGCCAGTGGTAAAAGAAAAAAAAATTATGGAAATAAAAACCAGAGGTAATGATCAATACAGAAAATATGGTTGGGACTCCGGGTAATTATTTCCATGAAAACATGTTTATATGGTATGATCAATAAAGAAAGGTACGGAAGCAATGCTTTTCACATAATGATTGAAAAAAAAATTAAGGCGAATTAATTATAATGCTATTGCTTCCACAAAATGATTGAAAAAAATTAAAGGCGAATTATTTAAAATTAGACCAATAATTTAGTATGTTCTATCACTTTCGAATAAAATTTTGGTGAAAGCAACGCTCGTTGTACATAAGGATTCTATCTTAGCTCTTTTATGTTCCGGAGTATCTCTCCGTACAAAATACATTTGTACGTATTATACACATATTCAAATGTATGTAAATGTAATATATTTGAGTAATATCCATGCATCCATATTTTTACTGTGCAGTTAAAAGCCACACATTGCGTTTTAAAAAGTTGTATATAGAATAGTAGAAAAGTAAAAAACAATATTGAAATATCAAATTAAAAAGTTGGAAAAAGTGAATTATAACGAGTTAAACCAGCAAGCAACAGCTCTGATCGAAAAATGAGAACGAAGGGTCAAACACAAAAATGAAATAGAATTCGGAACAGAGAAGTGTTAAAATGTTTTTATTTTTAATTTAAAAAAAAAACAAATTCTAAAAATGTATATATTAAAATAAAACTGTTAGATGTGATATGTGTTATTTTTATATGGACATAAAAAATTATCACTTATTGATATTATTTTTATGCGAATCAATAAGTTGAAAAATCAACGTTAAGAAATTATCAACACTAATGTAGTTTTTCAAGTTTTTAATAATAATTAAAACAAAATTAAAAATGTCATAATTTTTTGTATAGAGAAAATGATGTAAATTATATCAAACAATTTTATTTTAATTGTTAAATTTTAAATATTGAGTTATTATTAAAGTTTTAAAATTAGATGAATGGAGGTAAAAAGTAGGAAATTTTTTATTCATAGAAATTGAAAAAAAGGTAGAGAGAAATAGAAAGAGTGCATGAGTTGTAATATTGATAGAAAGATCGGTATAAATTTTACCGATCCTAAAAATCAAAAGAGTTTAGATCGGTGAGATTTCTACCGTTCTAAACATTGAAAAAATATTTTATTCAAAAGAAGCATCCGTCCAGTGAAATAATCAAGAGGGGGATATACCATAGCAAAGATCGATATGTAACTAATAGTAAAAGAAGAATAATTTGTGAAATTCCATACCAGAGATGCATCCGATCAATCTTCGAAAAGGCACCCAACAAAGTAGCAGCAGTTTGACCCCCTCTTTGAATAAAATATTTTTTGAATGTTTAGAACAGTAGAAATCTTACCGATCTAAACTCTTTTGATTTTAGGATCGGTAAAATTTGTACCGATCTTTCTATCAATATTACAACTCATGTACTCTTTCTATTGCTCTCTCTACTTTTTTTTCAATTTCTATGAATAAATTTTTTTCTAAAAAGTATGTATGCATTTGAATCTTTCTGAAATAAACTAGAATTCGGAATAAATCTACCGAATTGGTCCCCTCCCAGCTGTACATCGATTAATTTAAAAAATAAGTTTCTTTAAAATCATCACAAGTTTTCTTTCAGATCTATTAACCCTTTCCTCGTACATTCTGAAAGCAAACCAAACATTCTAAATTGTTGTAGAGGAACCAAAATTAAATTATCTAAAAGTTGAGATCAAAGGAGAAAGGCATATATACTTTACAATTTCAGGGACCATTTTATGTATTTTACATCACTAAAACTTTGGGAAAAGATTTTAACAGATTAGTTTTGGCTTCGTGCAGCATAGAAGCTATAATATCAAAACAACACTCCAAATGTTTCATGTGCTCCATGAAGACAAAACTATTTTGTAAATCTTTACCCACAACTTGGCCCACCCATGTCTAAATCAAACATAGTCTATAAAATTATAAATCTATAACCATCATCTAGTAGTGTTAACGGGTACGGTAAGGATCGAATGGAAGCATTTTCATACTTGTATTCGTTACAAATTGTTTTTACCTATATTCTACTCTTACATGCTACAAATTATCTTATTCGTATACTACTCTTACTCATTATGATTATCGGATAATAAAACGGTAACGGATAAATAACGCATAATACTAATATAATAATTATTTTTATTATTTAATTAAATAAAACATTAAAACATATTACATATGCATTCATTTCATACATGTATAGTACTTTGTTGAAAAAAAGGGTAAGGCTACGGTACTATGGATTGCATAGAGGATTACGGTGCTACGGTTCAATATTTGAGTTTTCAAAATCCTAACGGTTGATCCGAATCATTCATCTTATTCTTCATATTAATATGTGTTTGGAGACCAAATTTTATATTTTTTGGAATTTTTTTACTATTTTTTTACTATTTTTTTAGATTTATTGAAAATCGTTGTTTTCAGCAAATCTGGACCATAAAAAATAGCGATTTTCAATAAATCTAAAATAATAGTAAAAAATTCCAAAAAATGTAAAATTTGGTCTCCAAACACATATTAATATGGAGAACAAGATGAATGGTTCAGATCGACTGTTAGGATTTTGAAAAGTCGAATATTGAGCCATTGCACGGAGGGGAGGTATGCTACACGTAGCATGCTAGCATATTCATATATATATATAGAGTAAGGCTTGGGTGCTATGGATAGCATAGAGGGCCACCGTACTACGGCTCAATATTCGAGTTTTCAAAATCCAAACGGTCGATCCGAACTGTTCATCTTGTTCTCCATATTAATATGTGTTTGGAGACAAAATTTTACATTTTTTAGAAATTTTTTACTATTTTTTTAGATAGGTAGAAAATCAAATATCCGAATGGTGCAGAATTTTTTAGATCAAGTGATTTTCTACCTAGCTAAAAAAATAATAAAAAATTTCCAAAAAATGTAAAATTTGGTCTCCAAACACATATTAATATGGAGAACAAGATGAACGGTTCGGATCGACTGTTAGAATTTTGAAAACTCAAATATTGAGCCGTAGCACCGTAGCTCTCTATGCTATCCATAGCACCCAAGCCTTACTCTATATATATAGTTTTTTTTTTATAATTAATTAATTATCCGATTAGATAATGGATACGAAATAGGTTTTATACATACTCTTATCCGTTTAGATAATAAAAACAATTATTGACTCGTATTTGTACCCGATAAATTTATGAAAAAAAATATTATTGTACTCGTCTTATCAGATATGATACGGGTCGGGTAAACGAATAAAAGGATGCTATTGACACCCCTATCATCATCATTTGCATCACTATTTATTTATTTTTTAATTGCAATTCTAAATTCATTGAAAATTAAACTTTTTTCCGGACTCGAAATCACAACAAAAAAGAAGTGTTTCTGCATTGGGGTTTGGAATTAAAATTTCCTACCTGGAACAGTTTAAATGGTACACTCCAAATGAGATAATTAAGATGAGATGGTTGTTTAGGTTTGCGCGCACTATTTAGCCATTTATATTGACCATGTTCTATGGATATTGTCGAATTAATTAGGTGTGAGAAACTTACAAAAATGAACTCATCAAATCATGTGGTTCTGGACTGTTTGTATAGCGTACGCTCTATGCATTCATTTTATAAGCCTACATGACGAAATATACTGTATACATGCGTTGATATTTTCCCCTAAATGTACAAGTTATATTTAGAAGAGCTCTTAAATATCTTTATTTTTCACCTTTTGAAACTTTAATAAAAAAAATGTACAATTTAATATTAAAATAAAATTGGTAAATATGAATTTATCTACACACACGTAAAATTGTGACCTCTGAACTTTATTTTGATATGAATATAATTTTCAAAATTTTGATTTCAATCAAAATATTATAACTCTTACGTATTTGTAAAAAAATAAATAATGTAAAAAAATCTAATGAGTTTATTTCACTATTTAAGTTTTAATTTTTAGTTTAGGATTTTACAATTGAAATACGTGGCTTGTGGCCCGCTTGGTATTCATCCGTGACTTAATCGGTAACAGCTCGTTTGTTAGTGAATTGATTTAAATTAGCTCGCTCTCTACATACTCGAGTTAAAATTAATGAGTTTGAGCTTGGCCTAGCTCGGCACGAGCTAGCTCGATCATTAACGAGCTATTTAATATACATAGTTTAATAATTTAATCGGATCCGTTTACTTCAGATTGGGGATATTATGGTCTATGGATGTTATAGTCAGTATTATGGCAATTGCACTTTGGACTGTGTTTAAGTTGATTGGTAATTTTATATGAAATATGTGTGAATTAATTATAAGCAATTAAATTAATTTGTATGAATTTATTTGATTTGGTATGCATGAATTTATTATGTGAATATATAGAATTTTGATATATTTCTATGTATGAATTTAGCTGTAAACTTAATTTATAGTAGTTTGATACACCAACAAACCGAGTACGAGTGTAACCTAGCTCGCTCTTTAACAGCTGGTTGCCACCCCTAATCACATCAGTGACAAAGTGACACATTTTTATTTATGAGATGATGACCTGTTTAGGGTAATACTGTAGACCACATCACACATCATTATCCTTAAATTACTAAAAAAATTAAAAATCAGTCCCTAATTTAATGATTAAGACAATATCTTCTAGGGGTGTAAACGGATCGGATATTATCCGATTTTGTCTGGATCCGAATTCAAAAAATTATCTAAATTATATGATCCATATCTGTATCCGAGACTATTGGTATCCGTATCGAAAAAAGTTATAACGGATAAGGATACGGTAAGACTTTTAACTATCCATATCCGGCTGTTTACACTTCTAAATCACAACAAATGTGCTATATGTTCTTAAATTGATTTATTAAATTGCATATTGTATCAATAATTTATTAAATTATATATAGATATATATTTTGATGAACAATATAATACTATGACATAATTTGTGACTAATACTTTAATAATATAATAGATGTTTTGTAACCAACACGCTAATTATGAAAAATATTTGTATTCGTCCGATATCCAATCTGTATACGTAACATTTAATATCTGATCCCTATCCGTATCCAAAAAATTATAACGGATACGGTAAAACTACTATTTGATCCGTATCTGACCGTTTACACACCTAATATCTTCCTTATAAATTAAAAACCACAAAATTTCTGACCTCAATCTTTATCTAAAAAAATTAAAAGAAATTCCATCATTGTTTTTGGATAATGAATGCATTTAGCTTTTTGTAACAACTAACATGCATAACCTAGAACGCGTAATTATGGAAATTAAGTAAGAATGAGATACTTATTGGTTGGTATAAGAAAAGGACCAATGAACGGAGAGGGGCACGATCAAAATCTTAATCTCTCTCCTTAGAACAGCTGGCCTTTTGAACCTTCGATCTATTGGGCCCCACGCCCCACACCGAATTAACATCCAGTGCAAATACGTGATGTGCGATAAATAGATCGATCTGAACCGTTCTTTTAACCAGGCACGAATCTCGAAAAGGACCACCTATAATTTTCATACATAGACGCCGGTTTGAGTTTGGCCGGCTGAAATTATTCGGGCCATCTGTTTATTATTGCACCTCCTCAATTGAACCAACGGTTCTGATCCATTGCGATACCCTACCGTTAGGGGTGCAAACGGATCGGATAGTGATAAAATCATATCCGTATCCGTTTTTATTTTCTTGATACGGATACGGATCGGATATTAATCGGATATGGATATCCGCTTTTTATTATAGTGAATAACATAATTTTTTTTTCATAATTCATATTAAATTATATAATATATATTTATTATTCGGATACGGATAATTAAAATTCAAAATCATATATATATATCCGTATCCGCACAGATATTCAGATATCAGATATCCGTATTAAATTTTCGGATACGAGTCGGATACGGTCGGATAATATCCAACTCGTTTGCACCCCTACCTACCGTGTAGAATGAAAAGTACACCGTATGATTTAGCCTGACACAAATTTTAAACCGGATCCTTATAATTCAAATAGACACTGAAATTATTTTAATTCGACTGAGTCTACAGTCCTACACAGTAGGATATTGCAGGAGATAAAGTACCAAACCAATGAGTCAATGCCATATGCATAGACCGATGGACCAATTTAATGAATACAGATTCAGTGCAATATCTGAGCGCGTAGAATGAGCTAGGGGGATAACTTGAGTCCAACGTCTATTGAACTCAAATTGTTCCAAATGCTCATCAGATTTAAATTTAAGTTTGATAAATTTTGTGTCTGCCTGAATTGTTTTAGGATTTATACATAACTGCTTTAATATTTACATGTACGGATTTTAAAGAATTTATGACGGATACAAACCATATCAAACTCAAATTTAAATCTGATTAGCGTGGGATTCAAATTGTTTCCATAGAATAAGATATGAGTAATAATTTTAGGTACTACACTCTTCACCTTGGGGAGCACTCTCAGAAAATCCGCCCTTCTAGTGAAGGTGATTCAGACGAAGCTAAAGAAGAAGAGGTTTTGAGAGTTGATACGTGACCCGCCTGCTCCGCCCTCCCCGTCTACTTCCATCTCGTCTGCTCGATTCAGCTCACTTCACTCTGTTTAAGAGTTTCGCCGTTTGTCATCTCGTCCGAGCAAATGACTCTTTAGATTTGACAGAGGGTTTATAAATTTGTTTCATCTCTGTAAATTTATATCATAACTATATGTGTGAATAAGATGCACACTTTTATGGTTGTTGTCGATTATAATATTGCAAAGAGTTGTCTCATTCACTCTCTATTTCTTCTTCATCTTCTTCTTCTTTCCTTCTTTGTTCTCATTTCTGAGTGGTGATTGTTCTAGTCTGATTGATTCAGTTTCTGGTCTGATTTGATTTAGTACATTTTCGACTGAGAGGTGACTATCTTGATCCGGTTTGATTCAGTGCCCTCTTCTTTCTTCTCTTTAAGTGGTGACTGTCACAGTCCGATTTGATTCAGTGTCTCTCAACTGTGCATTCCTTTAGATGGCGTCGATTTTGAAAAAAATAAGACATTTCGTCCTTAAGGAATATCGCATGCAACTCAAAAAATCACTGTTGTGTCTACATTTATAGAGAAAAAAATCAAAATGCTCACATTCTTGCTAATCGGATGCGAATAGACCAATTCGCATTCTCTGGCTTCACATGTTTGTTATTTTCTGATATAGCAAATTAGATGGTTTTACAAGTAGCTCAATGTATAGGTTTTTATACTTCTTAATATCAACAAAAAAAATATATGTAATAGCTACCTTGTAAATTATTGGATCAATGCAATTACCTACCCCATTTAAAAAAAAAAATACTAGTCATTTGTTTCAACCAAACATAAATTTTAAAAAGAATCTTCAATATATAAAACATGCACCATAGGTGGGATATAAAACTGCTGTTATTCTTTTCGAATAACAGGAACTTGTTATTTCAATCTCAACCGTTGATTTTTGTTGAGACACATAAAAAATTTACTTCGTTAAAATTTATATATAAAAAAATCTGAACGGTTAAAACCAGAATAACGTGTTTCTGTTACTCTCGAGGAAACAACAGATTTATTTCCCTCAGGTTATGTAAATTAAGAATCTTTATCCATTTTCATATATATATAAAAAAAGGAACCTTTATCCATAGTAACGAAAAGTCTCTCGTACTCTGAAACAATCCTATGACAAATCAATGTCAATAGTACGAAATAAACAGTTTATTAAATATTTGATTGGATCTGATTATGATTTATGATCCTATTTTGATTGGCTAGTGCGTAATAATGATCAAGAACGCATATTCGTTTTGAAAATTGCAATCGAACCGAATTGCGAGTCCGTGATGCAAGGTGGTGCAATTTTAAAAAATGAACGGTTCAGATTAATTCAGTTGGATCAAACTCAATTCGGAACCAGTTGAGACTTTAGGGGATCTACTTTGAGATTCGTGCAACATGAAAAGAACGGCCCAAATTTATGGCTTACACCTCAGGTATGTGGGGTGATACGGATTCTCGATCTGCTATACAAATGACTGTGATCTTGTACACACATGGTGAAGGTTAGTACCAAGTTATATCCTCAAATGAGTATGTTTCAGTTGTCCAAGGCGCAGATAGAACTATGGACAATATTCATAGGAATTTCCAATACGTGACACGCGGACCAAACAACACAATAGAATGTGCATGTAGAGGTATCCAATTAATTAGAATTCTGTGCACTCATGTCTTAGCGGTTTTTCATAAAAATAACTGGCATGAGAACCAATTTGTTACGGACTGGTATAAGGTGGACTACCTTCTAAGTACTTGAAATGCCATGTTTGTTCCTTATGGCAATATGGTGAATGGCATGGTACCAATAATCCTAGATTTTTTCCTGTCATAACTTGGGTTAGGTTTGGGAGGAGAAAACACATTTGTTATGTAATGATCATGGATGAACTGCATGGTAGGCGAATGGGCACCGTCATTGATGTTCCACTTCTGACAGTCATCGAAGAGGTATGTAACATTCATCAAAAATTATATTTCATTCCAATTTTGAATAGCTTACTAACTAAAAAATACAATGCAGAGCGAGTTATGGCATAGGCAAGTGGCTCGTGAGGGTCGCAGCGAAGCACAACTACAAGCATGTACATGAAAATGCAAATCAGATGTTTGCAGAGGCAATGAGAGAACTAGCTAACATAGAAGGAGGAGAGGTGGTTGGGATGCAAGTAGAGCCATCTGATACCCAACAAAGGAGGTCAATTAGAGGCCGTGGATGGAGGAGAGGTTGTAGAGTTCCTAGCCAGGAGCAAGCAAATGGGGAGAGGACATGCAATACGGTACCCAGCCAGGTGCAAGCAGATAGGGGGGGACAGGCAATATGGTACCCAGTCAGACACAAGCAGAGCAATCAAGTATAGTTAGTAGACCATCGATGAGAACTGGTCGGGTCTTCGAAATTCATTTTAGGTGTAGTAGAAATTAACTTGCATGTTGTTTGAGAGCTTATTTAATTAGATATGGATTTGCGAATTATTTTTATTTAAAGTTTGTACGAACTTTATTTGTATGTGTTGAGAACTATTTTTATTAGATGCATGTTTGAGAACTTTTATTTGATAACTTGTATAGTGAGAACTATTTTTATTAGTTGCATGTTTGAGAACTCAGCAATTTCATCGAAAAATTTCCCTCTAAGTTACAAACCTCTCAAACTACAATCCATATTCAACATAAAATACTACAACACAAATAAAGTATAAAATAATGCAGTACAGTAGAGTCCATAAAATAATACAACATAAAATTCAAATACTTCAAACCAATAGAGTTCAACATAAAACTACACAAGACAATAGAGTTCATAAAAGACAACAATACAATAAAATCCAACCTATGGTTTACGAGATGAGGAACTTGCTTTCTTCTTGTCCAAAGCCTGGCGTACGCACGAAAGACACACCCACTTAGTAAGACGAGCATCATTCACTGGATCTACATTCTTGTCCATGCAATTGGGGTGAACAACTATGCCATAATTAAAAAAAAAAAACACTTCCACTATATCTTCCTTCACTTGAAATAAGAGAGTAT
Organism: Carex pumila; assembly: GCA_033356055.1. Taxonomy (NCBI): domain Eukaryota; kingdom Viridiplantae; phylum Streptophyta; class Magnoliopsida; order Poales; family Cyperaceae; genus Carex; species Carex pumila. Next base: position 22,946 of record JARJHM010000024.1, read on the forward strand.
CCCCATCTAGTTGGAGGGTTTCGTTTGCTTAGCCCCCATCAAGCAATTCTCTAATTGACGGATCAATAAAGCTCAAGAATTCTTTGTCGTTTTCGGGTGAAAACATACATTGCATTCGCCTCTTCGAGAGGGCTTTATCTGTCCAAAATTTGTTAATAATCTCTCTTTTTTCTTCCCGTAACATGGTTAAAACTAGGGTTTGAAATTTGTTTGTAGCAATGGGTCTAGAGCAATGCAGTTTGTAACACTTCCTGACAATTAAAAAATTAATTAAAAATTAAATATTAAAAAAATTACTCGAAAATTGCATTTGAAGTCAACCTTTTTCACTTCAAAAATTGCCTTCTCTTTCTCTCTTTCTCTCTTGGAATTCTAGTGAGTTTGAGAGGGAGGAGAGAGAAACGGGATATTTATAGTGGAAAAAAAAACAAACCACAAGATAATCCTACAGTTTAGAAATTTTTTTCCAACTTGTAAAATAATCCAGTAGTTTGGGTATTTTTTTTTTTTAAGTTGAAACCTAGAATAATTGGATATTTAAATTTAGAGCAAAGCTAGGGTGTGATGTGCTCACCAAGAGAGTTTGGTGAGCACAACTTCAAAAGTATATTGGATCGGCTTTAAACAACAAATTCAAACCGTTGAAATCCATGTACTTCATGAGTGATACATGTACATGTAAAATTGTGAAAGTTTCAAATTCATTTGCTACAAGGTCAAGTGTTAAAAAAAATGAATTTGTTATAAGTTATTTTATAAGTTGTTTTATATATTCATTTTCTTATTATTTCTTTGACTGCAGCAAATAAATTCGAAACTTTCAAAATTTTGCCTGTACATGCATCACTAATGAAGTACTTTGATTTCAACGGTTTAAATTCGTCATTTGAAGCCAAATAGATATATTTTTTGAGTTGTGTTCACCAAATCTTCTTGGTCAACACATCACACCCTAGCTTTGCTCTTATATTTAATGTTGGATGTTAATAAAAATGTTCGCAAACCAGTAATGGAAACGTACTCATCAAACTTTGTAGTGTCTTACACCCAAAAAGATAATAAGGCCGATCAAATCAGGCAGCATTTTTATTTTTTATTTTTTTTTATAATGTTTTCAATACATTATGTGATCTGATAAAAGTTCTTTTTTACTGTTTTAATACACGATGTGATCCGGTTACAAGTTTTTTTTTATAGTATTTAATATATGATGTTGTATGACAAAATGGTTTTTTTTTACATGATATGAATTGATGTTTTAACAATAAAATAATATTACGAATATTGATATTCACTTTTGGTCACGTTGTAATGTACCGTGACGTATCAAAATGTAATATGAAAAATAGTGGAATATTACTCAAATTAGAAATCAGAATGACTGAATATACGTAATTTTGAACTTATTTTTTTAAAAATAAAATTCATGAGCACTTCAAATTTTTAAGTTTTTAAATCTCAATCTATAACTATCAAAAATTTCAAAAGTTTGTACATGAGATTTATATGCTTTGTACATGAGCTTTGTATATGCAGTGTTATTATTGAGATTTATACGCTTTGAAGTGTTATTGTTGAGATTTAAATTCTTTCTACATAATGTTTATAAGCTTTATTCTAGAGATTTGAAGTGCTATTAATGAAGTTTATACACTTGTATATGAGGTTTATACAAAAGATTTGAAGGCTTGTAAACAGGTTTAAATTGTTTTGAAGTAAAATAAAAAAAAATTTGAAAGTCACAGAGAATTAAAGTAGTAAAAAAAAAGACAACACAAATATAACTCGGAAGTTATTCTTCATGGATCTCATTTGAAAGAGAAAATCGAGTAAAAAATGTTCGTATTTTCATATTCGCAAAATTCATTATTGATAGACGGAAAATGGATGAGAATGATCAGTTGAAAAAAAAGTGGGTGAAAGAAATCTTTTCTCTTTTGGCTTAAAGACAAAAATAGTTAGGAGTTAAATCTATTTAAATTTAGAATTTAAGTGATTTCAGATAGATGTTTAAATGCTTAAGAGTAACATTTTAAAATGTTATAAAGAGAGTTTTAAATATTTGGATATTAGCGCTGGAAATGGAAGTTATACAATATTTAAAGTTTTTTTCTGTTAAACTACTTGGATGACACACTCGAGGATTTTGTTTGAGGTATAATTATCAGGCTCCTTATTTTTAATCTCTTATTTATTTATATAGATAATACACATAAACATCTACTAATGAATGTATACATATTTAGCTGTATAGATATTACTATTTGTTAGTGTAGGTATAAATATTCATGTATAACTAATTATTTATTGTGCTTGCATCTGCACACGCTAACTTTTTTTTAAAATTTTAGAATACATGAACTGTTATTAATTCCTTGTACAAATTAGAAAACAATTAAAAATCAGATTTGAATGCTTGGAGTAGTTGACACCGTTAGGTGTTGTCTGAAATTTATTAGCCGGTTAACCCAACTACAAATCTGCAATACATCCAAGGATGTGTTGAAATTTAAAGTACGGTAGAATAGGATATAGTATCGCTGCTGCTACAATTAATATTGGATACTTTTTTAGTCTGAATAAACTGAATAATCTTAGAAAAGAAAAAAAAAAAAGGAATGTGATAAATATTCCTGCAAGTTTTTTTCTTCTTCAAAACTAATTAAAGAGGAGTTTGATTTTTGGAATTTACAAATTAGCAATAGCGAGACAAGTGTTTTATGTGTTTATAACTTTATATTGCATAGGAGGGTTCAAATGCATCCAAATGCATCCTATCATTTTTCTTTGTTTTCAAAGTTCGAATAGTCAATCTAAACCGTTAGATGCGATCTATATATTAAGATGTGTTTGGAGACCAAATTTTACATTTTTTGAAATTTTTTTACTATTTATTAAACCACTTTGAAAATCGCTAATCTAATGATCAAGAAAATGTAAAATCAGCGATTTTCAAAGCGGCTTAATAAATAGTAAAAAATTTCAAAAAAATGTAAAATTTGGTCTCCAAGTACATCTTAATATATAGATTGCATCTAACGGTTCGGATTGACTATTCGAATTTTAAAAACAGAAAAAAAAGAATTTAAAATATAAAATATATTTGAGTGCACAAAAATTTAAATGCATAGATAGTCAAACACAGCCTCGTCTTTGAAAATGTGGTTCAAAATCCAATGAGCTGGTGTTGGAAACTAAAATAGCGACATATATAGTTGGCAACTTGGCATCTTTAATTTATTACTGTTTAGTGATATCTAGTGATGAAATCTTATCCGATGTTTGAACTCGCTAAATTTTTTTTTTAATTATAGATATATGAGATAATATTATTCTAAGATTGTCATTTAGAATTTACTTTCGGAACCCAAAATAATGTTCAATAGATTATCAAATTCGGATGTGGATTTGCATGTTGAAACTCCTTGTAAAAAATGAATTTATCGCATCTAGTAGAGTCTGAATTTAAAATTAGGCATAAGGTTTAATTATTATAGTAATATAAGAGTAAGGTTATGGTAATATACATAACGTTCCGCACTATGAATTCATATTTTTAATTTTTATTATTTAAATATTTGATTTGAACAGTTGAACATAATATTTATATGAAGATATAATTTGTAGATCAAATTATATATTTATTTAATTTATTTACAATATTTTAGATAGGTAGAAAAATCACTTGATTTGAATGTTTAACGATTCATATCAACTGTTAGAACTTTTAAAATAGAGATATGAATCCATTGTACAAATCAATCCGTAATATGTATATTACCAAAAACTCACTCTTTTTAAGTGAGATTACGGTACTATATATAGCACGATTTGATATCTTAATTTTCAAAATTTAAATAGCAATCCAAACCATTCAATATAATCACCACATGAAAATATACTTGTAGATCAAAATTTATATTTTTATACAATTCTTTTAGTATATTTATAAATAGATAGAAAATAATTTGATCTAAAATTTTTGGACCATTCAAAAATATTAGTTTTCTACTTATATAAAAAAAATAGTAAAACAAATCACAAAAATATAAAATTTTATCTGCAAGCATATGAAAATATGGAGATTATATATTAAATGGTTCCCGTTGACTATTTGAATTTTGAAAATAAAAATATTGATCCATAGTTAGAGCCAATCCGCGCTAGCATAGTTCCATAGCCTCAGTCAAGTTTTTTTTGCTATAACTTGCGATCAACAGTTAAATACAACCAATACGATTTTGAAAATCTTAGAAGCAGATGAATATTTTATAGTCAGAACTTGAAAAAAAAATAAATAAATATGGATGAACGTTGGGTTGAATGCTTTTTTTTTCTTTCTATGTAAACTTGTTCTGTTCTATTCCGAGATTAATTTGTCGCAATGAGCAGGAATACTGTTCAAATATTTTATAGTTTTGTGAAATAAAGAAAGACCAAGTGCACTGTTTTATAATTCTGTTGAAATGCATTTTCTAGACAATCATTATGATCATCTAATGGATCAGATTTGTTTCTAAAAATTGTCTCAATAACAAGCAGGGCACAATTTCCAGAGAACATGCAAAGGAGGAAGCGCGTAGCGAGTGATGAGAGAGCTTTTGTTGGTTTGGATTACCTACCGCACAGAACACACACAGAAAATCAAACAAGGTTAAAAGAAAAGCAACTCTCAATCTCCCATCTGGATCGGATGGCTCACAATCATTTATGCTCTCAGTTAACCGAATCGTACGGTGAAAAATCTTTATTCTTGTCCCTTCATGATGTGAGGTTGCCTCTGAGATATCTCAACTTTTGCGTGACCGACGTGTCCGGTGTCTATTCGGGGGTGATGTAGGGGGTCAGTATTATTTGTGCTTTGATATTCGTGCATAGCGTATTTAAACGGTTGGGATTTTACATAAAGTCACGCAAAGTTTGAGATATCTCAGAGGTTACGAATTCGATGATGGGCCCCATCATAGGCAGGGCGAGACATTCTTTTGCGGTCGTATTGGACACGTGCTTCACAACGTGACGCTCCATGTTTTCAACCGTAGGAACGAATTATTCGGATTTTCATTGTTAAAAATTCGTAATTTAAAAATAATTTGAGTATCATTCAAAAATAATTCAGAATTATTCGATCAGAGATTCAGTCATGTAAGAGTGCAAATAAAAAAGTTATGAAAAAAAATTCACGAATAATTAGTAAAATCTGTGAATTATTCGGATTTAATTCGGTCGAAGTTCGGTCAACCGAATAATTCGGCATTTGGTTCAGCATCACCAAAAAAAAAAATTATTCAGATTTAATTCCCAAATTTTATAACTATGTTTCCAACCCGTTTACCTCAAAAAAATAAATGTTTACTGAATGAATCGACCTGCTACACCATTCCTCGAATAATATTTTTTGATGAAAGGCAGAGTCTGCCATAATTTATTGAATTGGAAAAGATCTAATCACAATCACTCTTCAGAGTGTAGGGGGGCTTCTTTGCTTTGTACATACAGCCTAGCTGTTTTACACTTCCCCTCACACTTCCCACTATTTACAGTAATCACTAAACTTGTTTCACTTAGCAATTAAAAAACCACAATCTCTTTAATTCTATTGCCTTCGACGCAGTGACCTCTGGGGGAAGCAACTTACCTCTGAAAATTAGACTATTTCTCTGCAACCAAATTTGCCAGCAGGTACTAATGAAGTACACCGAACTTCAATGGGAATTTTTTGCTGCTGCTGTTCAAGCCTCTCCAAGTCTTCCTCGAATAATCTTATGTGCTGAAAAGATTGAGAGAAGTTAACATTGCGTTGGACACCACAAGATTGAGATCTCGCACGGATCTTGATATAATATAGACGTCTAAGATTGCATAGGGAGATGAGCGTCCTGCCGTCCTGCCCATTGTTCCCCAGCTTTTAAAGGGGAATAAATTATTTGTCTTGTTAACTATGGAGTAGATTAATAATTTTAATCGATCTTTAATTTCTTCCTCATTTCATAAAAGGTTTGAACGGTGAGGATCCATTTGAGATGGTAGTAACTCCTACATTTGACAATTCATTGTTCGCAAGTGTATTTTTTTTTCCTTGTTAGTATATTTAATTAATAATTAATGTAAAGTATATAATAACAGATTATTCGGATTTCACAGCTTCTTTTTATATATAAAAAAATGATTAAATACACCCTCTGTTTGTAAATTCTATAACGGATATTGTAAAAAAGGATAAATCTGTACCCATAACCAAAATGATTTAAATTCCACATGTACCCATGAAAATAAATTTTGAACTCAGCCAAAATTTTATAGTTGAAGACAAATTTGACTGAGCACGTTTGGTAAATGAACCTTCAGAGAAAAGAATAGAACATTTTCACATAATGCTTTAATAATTAAAAATATAACTTTCTCCATACAAAATTCAAAGCAAATTAGCAAAGCTAGTAACCATAGGTTCTTAAAATGAGACTGAATCCTCTGCCTCCCAGAAGGCAGGAAATTCCTGCCTCCAGAGTCTCTGCGGGTGAGACCCATTTAAAAACAGTAATAAAAAGTTAAATTCTAAATAGTAATCGGTCCCACCCCACTGAGACTCTGGGGCAGAGAATTTTGTTTCTCCTAAAATACAAATTTGTGTAAATAAAAATCCAGCGCATTTGTAGCCAGACCAAAATTGATAAATTCCAAACCCAACTGCCACCCACCCTCTTATTGTTATTCCTGCACCAAGTCTCCAACAAACAATTTAATTAATTCATCTATCTATATTTACATTCCAAAATCTCACTCTAACCCTTCTTTACTCCAACTTAACCCAAACCCTCAAAATTTAATTTCATTCTCAGAAAATATCCACCTCACACACACACCGACCCACCCACCCATAATCCTTTCTTATTTAATTGCTCTTCCTTCATCTAAGCTGTGCATGACTCTCTCTAACCAACAAAACATAACCCCATAGCTTTCTCTCTTCATGGGCTCTACTCTAGCGAGGTGATTGAAACTGAGCTAAGTTAGAGCCATTGCCACTTAACACAAAGTGCACTCTGTAATTAACAGAACAAAAAATACATCATAAACCATGCACCATTTCTGCAATAACACAATGTCAGTTCTACGAACGGTTGGCCAGGCTCTAAATTCTGTGGTTAGTTTCGTCGTGTTCTCCATTCTCGACGTACTCGACATAATTCTATGCTATGTGTATAAGATCATCGACTACGCCATAGAGTCAGAGTGGAAACCCTGCTACTGCACTGCTGGCAAAGATGCAATTGTCATGCCAAAGGCTGTGGGGCCCAAGGTGTTGCACGTCTCGTGCAAGAAGTTACAACTTGAGGATGTATCCGACACTTTATACGAACGTGCATCGGTTGTAATGGACATGAGTAGAAAGCCGGTGGAACCGCCACATGCTACTTTCAAGGTGAGTTCGGCGTTGGTTGAGATGATTAGAGGAAAGATGGATAGGCAAAAGCCGAAAGAGCAGCGAATGCCATCTTGGTCGGATTGCGATTGCAATGTGTGCAACTCTTGGAGCGGTGAATCAACTGGGAGTTCAAGTTCCAGTTTGTATGTACATGTTGAGGGACCTCAAGGTAATTAGTAAGGTTACATTCAATGCTTGAAATGGGTTTTTGACTTTTTGTCAATTGTCAGTTAACTATTTGATACTTTTGTTGACTTGAATTAGTGAAAAGTTATTTCTTTAACTGCGGTTAGCTTTTTATTGTGTTTAACTATATATGCGTCGTACGTTATAGTACTAATATCTAAAAGGTTGGATAATATAATTTGCTGTTCATGGTAAAGTAATATGTAATAAAAGCTTGCACTTGTGTACAAAAAAATATTACACGGTATCTGTATGATTAAAAAGAAAATTAAGTAAACTGTACATGTAACTAATTTATTCTATTCATTTTGTACAAGTAATCAAAAAATATTTACAATGTCACAATCCGCCAGGTCAAAGCTCAGTCCAACTGTACGTACTTATTTTTAAGTAGGTCATTTATGTTTGTTAATTTTCTCCATTTTGTGGTGAAGATAAATTGGAGATAAAAGAGAACATCATCTTCATCCACGGTTTCATTTCCTCCTCGGCATTTTGGACAGAGACAATCTTCCCTGTGTTCAGCAAAACGACGCGATCGAGCTACCAGTTGATTGCCGTGGATCTCCTAGGGTTCGGCCGAAGCCCAAAACCTGTAGATTCCCTTTACACACTCCGAGAGCACGTGGACATGATCGAGAAATCTGTGATTGATAAATACAAGCTCGAGCACTTCCATATAGTGGCACATTCCCTCGGCTCGGTTCTTGCATTGGCACTCGCTGTTAAGTACCCCGATGCCATCAAGTCGCTCACTCTACTTTCACCAGTAAAAGTTTCTTCTTCCTTTTTTTTGCCCCCTCTATTTTCATATTTAGTATGTCAAATAACAATTGAATACTTTACAACATGACTGTGTGAAGAATTGTCACAAGTTAATATTATAATGTTTAGTTTCTATCAAGGAACAAACATGATAATTAGTTTCGTTTTAATATGTGGACCTTTTTGCCTATGTGTCATTTTGTTTTTCATCTCTTATTTTATGTTTGATGCACAGTACAATATATAGTTTATACCGGTACATGTTAGTTTCAGACTCGCAGATAGTGGGGACTATAACATGTGCTGCCACCGTCAGTTCAATGAGATATGGGCTATTGGTTTCCCACCAATAAAATGGATATGCTTTTAATTAATAGCAATTAGTTGCTCTATCTGCTGTTCCCTAGCTAGCTAAATTATGTTTATGTAAGTACAACTATCAAGAAAGTGACGAACAGTAATTGAGGTCTTATATATGTTAACACTAAAAAAATTAATGTCTGACAGCTAATTCACCAATTTAAGTACCTCATCAGATAACCTGATACAGTTCATGTGATGCAGCCATATTTTCCAGTACCCAAAGGAGAAGAAGCGGCAGCTTCACAGTATATCATGAGACAGGTGGCACCGAGACGGGTATGGCCCCCTATTGCTTTTGGCGCGTCAATGGCATGTTGGTACGAGCATGTCAGCCGCACGATTTGTCTGACCATTTGTAAACACCATAGAATCTGGGATTTCATCTTCAAGGCAGTTACCCGCAATAGGTAAACATAATTTTGAAACATTAAATTTTAACATTTTAACATTTTCTTTTGGAAAACTATTAATGTTCTTTATAAACATGTAGGGACATTTTAAAGAAAAAAAATTGATGATTTAATGAGATTCAATGCTTGTTGTACTATTATCTATATTCTCTGTACAACAAATAATTTGCTTGTTGTACTATTACCTTTCTAAAATCTTTTGGACTTAACAATTTTCTTTTAATTGTCGTATTGGATCCATGGGTCCTTAACAATTATTTTTTTGTTAAAAAAAGAAGCTAGAATTAATTAAGTTTGGCAATTTGGTCTCTTATTGGACCACTTGGCTGGGTGGGATCCACTCTTCACAGGCTTTTTGAGCAGTTGAATATTTTAAATTTCCTTATCTACATAGTATACAACCGAGTAGAACTTGGGTGTTCTTAAATTCACGAAGTTTGTTCGTAAATTCAAGTTTAGAATTTGTTAAATCAATTTTAAATAATAAATTCGAACCGTTGAAATTCATTTATCTTATAAGTGATGTGGATATGTGTAAAAACTTTAAATATTCGAATTAATTTAGTATAAAGTCAAGCAGTCAAAAAATGTTCAAAAAATTAATACATTAAAATTAATTTATTAACCTTTTAATTTTGACCGATGGACTTTATATGAAATTAATTCGAATGTTTAAAATTTTTACATGTAGACACATCACCCGTAAGGTAGGCGGATTTCAACAGTTCAAATTTGTTATTTGAGACCGATTTAATAGGTTTTAGACTTGAGTTCACTGAACTTAAGAACACCCTAGTAGAACACAACCTTTTGAGTTTCTTCACCTAATCTGTTTTTCTGATTCAAGGACTTTGTTTGTTGAATTGAGTACTACGCTAAATTAATTCAACAGAAATTATACTGTGTTATGCACAAATAATTAAGAGACACCCTCATTGAAAGAGACAAATGATTTATTATATAGTCATGGGTGGAATTGTGTTGATTAGGATTGTCTTAGCTACCACTATATAAAAAATAAAAGTTAGCCATTTAATTATTTATATTTTATTATTTTTATATGTATTTATACTTTTTAGTCCCCCTTATATAACAAAATTTAACAACACCTTATCTAGCTCCCTCCAACTTTAAACTTCTGTTAATTGAAGTGCAAAAAAGAAAAGTTGTACAGTACAACCAAATTTTGTGATATTACTTGGAATTGAATAATTACCAGACAGGTTCTTCAAATGAATTAATTTTGATAGCAATAAAAAATAACAAAAAAGTAGCGCAATAAATTCTCTTGCTTCCCCTCATGGATATGTTTCTCGTCACTCGTCAGTTTGCATTAATTAATTATTCTTTTCCTTCGCTAGGTTTGCATAATATATATATATAGGAGTAAAACTAGAGTGTTTTTAAGCTAACTAAGATATTTAGTGAGCTTAATTTTAAAACTCATTGTATTAGTTTTAAACAATAAATTCAAACTGTTGAAATCAATTTACTTCACTAGTGATGAATTTACATATAAAGTTTTTAAAATTTCGAATTAATTTTGTATAAAGTCAAGTGATCAAAAAGTGTTAAAAAAGTAAATGCAATAAAATTAATTTATAAACCTTCTAATTTTGACCGCTTGGCTTTATACTAAAATAATTCGAAAACTTAAAATACTTTCATGTAAATTCATCACTTATGGAGTAGATAGATTTCAACGGTTTAAATTAGTCATTTAAAACTGATATAATATATTTTGAAATTAAACTTATCATCAAACACCTCATCGTGCTTAAAAACACCCTAGTTTTACTCTTACATATAGTACTGCTGGTACTAGTTAACCATAGCTGATTCCGTGCCCGTGATACATGATTTCTTAATAGTTTTATATATATTACTAAGTTTAAATATTGTAATATATTGCCGACTATAAAGTTGGTGGCACAATTCCTAACTTGGCGGTGCATTTTTGCCTTCCGCATAAAAGTACAATGGGGCCTTAAGTTTGTAAATTAAGCCAGATTGATACCGGACCCAACATTCAAATTTAAAAGCATATATATACAATAACAGTACTTAAAACGATAGTTATGAAAAAATAATAGTTTAAATATTCTTAATAAAGGACCACGCAATACTATTATCATTTTGTCTGGCAATGCATTACCCCACAAAACTCCATCTTTTTTTTTTTTTTTTGGTTTCATACATTGCCCGTAGGCCTACAAAACTCCATCTTACTGGTACTATTAAGTAATAATAGTTACCCAAGTCACACAGTACAAATTTAAAATTCATGATTCTTTTACAGGTGTGTTTATTTCCAGTCATTAGTCGAATAAATGTAATTCAGTATTAAGTCCTCATCTATATATAGTTTTGGTTAATTGTTGAATAATCCTTGTACCTTTTATCAACTTTTGCAGGATGAAAACCTACCTAATAGAGGCATTCATGTGCCACACACACAATGCAGCGTGGCACACCTTGCACAACATAATTTGCGGAAGTGCTGCTAAGATGGAGAGCTACCTCGACATTGTAAGAGACAAGTTGAATTGTAGTGTGAACGTATATCACGGTGAATATGACGAGCTTCTGCCGGTCGACTGTAGCTATGCCGTCGGGTCAAGGATTCCTCGTGCACGTGTGAAGGTGTACGAGAAAAAGGATCACATCACAGTCATTATTGGTCAAGAGAGGCTTTTTGCAAGAGAGCTTGAGGCAATTTGGCTAAATGCTAAGCGGTAAATAAAAAAATTAATGACCACAAAAGAGGAACAACAAATTGAAGAAGAAGAAGAATAAATATTGGTCTTCTCCATTGGATATTTAGGAGCTGTAGCCCTATATAGTAAACTTTATCGTTACTCTGTCATTTTTGTGTGTATATTTTTGCTTTCATTAAATTCACAGCGTGCAATATTTGCCCACTTAATGTTGTAAAAATAGTTGACAGATGGTGTAGTTATTATATTTGTCATGGTGTCAGATATGTAAGGAAGAAAAGAGTTGGAGAAATAGTAAGAATAATATGATTTTTACAATTGCATTTGTACCTCCACTTTTAATTGAAAACACCTGCATTGAGAATTTGGGCCGAATATGACGGAAAATTAGGCCCATTCAACCAAAAATTGGACCAAATAGTACCGTACATTCAGGCGCATAAAATGGAAAATTAGGCCCACTTAACAAAACGGGTCTAAAATATTAGGCCCGTTAACATGAGAACAGATGGATAATCTTTGCTCAATTGAGACATCACTCCATGCACCTGTTGTTGATGAATGAAGCACGTCTTCTAATGTCAGGGAATTTCGGTGTTGAGAACCTGGTTCACGTTTGAATCTCAACAACCTTATCGGAAATCTCCGTCTCCCTCCAAAAAGCAGGAACTAATTCCCAAAACAAAACCTCCCAAAATAATTAAAAAGTGAAAAAACTATAAACTAAGTAAGAAGGCAATGCCAGTCACCGCCGTTCCCTCCACCGCCTTCTCTCCTCGCCCCCACTCACACCCACCCACACATTTCTCCCTTCTTTACCCCCATCGCGCGACACCGTCACTTCGCCTAAGAGCTCTTCCTTCCGCCGCCGAGCTCCCATCTCTCGACGGTCCGGTGGTGGCAGCTGCGGCCACCTCGGTCGCTGCCATTGCCGCAGCGCTCTCTCTATCTGACCCTGAGCGCCGTCGTCGCCGCCAGGCCGAGGCGTCTGACGGAGATGAGAAGGCTGCTGTGAGGGCTTACTTCAATTCGACAGGGTTCGACAGGTGGCGCAAAATTTATGGCTCTACAGATGATGTGAACCGGGTGCAACTAGATATTCGGCTCGGGCATGCTCAGACAGTTGAGGCAACTTTGCGCATGCTCCGTGATGCTGAACCTCTAGCAGGTGCTAATTCATTTTTCTCTTTATCTGTGTTAGCAAGTACCAGTTGTCAGTATACTAGGTACATATTGGTCCTGTCCTGGCATTCTATTGATGGTACCTATATAGAAGTTCAATGATATGCTCAGGATGAGAAGGGCAATGGTGGATGAAATAATTGAAGTATTGAATTTACCCGTAATTATTTGTGGAATTCCTTGAGCAACTATTTACAAAACGATCAATCAAAAGGCTTGTCTCAGCCTACATAAATTTCTGTGTATTTATTAATATGTTTTAATAAATACTGTTAGGCACTTTCCATGCTATTTGGGAAAAAAGGGTGGTCTCTGCCTATGGAAAATGTTATAACTTGCCTTAGTACTTAAAGTGCATCTGTCATTAGGTAATGGGGCTTCATTATTCCGTCTCGTACTATATGAATCTTGTTTGTTTAGTATGATTTTAATGATATATTGCAATGCTCTGTGCTAATGGTTTAATTACCAGAATATCAGTTTAGCAGGACATATCTAACTACTTTGAGGAACTAAAATAATTGGAATCCATTGGTTTAGGACCAGATCATTATTCTCTTTATTAATTGCATTCCTTTTTTTTTTGGTAGTTGACAATGAAAATTAAAACTTGAATGTGGATGTTTCTGATGCTCCCCTTTTCTGCCTTCATCATACTTCCATTTTTGCTAAAGATTTAATAAAACAAATCTAACACAAACCATTAGATGTGATCAATATCACACTATCTAAGTACACAGAGAAAGTTGCAACATTTGGACTTTGTTTCGAGGGCATCAAAAGTTGTAAATGCGTGATGACTGATAAACCACCAGAAAGGGAGGCACGTGAACCCTTAACATAAATAGAATCTCACCAACTAAGCTTACTAGCTTAGGTTAAAGAACATGAAACAAAAAAAGGAGGATTAAAAGAAAAGACTCGAATGGTAGCCCTATGCTGAACTAATTTTCTCAACTGCATTTTCCTATGAAAAGGCACCACGATATGTGATGCTGGTTGCGGCACTGGCTCTCTCTCCATCCCTCTTGCACGAGAAGGTGCCATTGTTTTAGCTTCTGACATCTCTGCCGCCATGGTCTCAGAAGCCCAACAGCAGGCCGAAGCCGCACTCTCAGCAGAGCCCCCCAACTCCCCCTTTCAGATGCCGAAATTTGAAGTAAGTGATTTAGAAAGCCTCAATGGCAGTTTCGACACTGTTGTTTGCTTGGACGTGTTAATCCATTACCCTCAAGAGAAAGCTGATGATATGATTGCGCACCTTGCATCTCTAGCGAAGAAGAGGCTGGTGTTGAGTTTTGCACCTAAAACACTGTATTTTGATTTTCTGAAGAGAGTTGGAGAGCTGTTCCCGGGGCCATCAAAGGCAACACGGGCATACTTGCATTCCGAGAGGGATGTGGAGAAAGCTCTGAGGAAGGTCGGGTGGCGGATCAGGAACCGCGGGTTTATTACTACTCAGTTCTATTTTGCGAAGCTTGTGGAGGCTGTACCTATCGGGTCAGCTGCCTAAGATGCTATTTGTTTTTATTTTTCCTCCTGTACATTTTAGTTGTTGGTTATATTTTGATGGGTGATTGTGTTTCATTGATCGGTAAGTTGTAATTAGATTAGTATCTTCAATATCTTGTTTATCAATTGCTGATATAGAGTTGTTATTGCTATTCCAGTAATCAGGGTTTCTGACACTTGGGCCTCTATTTGTAGATCTAGTGTTTAAAGCAGATTTCTTGAAATTTCTATTTTAGTCCTTTGGACAAGTGGGCTTTAATTTTACCACGTTTGGTTGGGCCAATCTAGGATATAACTAGGCTGAAATATTTTATTTGCTTGGAAAAATGCCCCTGGGCACGTGATCAAAAGAAAAGGTAATAAATGAGGCTAGTCAAAGTCAGAATATTTAAGTTTTTCTGCTCATCTGTCTAAACTCTACAGTATTGACTAAGTAATGATCTCCCTTCTCCAACTTCAAGTCATTACTCATTTCTATATTGGTCCTTGAAACTTTTCTTATTTGGGTCCAGAAATGTATTTGCTAGGATGTCATGTTATAGAAATGGGAAATTATAATAGTTGTAACTAGAAGTGATTCCCAACAAGTCATTTAGGAGTCTGCATCTGCATTAACTCAAAAGAGCATCTTTTGAGTTAATACATATTGGCTGTCCGATTGTAAACGAAACTCATTCGGCATCCGCCTAAAACATAGGAGTCTTTAATATTAGTGCAGATCTAATTTGCATGAATCTAAAAACTAATCGGACGGTCCATATGCATTAACTCAAAATGTTCATCTTTTAGTTAATGCACAGGATATGAATTTGTCATTAAGATAGAATACATCTTTTGATGAGAAGTGAGTCATCCGGCATTATGTATTGAAGTACATATTACAAATTGACATGCATATATATGATGAAAGCTCAAGGCTTTGCATATTTAGCAGATCAAAATGGAAACTGACTCTATGTAAGCGTGGTTGCCATATGCATATGTTTATTATACTCATATATATTGCTCGCATGAAAGTTACGCGTTCCACTTCCACACGACAAATTTTTAATTAGAATTTTAATAAATATGAATCTTGCCTTAATATTTCTGTCCAATTGTTTCCCTGCTAAGTGCAATGCAATTGCTCGTCGTTTCTGACCAAGTTTGCACTTTAGATTTGGTCAGTACATAGTAAATTGTATAATTTCGGTTCGCATTATTCATTTTCAGTTTATGATATTTTTTTGCACAAATAATGCATTTCCTACGGTGGCCAAGTTTGAAACAGTGGTAATTTTAAAGATGGGTATCCTTTGACAACGCCTTCAGTTGGCAATCTTGACAATGATTTATCAATATATAAAAAATAAATAATAATAACAATTGTAAACATTTTGATTTCCTTATAGATTGATTGTGTATCAACTTTTATACAATTTAAATATTATTTGATGTTTCATCAAATGTCATTAAACATGGACCTTTCTACATTTTATATAATCTGATGAACGATAATATTTACATAATATTTTAACATTTCTTTTTATATATGATATGTATACAGTATATGCCACAAATTTACTTGTCTGATTTAAAAAATAAAAGTTTTTTATCGGCTGTTAAGGTTGTCAAAGTAATTGATTGTCCATAGAGTTCCTGATTTCCACCCAATT
The DNA here is from genome assembly GCA_033356055.1 of Carex pumila. Taxonomy (NCBI): domain Eukaryota; kingdom Viridiplantae; phylum Streptophyta; class Magnoliopsida; order Poales; family Cyperaceae; genus Carex; species Carex pumila. The sequence continues at coordinate 39,162 of JARJHM010000024.1, forward strand.
TTTAAATACCCTTAACTAGAGGGGCTATTAAGTTTTTAAACAAGCAAAAAGGGAAAATTTTCAAATTACTGTCTCATATAACTATTATGTACATGTTCTTAAATTTCAGGGGATCAAATTTTTGATGCCAACCTTTGTATGGCCTTTAATGTATCTCTAAGAATGAATGTATTTGTTTTATTATTTTAAATGGTATTTGCGTTGGGAGGAGGGTTCCAATGTCTCATTTTTTTCATATCTCATCATACCTCATATTTTATATTTCCGTTTTCAAAGTCCAAATTGTTGATCCGAATTGTTCAACAAAATATTTATACTAAAATATGTATGGAGATGAAATTATATATTTTTTGGAATTTTTTTGCTATTTTTTAAGATAGGTACAAAATCACTGTTTTTGAACCGTTCAAAAAACAGTGATTTTCTACCCATCTTAAAAAATAGTAAAAAAATTTCAAAAATTATAAAATTTCATCCCTAACCATATTTTAGTATGGATATCATGTTGAACGGTTCGGATCGACAATTTAGACTTTGAATATGAAAAAAATGAAAATATAAAATATGAGGTATGATGAGGTATGAAAAAAATGAGGTATTGAAACTCTCCTCTCTTGCGTTGGAAGGGGAAATGGGAAAAGAAAATGGGCAACAAAATTCATGTGTGTGTTGTGGAATATGTAGAAGCAACGAAAAGAGGCAATCTTTCGAGACTCAGTTATGCCACCAGCATTACTAGCTACCAAGATTATTGAGGAGATGGCTATTTGGGTCCGATTCTACAAGAACTCTAGAGCAACAAGGAATATTGGGATGAGGGTAGTTTGTGTAAGTTTGTGATGTAACCATTTTTTTTTTTTTGCAATAATGAAGGAATATTGCAATAATGAAGCCCCATTATCTTTATTTTTTGTGTAAGTTTGTGATGTAAACATTTTTTTTTTTTTGGCAACTTCTATCAAGCATTTCAAAATAAAAAAGAAGAAGATTATTTTAAATGGTGGGATTTTGACAAAGGACAGTCTTTGAAAAAGGGATGGAAAAGCTTTGCTATTTGTGTCTTTTGTAACAGTTAATTGGCAATTTGTATAGAAACAATTAATAGACAGTTTGTCATACGTTGTTCTACTTTTAAGGGTTTTTGGATTGGATCCTGATAACAATCTCCGCAGGTTTATTTTCGCAAAAAATCCCGCACAAACTGTCAAAAATATCATGGAGGGGACCACTCAATAATTAATACTCCGTAGAAACTGTTAGTATTTAACTTGAAGCATCAAAGTATTTATTCTCGATTTTCAAAGTATTAATCCCTATGCAATGATCTCTATTTATGAAAGAATAAATTAATTCATTAATTGTCCCCGCACAAAATTTTCTTTTTTTTTTGAATCATCCCCGTACAACTGGGGACCATTAAACATGGGGGGATCACTCAATCATTAATGAGCGTTTAAAAAACTGTTAGTATTTAACTTGAAGCATCGAAGTATTTAACTTGAATTTGTTAGGTATTAAACCCTATGCAATAATCTCTATTTATGAAATAATAAATCAATCCATTAATTGTCCCCGCACAAAATTTCTTTTTTTCTTGAATCGTCCCCTCACAACTGGAGACCATTAAATAAACAATCCTCTCACCCAATGATAAATACTCTGAGACATAATGATAAATATTTTATGTTACATGGGTAAATGCTTTACATTATATGGATAAATAATTTATGTTACATGGATAAATATTTCTCATGCATACTTGCAACTTTCAGTAAAACATTAATGATAAATACTCTCATGCATAATATAAATACTTTATGTTACATAGATAAATACTTTGTATCGCATAGATTAATACTTCTCAGACATAATTGCAACTTATAATAAAACATCAATGATAAATACTCTATGTTACAAGGATAAATACTTCTCAGAAATAATGATAAATACTTTTTTGAACATCAATTAACAGATAAGCATTATTAACGGAAATTGTTTTTAGATAACAGTATAATTAATGCAAAGATTGTTTTTAAAGGAATAATTAATGCAGGAATTGATATTAGAGGAAGGCATAATTAATGCGGGAATGGGAGGGGGGGTTTCTTATAATTAGTGGGAGGATAAAAATAAACTTTTAGGGAAATTAGTGGGAGGATAAAAATAAACTTTTAGGGAAATTAGTGGGGGGATATATAGCAGTTAAGGGAGAGAGAGAGTGCGGGAAAAAAGGGGGATGGGAGTGGGGGGTTTGTTATAATTATTCTTTTGGATTATCCTCAATTTGTAAAACAATAGGGGCCTGGTGATAAATTTTGATTCTCTGAAGGAATTATTAAAAAGTTGTTTGGGATGGGAATTACTCAAGATAGACAACATATAGTAACAGTTTTGCATTTATATATCTTTGTACATAACTACAGGGGCAATATGTGATTTAGAGCATCCTTACAGGGAGATGTGGTCAATATGGCTATAGCTTCAAGATGAATTTTTGTTTGTTTGTTTGTGATTAATTAAATGATGCTTGATTTTAATATTTTACTATTATTTTGTGAGTTATAGTTTTAGGCGAGTAGTTGGTATTGAATGAGTTTAGAAGTTGTGTAAAATACCTTGGACTTGTGGGTCATTGATGGGACTTGTGGGATGTCATTGATAGAGGTTAGGGGTGCAAACGGATCGGATAGTGGTAAAATCATTTACGTATTCATTTTTATTTTTTGGATACAGATACGGATCAGATATTAGACGGATATGGATACAGATCGGATATTAACTGGATACAGATACAGATATTTATATCTGTATCCGTATACGCATGGATATTCCAATATCGGATATCCGTATTAAATTTTTGGATACGGTCGAGTAATATCCAACCTGTTTGCACCCCTAAGAGAGGTGCTACTTTTACCCGATTATCCATATTTGATCCGGAACTGAACCGGATCCAACTCGGATCCGATTAATTTGGATAGGATATGGTTTAAAAAATATAACCAGTTAAATTATGGATACGGTTACAAAATTAATAATTTAATATCTGATCTGGATCCGAACCGGAACCGATAATGTAATGGGTAGGATATGAATTTTATTTAATTATCCGACCCATAACCGAACCCGACCCGATACCTGTATAAACACCCGATAAAACATATATTAATAACTATTAATATATAAAAAAAATACAATTTTGCATAAGCCATGCTGAGCCCATTACTTTTTTTGAATGTAAGAAAATAGAATGCAATCACATATTCGCTATGTTTATACACATAGATGGATGCCAAATTTATTCCTTCCATAACAACCGCATTAATTTTTTAAATAAAATTTATTACTATGAATGCATCCTTCAATATTTACCTTGATATCCTATGCATAATAATGGAAATTTATTGCTCTCGTTGATATTTCATTTCTACAAATTATTAGTATTTTATTCATAAGTTTTTTGAACCATAGAAATGAAAATCGTCATCTCCAATATTTTACTTGCTAAAAATTATATCTTTTCTTCAATATTTTTATTTTTAAAAATTATTCTCTCCATCCTACTAATTTTTCTGTGACATACACCCGCTTTGGATCCAGAACTACCCGTATTCAAACCGAACCCGATAATCTACAAACAAGTTATGGGTATCTATCTACCCAGAACCGAAAGACTGGACCCGAAATATCTATGGGTAGATAGGTATCCGGATCTAGACCCGACCCAATTTGAAACATATAAGTATATGGATTGAAATTTGGACCCAAACACTTTTAGATTATGGGGTCTAAATATAATAGTTTCCGGACCCGACCCGACCCAATAGCACCTCTAGTCATTGATTGTAACATCAATTTGTTGAATTATTTTTTTAATTTTCTTTATTTGGTTTTGTATTAAACTTATGTTTCTAGGAAGAAATAGAAGCAGGCGAAGAGATCTTCACCTTAGTCAGTTGTGACAACAATTTTTGTGAATAATTTTCTTCCTTCAATTTTTTTTTTTCAAAAAATAGTGTCTGTGATTGCTGTGTTTTTAGGTATGGTTAATGTTGGGTCTTTTCCTTCTTGATTTTTTAAAATTACTTTTAGAAAGCACGAAGAGAAGTGTATGCCCACGTAGGGAAATTTTTTTTATACAAATTAATAAAGAGGTAAAGAGAGAAATAGAAAGAGTGTAGATGCTTTAATATTGATAGAAAGAACGTTACAAATTTTACCGATTTAAACAATCAAAAGAATTTAGATAGATAAGAATTCTACCTATCTAAACTCCAAAAAAAAAAACACTTTAGATCGGTAAGAGTTATACCATTCTAAAATCCAACAATCTTCTATAAAATATAATAAATGTATGTTAAGACCGGTGAAATTCTTACCTATCTAAACTATTTTAAATTTTATGATCAATAGAATTTATACCGATCTTTCTATTAATAGTAAAATTTCTGTACTTTTTCTGTTTCTCTTTACCATTTTATTAATTTCTACCCAAAAAATTTCCCACACGTAGCTCTAATACAAAGAGGACCACATAACAAACTACATTTACTAAGGATTATATTTTACCTGTAACAATTTTGGACGTTGAGTCATCAAAATCAGATTAAGAAATATTTCCAAAAAAAAAAAAATCAGATTAAGAATTCTAAAAATTCTTTGAAATAAGATTGTTAGTATGGTATATATATACATAAAAAATTAATAAATTTTGATATATGTTTACTGTTTATATATTAATTAATTTAAAATTTACAAAGATAATTCATTAATTGTTGCACATATATATATAGAGAGAGAGTGGCTAAGCTCAAATTATTTTTTTGTAGAACAAACGATTTGGTTTTTAATTTTCAAAGTCCAAATCATTAGATACTCAATCTATATTACAAAATGTACTTGGATGCCAAATTTTATATTTTTTGAAATTTTTTCACTATTTATTAAGATAGTTTGAAAATCACTATTTTTATTAAAATGCTGCACCATTAATAAACCGAGTAATATAGCATGATTCTAAATTTTGAATGTAATACCTTAGTATTCAATTTGAAATCAAGTTAAATCAGCATTCAAAATATTTGCCTGGTATTTAGGAACAAACTAAGTCTAATAATAGTGTATAGATTTCGTGATCACACCAGTAACAATTTGATGAATGTTTTTTTCCAATTTAACCCAAAACTTGAAAAATGATAAACAGTTCTATAACCGATTCAGACATTTAGCTTTTTATGCCAATAAATATTTTTGTTTCCAGAACCAAATGCCTAGTACAGATGCTGATCCCTTGTCTTTTATACGAAGAGAATCAAGTTCAATTCTTATAAAAAAATATCTGAAAAATAAATAAATATATATAAGGGTTAACACAATCCCTTGTGTTAAAAAAATGTTTCCCAACGAAACTTGAGAAACAACCGTATGGGCAAATAAGGAAGCGTATTTTTTGTGGAGTTTTTTTTATGCGGAGCTTTTAATCTGGTCCGTTTGTTTCGAATTAGACGAATCAGATCAAATCTTGCTCGAATTGACAAAAAAAATATTTCTTAAAATTTGCGGAACTTTTAATCGGGTCTGTCCAATCTGAAACGAACGGACCAGATTAAAAACTCCGCACAGAAAAACTCTGCAGAAGATACACTTCCGGCAAATAATGTCCTAACCACAATGTGATACATAACATAACCAAGGCTCTCATATGATGTCTAGAACATTTTCCTTTTTAATATTTTTTTTGCTTAATTTGAAAATATATTTAAAATAGTTAATTTAATATGTTTTTCTTAGAATAACAAATTGCAGTTGGAAGATGGATTTGAAGCAGTACCACCCATAAAAGTGTAATATTTTACACGATGTGTCATAGCACAATAATTAATGATCCAATTAATTTGTCAACTTTACATTAAACTATATTAGCACAAAGTGTTACTTGAAAATTGAAATCAAACATCGCTTTAATACTTTGTTGAGTATTCAAGAAATGTAATATTTTTAAGCAAGTTGGAATTATTTTCTGAAGACGAGCAATCAATGATATAACACGACTTTGAATAAGACATTTCTCCTGTGGGCTGTGGACCTTTGGTGCTATTGTACACAAGAAACAGCAGATCTCACCGTCAATTTGATCATTCAGCACGAATCTTGATGAACCGAAAACAACTTGCTAACTTCGGTATTGACTCGTCGTCGCGAACAAAATCCCCAGACTACCCCTTTGCACACCGTACTATTTCAATATATTTTTATATGTACTACTGGTTTCGATTGGTAATTATTACCGATTTCAGTACTGTTTGTTTTCATATTTTTCTTAGAATAGAGTTCAAATGGCTCTATTTTTTATGTCGCCATTATATCTCTATTTTTAAAAATTTTAATAACTCAAAATTTAAGTCTTAAATATCAAAATAAAACCGTTAGATGTGATTTATGTTATTTTCTCTATGTGCCCATAAAAATTTATCACATTTTGATTTTGATTTTATATGAATCAATAAGTTGAAAAATCAACGTCTAGAAATTATCCACATTAATATACATTTTTACAAGCTCAAGATAACAACCAAAACAAACTTGAAATGTCATAATTTTTTACACGTGCATAGATAAAATAATGTAGTTTATATCTAACGGTTTTATTTTGAATTTTAAGATTTAAATTTTAAGTTATTAAAATTTTTAAAAATAGAGGCATGATGGAGACACAAAAAATGGAGGCATTTGAACCCTCCTCTTTTTCTTATTGTTTCAAGTATTTTCGTTCTTGGATTCCTAAATCAGGCGTGACTAGTTTTACAAATTTAAGATTTTAAATATGTATATTAAAATTTAATTAAGTTTTATATTTTTATAACTTTTTATATATAGTCTAGTTTTTTTTTTTTTTTTCTAGTTTTACCTCTGAATTATTTGATGTTTACTGGATCTTTGTAGGATGAATATAATTAAAACATTGAATTTGAGCGGGATGATACAGATTTAAGATGAAAGGACAGAATTGTTCAGTAATCTCATTTAAAGATATTTTCAACCGACTGTTAGATTTATTGTTTTTTTTTTATTAATACAGTTCTTTTCAGTTGAAAATTTCGTCTCATTTGATATTTATTATTTTTGGTTCGATTTTCTTATTCTATATTAGATAAATCGCATGAGGCAATACTTAATTAATAAGAAAAATTAGAGAAAGTCAATATTGGAGGGCGTCCGAATTTGCTGAAATTTCAAACAAAATTTTAGAGACCCTGCAATCTTATTCTCTGCCTATTTCTCTCCTCTCTCTTCTTTCTCTCTCAAAGATAATTTAATTCACACACTATCTACTCTAATAGAATTGACATCCGCCAAAAATTCAAATAGAATTTCAGAGACCCTGCAAATCCATTCTCTGTCTATCTCTCTCATCTCTCTTCTTTCTCTCTTATCAAAGATTTGATGAGAGATAAGCAGAGAATGGGATTGCAGGGTCACTGAAATTCTATTTAGCGGATGTGAATTCTATTGGAGTAAATAAATAATGTGTGAATTGAATTATCTTTGATGTTGTATTCTATTAAACAATAAGAAGAACGATAAATCAAGTGCCCAAGCCGCTAAAATCAATGACACATTTTTTAACGGTGCTTAAAGAAACAAATTACTCCAAAATAATTTAGTTGCATATATCTTAATGTTTTTAACTTCTTTGATGTAAAAAAAAAATGTAAACATAGACAATTTTTTTTCTATTACACATCTTTTATTTGAAATATGATTTCAGCAGAGGCGGATTTATGATTTTTGTCAAGAGATGGGGAGCAAGGAGGGGCAAAAAAATAGCGAATCAAATTTAAATAGCTAAATAGATTTAAAGTATAAATCCATTAACTAATTTGGTACTCGATATAAAAACAACGCTTTAACTTATATTTTCCAATACTCTAACTTATAATTTATGATGGAGTTTGGCTAATATAACATCGGTGTTATTTTAGTCTATATAACACCAACTCTAAAATCTATTAAATCGACTTCGAACGATTAATCCAAACCGTTTAAACCGATTTACATTACGAGTGATGCGTTTACATACAAAAATTTTATATTTTCGAGTTATTTTAGTATCAAATCAAGCAGTAAAAATATTGAAAAAATGAATGTATTAAAATTAACTTAAAAACTCACTTATTTGACCGCTTGACTTAATACTAAATAAATTCGAAAAGTTATAAATTTTGCATGGAAACACACAACTAATGAAGTAGATCGGTTTGAACGATTTGGATTCACCGTTTGAAGTCGATTTGATAGGTTTTAGAATTGGTGTTATATATGTTGAAATGACACTAATATTATATTAGCCAAACTCTTTATGATGATCTAACTTATAATTATAATTATCAATTATAATTCAAAAATATTATTTTAATTTTAACCCTAAGTTTAACCTGAATTACAAATCAAATATCTATAGGGGGCCAAAAAAATTTCAAGGTAGGGAAAAATCGGCTAGGACTGATAAATATCTATTAAAACTAAAAATTTAGGGGGGGAGGGGTAACTGCCTCCTTGGTCTCATATGGGTGTGCCCCTGAATTTCAGTGTTTTCTTATTAATATTTTTGTCACTTTACTTTGATATCTTTAAATTTAATTTCAGGTTTCATACTTTAACTATAAACTTTCATATATGTATCTGCTTTAATTTTTTATATACAAATACAGATCAGGTATTAAACAAACATAGATATTCGTTTTTCTATAACAGTGAATAACATAAAAATTTTCATAATATATATTATACACTCTAATATATATATCTACTAATTAAATACAAATAATTAAAATTTAAAACTATATCTATATTCGTATCTGTATGGATATTCAAATATTAAATATCCGTACCTTATTTAAGATACAAATAGATAATATCCAATCCGTTTGCACTTCTAAATTTAGCATGCTAATACAAAATAAGGTAGAAGGTTACAAAATTTCCATTTTAGAAAAGCAAAATTTCAGATTATTTTTAATTAAAAAATTACACATTTCCGCTTTCAAAATCAACAATAATATATATTAAAATTATGCATGAAAAATATGTGAGTTATTGCAAATTAGGAAGTTAAATATGTAATTATTAATTTTGAAAGGAGAAGTACGTAATTTACATAATTTTACAAGGATATATCTGAGATTTTGCCTTTTAAATATTACCCTTTTACACAAATTCAAAATCTTGCAAGACTCTAATCTCAAAGTCCTCCATTCAACCTATTGAACAATAAAGTCGTCTCCTCGATTTTGTTCCCTCCTCTTCTTTTCCGACTAAATAACTTACGCTATCCCCACGCGATTCTCTCCTCAAATTCACAAAACAACCTCAACCTCCCTCTCTTCCTCTCTTCATCTCAGATCCGAATCAAACCCCAATTGAAAACCCAAACCTCCAATCTCTCAGCCCATGGCGATCCGCCATGGCATCTCCTTCTATTTCTTCCTCCTCCTCCCAATTGCTCTTGCCGAGATCCGTACCATGCAGGTGAAATCCGACGCGCGCTCGATCATCCCTTTCGATGAATTCGGGTTCACACACACCGGCGTGCTCGAGCTCAACGTCTCCTCCATCTCGTTATTGGATCCTTCGCCTGATCTCGACCTCACTCAGTTGGGGTTCTTCCTCTCCACCCTCGATGCGTGGGTGCACGTGCTCCGCCAGCTCCAAGACCTAGACATCACTTGCGCTCTACAATCCGATCTGGTGAAGCTGGTGTATACTTTTGACAAATTGCATCCACCCACCAACCCATCAGGTGTAGTGAACGCCAGGTCCTCTTCTTTCTCTGCTGCATATAAGGTTTTGGATCCGGGTCAGTACACGCTTGTGTTTGCTAATTGTTTACCGGGTCTGAAAGTCTCCATGTCAGTAAACTCTGCCATGTACAACCTTGACCCGAGATCACCCGATAAGAGAATCTACCTTTCCGCTGGATCCGCTGTACTGCCTTTTATATATTTCCTTCTGTTTCTCGTCTATGTCGGGCTTGGCGCACTCTGGCTTGCTATCCTTCTCCGAAAACGCGCTGCGGTTTACCGCATCCACTATTTCATGCTTGCTGTTGTAATGCTTAAGGCGTTAAATTTAGTAGCTGAGGCCGAAGATAAATCGTACATTGAACGAACTGGTACTGCTCATGGCTGGGATGTTTTATTTTACATCTTCAGCTTCTTAAAGGGTATTTCTCTGTTCACCTTGATAGTACTTATCGGTACGGGTTGGTCTTTTCTGAAACCCTTTTTGCAAGACAGAGAGAAGAAGGTACTTATGGTGGTCATACCACTCCAGGTTGTGGCCAATATTGCACAAGTCGTGATTGATGAGTCAGGTCCGTTTGCCAGTGATTGGCTCACCTGGAAACAGGTGTTTTTGCTGGTCGATGTGATTTGCTGTTGTGCTGTTCTGTTCCCAATTGTGTGGTCTATTAAGAACTTGCGTGAGGCTGCCCGTAGCGATGGAAAAGCAGCAGTTAATTTAATGAAATTAACTCTGTTTAGGCAATATTATGTGGTGGTCATATGTTACATATACTTCACAAGGGTTGTGGTTTACGCGCTAGTTACTATTACTTCCTACCGCTACTTGTGGACCAGTGTTGTGGCCGGGGAGTTGGCTACTCTTGGGTTTTATGTGTTTACTGGGTATAGATTTAGACCTGAGACCCACAACCCCTATTTTGTGGTAAATGATGATGAGGAAGAGGCTGCAGCGGAGGCTTTGAAACTGGATGATGAGTTTGAGTTGTAAAATGATATGTTAGTGGGTTTTATTGCATAATTGATTGTATCATTTGGATGTTAGGGGGTGTTGACTACTTTTTTTGTTATTTTTTTTTTGTACTCTGTATTGTGTTTATGAAATGGATACTTGAACTACCATATTGCTATGTTGTATATGCTCTTATTGCTTGATTGGTCATTTGGTTGGCTGAGCTGAGCGCTGTCTAGCGTGAAACAGTAGGAGAGTAGGGGAATTATATATTTAAAAAAAATGATCTCCTTGTAGAGAAGTTGTAGAATCAGAATACGTTGCTACGAGCATTGGGAGTATTTGGTCATTACGTTTTTACTGAAAACTGTTTCTTGGGAAAAATACAATCCAACATTGCTACATTATTTTTTTCATCCAATTAGAAGTGTAATCCTGATATTTTTTTTATGAACTTTTCATCCCAATCTGATGACCTTCAAATGAATTATCAATTTTTTTATGGAATTCCAAAAATTAATGAGCGTGCATGTTTTATTGCTTGCATTTGGTAAATTTACCTCTTTGGCACCCTCAGATAAATTTATATCACTCTTTCAATGCAAAAATGCTAATGTTCCCTCACATGGTAATTTGCAGATTTACTAGGGTTACAGGCCGAAAGCCCAGTTTATTTTATGGATCATTGTATAACTTTTTTGATATACTAAATGTAAAGTGGGCCACCGTGTTATGAAATGCATATATATCTTTTCAGCCATATATGAAAGGACTTCCTTGTAACTTATGAGAAAGAGCTTCGGTGAAAAACTGAACATAGGCGTGCTCTGTTAGTTCTGTATATATCTTTCAACATGTCCCAAATTATTCTTCATTACAATAGGTATGCTTATTAATTATCCTTATACTTTCTTTCAAATTTAAAAAGATTCAACATTTCCTATAAACTCATCAACCAATTTTATCTCAACAGGCTCTGTACACAACAATCTAAATAAAAAATCTTATAATAATGAAAATTATAGTTTGCTTTTCTGTATTTTTCAAAGAATCCAGTGCTTGTGGTAGTGTTTTTATTTTTATTTTTTACTCGCTATTGCATTTGCAGGTGCTTGTCAAATTTTAGTTCTTTATTGTTGGCAGGACGGCGATTCAGTGGAGGTGCTGAGATCCTCGAACTCGAGCAGTGAACGTACATTTTCATAGCATTTTAGTTGTTGTGTATCGTATAAGATTGTTTGAGACACTTATAGTATGCATCGTGAACCTTCTAATTAGGTTCATATTCAAATTGAGATTGCCGAGTCTACATTTGTCTTATACTGTCTCAAACAATCTTTCGTGACTCACTTTTCATTTCTAAATGGCCATTGCAGCAAGGAATACCATTGTCTCCAAGATGCCACTACATAAAAAGAGCACCAGTAATGCATCTGTTTTGTCAAAATTGTATGATGCTAGCTGCACCGTGGAGAGAACACCAGAAGTCACCACAGAGATAAGGTGAAGACAGTAGAAGAGCCAGCTGATGATACGAATCGAGAGCGGCAATTATTTCATACTATACATGTGGTTTAATTCAAGCCTATGACTACGACATAGTATGTGGATTCCCTCCAATATCAACATAAACATGATAATTTATTTAAGCACTAACAACATATTTCAATTGAAAATACTGACGACATATTAATTAAAAACACTGAAAACATATTTCAATTAAAAACACTAACAATATATTTCAATTGAAATTATTATAACTTTCTCAAACAAAAATTATTAGGAACTTAACATCACCAAAAGCTTTAATTTTTTTTTATCTAAACCAGCAAGAAAATCACATCTTCATATATTTTTTTTATTACAGAGCCCTTGTACCAGCATCCACATCTTCACTGCATTGATCTCCCTCTACATTTTTAATATTACTTGTGTGAACAAGCAAATCATTCGCTAACTCTATCGCTTCATTCATTCTCGCCTCATGTTGCTTCACATTTGGCTCCTTTTCAGCTAATTTGGATACAATCTTGGTTGTTGAGCTTCTGGCATCCTCTTTAAAGGTGTTTTTCAAAATTAAAATCTTCACTAGCCGCTTAATCACCTTTGAATCATTCGATGTTAGGATTTTACCAAGTGTAGCCTCAGATAAACCTTCTTGAGTCGAGAGTTCCTCCAAATTTCTTGCACTCATAAATTGTTTTTCACTCAAGGTTGAATCAAGGAGCTCTTCCGCAAATATGACAAGATCTATTTTGAGCACATCTAAAATGTGTCCAATCACACACTTATAGTATGCATCATAAAAGAACCTCCTAATTGGGTCCATATCCAAATTGAGGTTGCCAAGTCCACACTCGTCTAGCACTGTCTCAAACAATCTTCCATGACTCACTTTTTATTTCCAAATGACCATTGCAACAAGGAAGACCATTGCCTCCAAGACTGCCATGACATAAAAGAGCACCAGTAACGCATCTATTTTGCCAAAATCACGTGATGTTAGCTACATCGTGGAGAGAACACCATAAGTCACCACAGAGATGAGGTGGAGACAGTAGAAGAGCCAGCTGATGATACGAATCGAGAGCGGCAACTGTTTCACATTATACATGTGGTTTAATTCAAGCCCACAACTACGACATAGTATGTAGATTTCCTCTAATATCAATGTAAACACGATGATCAATTTAAGCACTAACAACATATTTCAATTGAAAATATTGACGACATATTAAATAAAAAACACTAACAACATATATAAATTGAAATTATTATAACTTTCTCAAACAAAAACTATCAGCAAGTTAACATCACATTAAAAGCTCTAATTTTTGTATCTAAATCAACAAGCAAATCACTTCTTCATATATTTTTTTTATCACAGAGCCCTTGTACCAACATTCACATCTTCACTGCATCGATCTCTCTTCATATTTTCAATATTACTTGTGTGAACAAGTAAATCATTTGCTAACTCTATCGCTTCCTTCATTCTCACCTCATGCTGTCATATTTGGCTCCTTCTAACCTGGATGCAATCTCGACTGCCGAGCATATGACATCCTCTTTAAAAATGTTTTTCAAAATTGAAATCTTGATCAGCCGCTTAATCACCTTTGAATCATTCGATATTAGAATTTTACCAAGTGTAGCGTTAGATAAACCTTCAGGTCGATTTTTGATCAGTGTAGGCATGTATGACGTAGATCTTGTACGCACAGATCTTTGTAAAGCTCTCAGATCCATTTCTTAAAACAATAATTTTTATAAATAACTATTTCTAAAATTAGATCAATCCATGTTATATTTTGACCCACATTCCATATTTCCAAAATATAATAATTGATCTAAAATGGTTCAATCACATTTAATATCGGCCAATAAGATTTACCTTAAAACATATTTGTAACATTTTGTACACTTGTGTTATGAAAATCTTAACGAATAATTATTCAATGAATAAATTAATAAGTTTATGTGTTAAAAATGGAAAATTTCGAATCATAATTTTTTTTTTTACATCCTTCAAATGGAAAACATGCACAGTGAAGTGCAAATACATGATCATTTTTTCGAACGAAATACTGAGGTTTGTACAACAGATGTTTCTCCAGAAAACCTTTTTTTTTTTTTTGGTTCTGTTTTTGCTCAGTTTTGATAATTAAATTTGAGAGAGTATTTATAATGTGCTTTAAATAGGCCCAAAGCCCAGGATTATCGGAATGGGCCAGATCCTGGGGGAAACTAAGAGCCCAAATTACATCCTTAACCTCTAGCTGATGAATGGGAACGTCAAGTAATCAACTTACGAAGCGTCAAAAGAATAAGGCAATGTTTGAATGAAATGAGAATAGCTTAGAATAGAGGGCTATTTTAGAATAGGGGTTATTCGGAATAATAATGTGCATTCAAACAATATTTTACTATTTGGAATAGTTAGAATAACTGCTATTTTTTATTACTTGTAAATGTATTAATAATTACTATTCAAAAGTGTGAAGAGAGAGAAAAAAAATGTTTACTTCTCGGATTTCTGTTAACACAGTCTCGAAATTATAAAATTGACATCACTTATGTTATTTTTACGTCGTGACAATTCATTTGAGACTCTATTTGCCTATCTTTCCTCTTAGCACCTTGTTAACACTATTATTTATCGGTTACAGCTATTCACTATTCCAATTTACAATCCAAACAACATTTTTACTAATCCGAATAGCACCATTTTTATACTAATATGAAAATCACTATTTATTTTCTATTCTCAGTTGCTATTCTTAAATTTCACTATTCTAGCTATTCTAACTTCCATCTAAACACACCCTAATGGATTTAAACAGCTCTAATTGATGTGTAACAGGAGCTGATATCTATTGTTTTTAAGAACTTAATTAAGCAGTTGCTTTTTTAATTTCAACAGCTCTGATTGATGTCTTTATTTTTAGTATATGCATGGATGTAATATGAACAATTTCATACTTTTCAATATATTCAAACATGCATGCCTAAGGGCTTTTCATCAAAAATAATAATAATAATGGATTATTGGTGAATTATCTAATATCTTCCATTCCTTATTGTTTAGTATTATGTGACTTTATCTTTGAAAGTCCGTTATCATGATTAAAGAAAGCATTTTCTTCCAAAAAATCACTTGCCAACAGAGGCACTAACAAGAGCTAGGGGTCAGGGAATCATACTTTTAGGTATGCATTAGTGATGCCAATATATATGTACGTAAGTATATAAGATTTTTGGCCTTAGTGCAGAACATGTCTATAAAGTTTTGTAGATTTTGTATTTGAACATATTCCTATGGACTAGTACAAAAATAAGGGTTGAAATTAGATGCTTGAATTTAGAATTTTAAAAGAGTTGTGTAGTTCTGATGCAACTTTTATGTTACATCAATTTAATACTTAAAAACATATATTCAAAAAAGAAAAAAAAAATAAAGATTGTAAATTTGTTGGTGAATACTTAAAATCAAGATAGTAATAAATTTCAGTCAGTTTTAGTATTACTTAATTGGTCTTTCATCAAATAATTTAATTTTTTTTAAAAGGTTCAGTTAGAATAATTTTTTATGATGAAAAATCAAATTCCAAATTGCTAGGAACACACGTATAACTTTGATTTTTTTTAATCTTGAATTATATTTTCAAGAAATCAATAAATGTACCATAGTCTGATATATTTTAGAATAATTAATTAAGACAATTTTTGTCATAAAAAGTTGTGATAGCGAAACACTTTAATTAAGATACAGTAATTTCTCTTTTGATCATAGAGATGAAACTGAACATATCAATAATTAATATAGAGAATCAGGTCTAATCTAGTGATTATAATGTTACCTTTTGTGTAGGGGTGTCAATGGCTACGATACGGGTCGGGTAGAGATATTTTTATACCCGTACCCATTATGATAACAGAAAAAAATCTTTACCCTTATTCGTCTTTTCGATTATGGTACGGGTTGGATAAATGGATAAAAAAGTGTCATTAATATTTTGATTTGTGTTTTCGATAAAATATTTTTCAAAATAAGAAAAAAAATAATGAATACAACTAATTTGTATTATGAAAATTTAATAAAATACAAAATTTTATTGTATCTTGTATCATCTTCATACAATATATGTCTATATCTATAATTTTATTTTTAAAAATTATCTTATACGAAAACAAATAAGATAATGGAAAAATAATTACCCTTACCCATACTCAATTAGCTAATAGAAAAATTTCTATTCCTTGCTCATATTTTGGAATACAATACGGGTTAAGTAAACAGGTAAAAGGGTGCCATTGACAACTCTACTTTTGTGTGAATACCGTATGTTTGAAATTTAGTATCCATACTGCAGGTGAGATGAAAAGCTCTGATTATTCATGTTAAAAAACATGTCTTAAAAATAAAATAAATGACCCACCTACAGTGGTAGATCCACATTGAATCAGGAGTCGGTAGCTATTTATATCTGAATTTTCAAAAGAGGGTACAAGTTGAATCAGATATTGTTGTCTATCTTTGAACAACTCACACTCTGAATTGATATTCACAACATTCTGTAAACCACTGATCGTATTAATAAAATATTTGAGTGAGTCTATGGTAATATGCATATCACGATTTCGTTCTGTGCTACGACTTTATATTTGAGTTTTTAAATTTTAATAGTCGATTCAAACTGTTCATCTTGTTCTTCATATTAATATGTTTTTGGAGATGAAATTTTACATTTTTTGAAATTTTTTTACTATTTTTTTTAGATTTATTGAAAATCACTGTTTATGGATGGTCCAAAATTTTCAGATCAAGTAATTTTCTAAATATCTAAAAAAATAGTAAAAAGAAAATTTAAAAAATGTAAAATTTGGTCTCCAAACACATATTAATATGGAGAACAAGATGAACGGTTCGGATCGACCGTTAAGATTTGAAAACTCTAATATAAAACCGTAGCACGGTAACAATCCGTAATATGCATATTACCATAGACTCACTCAATATATTTTGGCTACATCTCATAAAAATCCTGATCACGCTATTACTCACTCAATTTGTTAGGCATGACACTATTTTTCTCTAAAATCTCACCTAGTTTCATTTTTTTTATCACAATATTTCTTTCTATATATTATCAGACCTTATTAGTGGAGAGATATTACATTAATATATTGAGTTGTTACACTGTCAGTCTTTCCATGATTAATATTAATTATCAAATTAATTAAGCGTGCTTAGCCATTATTAGGCTCTTGACACTTAGCACCTGAGTAATTACTCCACTAGTAAAAATTGAGCTTAGTGCTGCTGCTTGCTAATGATAACTTATAGACCTCGACAAAGAGAATTGCAATCAGACATATGACACATAAGTTCTAACGAAACGCACTAGCTCATTTAATTATATCATTAACGAACCTACGCAATCAAAAATAGAGAAAAAAATCATAAAAAGATAAAACAACGACACATAGGGAAATTCTTTGTGGTACCAAAAGTCAAATATAAATTGAAGTACTTAGTTAGGGGAGAAATGCCACCAAATTAATTAGTAGAACATTAATCTTTGTATGGCTAAAAGGCAACAACAAGCACAACTTTGACAATTAGCTAAAATGTAGTAAGGTGTTAACTGGTATATTAAGCATTTTAATAGATATATTTATATTGGTATCTATATTAAAATTTGTTTTATTCGTATTTATCCTTACTAATTAGTATGAGATTAATGGATAACAGATTAATAATGAACATTATCAAATAAATGATAATTTAAATAAATATAAAAAATAATTATTGAATTTTAGACAAAACATGTGCATAATATGATAAATATATATATATGAGTAAGGCTACAGTGAGTTGCGAAGTAAAACACGTTTTTACTTCACGCATTATCTTCATTTCCAAAGTTCAAATAACCGATTCAAATCATTAGATGTTTAATCTATATTAAAATATGCTTGGAAACTAAATTTTACATTTTTTGGAATTTTTTTACTATTTATTAAGCCACTTTGAAAATCTGAAAATCTCGGTGATTTTCAAAGTTGCTTAATAAATAATAAAAAGTTCCAAAAAATGTAAAATTTGGTCTCCAAGCACATTTCAATATGATGATCATATTGAGCTGTTTGGATCGATATTTTGAACTTTAAAAACGCAAAATATAAGTGTAAAGTAAAATAGTCGCTTTACTTCGCAACTCACCGTAGCCCAACTCATATATATATATATATATATATTGATAGTCTCATTATTATTTTTTTTTTTTGCATGTAGTTGCATCATCCGAATAGTAGATTGGTTTCATTGATTCGGATTCGTTATTTGAAGCCAATTAAGTAGATTTTAGAATTGAGTTAAAAAATAACTATGATGAACTTAGGAACACTCTAGTTCTTCTCTGAATACAAACACAAGTGTGGGATACGTGGTATGAATTACGACATACCATATTTTAAAATAGTTTCATGATAGGATCTCAGATATAGTGAACTTAATTTTTGGATTTTAGATCGGGACCGTTCAATTCAAATACGCGATAATATATTTCAAAATAGAACACACATATCCTAAATGACGGATTCAAATCTTGAGACAATCCCGAACAATATATTCAAATCAGACAATCCTAATTTAAAATTCAAAAATTAAGTTACTCTAAGGACTGTCCTATGCCAAAAGCCAACCATAAACTTAAATCTAAAATGCAGAACATAATATCTGATTTCATTGATGTTTTTATAGAATAACTCGATTCTTTGAGAGATCACCTACCATTTTCGTGAGCGCGAAACTAGACTCTGATGGCAATAAGCCCTTCTTGTTGATTCATCGGATGGTTGTAGCAATAGATCTTCCAAGACAGTAAGACGTGGCCTTTGAGAGATCATCTCTCATTTCCTTAATGGATCTCTTATCTCTTTTATTTGATAGCGAAAGAAGAAGAGAAGACATACAGATCTGTATTTTTTTTTTTCTAGAGAACAACTTCTTTCATAATCTTTGTTTTTCGTTATATCTTGTGCTTGGGGGACCCTTCCTTATGTAAGTAACACATTTGGCATTGCGCGTGTGACCGCATCAAAACCTGTGCAGCTGCACAAACAACCAGATGTGTTTACAGAACCGCCCTTTCTCTTAATAACCGACTTTCCTGATTTAACAGTATTTTGTGCGGCCCGCACAAAACCTGTGCGACCAGCACAAACTTCTAGCTGTATGCTAACTTAAAAAAAAAGGTGTTTTGTGTATCTCATAAAAAACTGTGCGATCCGCACAACTCTCTTAACAACAGTTCTTGTTACTTGTAAATTTCAAAATCAGTCCATCAATAATCTGATCTTTGTCCAAATTGTGTCACACATTTATAGACTACACCCTATTAAATATATAGATTATCAAATATCTTAATTCCATATTATATTACTTAATTAAGACAATCATATATAACATTATACAAATTCATAATTATATTGCATATATGCTCAACGTTGCATTAAGATCCAACAATATCATGAACAATTCAGAACATAGAGTGATCTTGCCATTAAATCAAAAAGTGAAAAAAAAAAAGTGACCGTGTCCACCCGAGTGTACTGACAATCTTCCTTAACGTGTCCAAGACGTATCTCATCTGTGTCCAAGACTACGGTCCTTACCAAGCAATCAAGAGGTCCGGATCCTCTTAAATAACAAAAAAAATATGTGCTCAGATTCGCCTGGCTCGATGACTCGATATGGAATTTACGTGATCCTTTTAATATTCATGTCAAAACATATATGACAGTCCGGATCTAAACTCAAAATTTGAGTTACTTTGGGTGATACGAATCAGCCATTAATACTTCATTACGAACGGTCAATCTTTGAAACTTTTTTATTTGAAGTCGAGCTTAAATCGTTGATTTGCATTGAGATTTGTATGAAAGTTTTAAAACTTAATTAATTTAAACGACTAAATGAATTTAAACCATTTGTGTAAATTTTGATGTGGATAGGATGATTTAAATATATTTTTAGATAAAATCCTTTGGTATATTTTTTTGCACTACATGCTTAAGTAGTAGTCGGATAGTAATCGAAGTTTGTTCGATCAACCGTTGTCTTTTTTATTTTTATTTTTGAGAGAAAAACGGAAGTATAGACTTCCAAATTTTAATCTCTACATAGATCTTTTAATAATTTCGAACTCATAACCTATCATGTAGAGAATGCTATTTTTTATTACTAGATTCAAAATTATTTCTTAACCATTCTCATTATAGTTTTTTTTTTTTTAAACAAAAAAGGTAGGTGAAAGACCCACTAGTTATTTGGTAATATAAATAAAAAGTGCTTGAATGCTTGCTTGCTTCCGTGAGGCAGACACGAAAGAATATTTTAGAGGTTTTAATTATAATCATTTATCGTATAAGTTAGACCGTTTTTTCAAATTGCTTAGTAATATCAGTTTTTATATTATATCAAAATTATCTTTTCAACTTATTTAAATCGTAAATGATATCTATAGTTAAAATTTTTGAATTAAAAATATATCTTATCAATTCATGATCTTCAAATTAATTTTTGAACTATATTTATACATATATACATATGTAAATAATTAAATATGGACCTTATACTTGATAATCTTAATAAAAAAATTGCCTAGACTGGATAAGATAGAAATTGATTGATGTCCAAATGAAACCGATTGTAAATTTGTAATTGTACCTTTCTCTTCTTCTTTTTGATTAATTTACCTTTCTCTTCTAGAAAAAAAAAACACACTAGACTGTACTGTATGTCTGCCCGACACATTTTATTGCAATCCTCTCCATTTCTTTAATGATGGGGATTCAATGATTCATCTCAATTTGATCGCTGACTTGAAAATATTTTTATTACAAATTTGGAATCAATTTGGGGATTCATCTCAATCTGCAATAAAGTTTATTAAAATTCCGCAGCATTAAAATTAAGGAGAATTAAAGTGTTCTTCAATTTATTAACAATAAATTTAAACTATTAAAACCAATCTATTTCATACAAACGATGCGTTTACATACAAAATTTATAAATTTTTGAATTAATTTAATATAAATTCAAGCGGTAAACACATCACTCGTGAAGTAGATTAATTTCAACAATTTGAATATATTATTTTAAATCAATTTGATAAGTTTTCGAATTAAACTCACTAATGATTTGATGAACTCAAGAACACACTAGTTCTACTAAATAAAATCTGCAACATGAAGAAGAAAATGTTCGAAATATTTTACAAACACATCAATTTGGTTTTTTTTTTACTACAATATTTTATTTTCTTATTTTCTTTCATTTTTTACTCAAATGTTTTGAGCACATTATTTTATTTCATGTAGTTACAAAACCCTTGAGACCTACTACATCATTAAATACGGATTTGATTATTATTTTTCCTTAAAACACTAAAAGTCCAATTAAAATTATTAAAATCATACCCAACAAAGTTTTTATATTTTATATTGAATTTAGTTTTTACATTTTGTTGCTCAAATGCATATGGATCTAATTCTTAAAAATATTATTATATTTCTATTTTGTTTCAATGTTACTTTTATTGTTGTTGTTGTTGTTTATTTATTTAAAAATTAATATAATTCAATATAGTTAATATCATGGAAAGAAATTAAGATCCGATGAGAACATAAATTTTTATTGAAATTAAATTTTAATCTTTAAACATTATACACTAAATTAATCCGATAGAATAAAGACTTAGGAATAATATTTTGAGAAGAGTGATTGGAGATGAAGCCATCTAACATTCTAATATCTACAAAAAAAAAATATCAGATTTTAAAACTTTGACTTATCGTACAAAAAGTATTAGGTCCTGTTCAACAGCTCGGGAATAGATGGGATTTCAACTAAGTACGATTTATTTCCCTGACTTCTTTCGGCAGCTTTAATTTGCTTTCATTTCTTTCCATCGTTTTTTTCCCAATTTGTTCCCACAACGTCTAAAATCGTAGAAATTTTTTTATTCAATCGGACTGAATTTGTTTTTTCTCAAATTGGTTGAGTTTAAATATTTTGTCACATAATTAAAGACTGATTATTTATAAGGAATATTTTTTAGATGGTTATTCACAAGAAACAATTGCATATACTTGCAATTTTAAGAAGATGAGGAATTAAAATGTAACTGGAGAGGATTGAAGTTAGATTCAGAACCCATTTTAATTATGTCGGTAAAATCTTGTCGCAACCGTGTCAAAGCTTATTTATTCACAACATTCCTTTTCAACCCGATTAAAATAAGCATAAATGTAAATATCTGGTAGGAATAAATTGATGTACAATACAAAAAGATTAAGGGTTTGTTAGACAACCCGATCCAAAGCTTGGCCCCACAAATCAAACTGCTGTCCAGTAGGTCCCACGCACTAATCAGTTGAACTCCACCGTCTTTGTACAGTCCATTGGACGAGTTCTTCGCTTATCTAATACAATTAATATATATTATTATAGTTGTATATATTCCTAACTGTTGTTTACCATTTTTTTAAAATGAACATACCAGAACTTATTTTAAATTATTATTTATGTTAAGACATTTTCACAATGAATTTGGAAGTTCAACTGTTCAAGGCAATACATATCTATATGTTGAACAAATTATTATTTATGAGGATTTGAATATAATTTTTGAAGTTCAAAAAAGTTGTCGGTATTTATTTCTTAGCTAAAATAGGTACATATTCATTTCAATTCAAGTATGAGTGTGTTTTAATATGAACAAATGTGCATATGGAATAATCAGAGTACTAAATAGCTAGCTATAACTTCGGATCTCAAAAGCTAAAACGCTATTAACCACTATTCTTTTATAATGATTCTAAATAGCTAATTATGGTTGCGCTATAGCTTTTTCGGACCTTAAAAGCTATAGCGCTATAATTACTATTTAAAATCTTGGGAATAACTAATATACATTATACCGAAATTTTTATTTTTGCCATTAAAAAAACAAATAATTACGAGTCTGTGAAAATTTTATTTTTTTACACATCCGCATGCAGTTTCAAATTTCGGACAAAAATAGAATGTTTATAATTTGAAATTGTGGACGACATTTTTTTTTTCTAACCAAAGCTACTGCAGCAAAGTTTGTGGGTCCCAAAAAATTTTGACCAATAAAAAAAAGTTGAAAACAAAATTTTGGTTAAAGCCACTGGAAAAAAAGTTGTTGTCCGACAATTTCAAATTGTGGACATTATATTTATGTTTGCAATTTGCAACTGCGTCTGTGTAAAAAATGGAATTTTTCATATTTTGTGGTTATTTGAATTGTCTTTTTTTATGATAAAAATACAAATTTCGGTACATTATAAGGTGTGTGAAAGTTTTGTAGATTAAAGAGTGAGTTTTTTCAGCCAAGTAATAACTGGGGTGCAAGAGTAGGGCTGCACAAAAAGTTCGTAGTTTGTGATTCGATTTAAATTTGATTTGGAAAAAGTTCGTAATTAATTCGATTTGAAATTAGTTTGTTCTGAAACAAATTAAACTAGTTCGGTTCAAATCTTATTCAAACTCAAACTCAAACTGGATATAGTTCGTTTGAAATTGGTTCGTGAACTATTTAGATTCGAATCTTAAATAATGCAACTAATGGCTTCAACCATCAATCTTTAATAATATAGGAACCAAACTTATATCAGAGCTCAAAATTGTTAATATAATGGTAATTTATAATGGGAAAAATGTTTCAGCAATGTAACAAATTAACAATGGAAATAAGTTTCATTTGACTAGGTCCATGCGGTGATTTTAATCAATCTAGTAGCGTAAAAGATAAGGGAATTTTGGACTGGCCCATGTGTGAATTCGTAAAAGGTAAAAGGTAAAAAGAAACCGCATGAAGAAAACCAATGCATAAACTACCGGTGATTGCCAAATAAATATGTAGTTTGTGATTTGATTGACTTCAATTTGATTTGGAAAAATTGCAATTAATTTGTTCGATTGAAGTTTGTTTTGAAACAAATTAAACCAGTTCAATTTGAATCTTATTCAAATTCAAACTCAACAACTGAGATAAGTTTGATTTGGTTCGATTGGTTTAGAGCCCTGCAGCATGAGAGAGAAAAAAAAAATTGAAATTTCCAGTTGAGTAATAACCAATATTCATTTTTAGCTAGCTATTTGAATGTATAATTTCTACTAAAAATACACTACACTGTTGAAGTGTTGATGGTTCATCTGAAATGAATCAACGGAACATATGCATGGGAAAACAAAATTACAATTAAACTTGCTGAATGCGTATCCTCTGCATTAACTCAGAAGGAAATTTTTTGAGTTAATAAATCTGAACCGTCTGATTTTAAACGGAGCCAATCCGGCATTGCTTATAACATTGGGGGCCTTTCAATATTAGTGCATATCTAATCCGCACAAATTTTAAAATAGATCGGACGGTTGAGATTCATTAACTCAAAAGATTCCCTTTTGAGTTAATGCAGAGGATACGAATTACAATTCGCTACACAGTTGGCAACCAGGAATTTGTGTCGCATGTCATTTTATACTGGTCTCTAGAACCACTGGGTGCATGTCAATGCAAGCTGTAATTGTGTTGTTGTTGAGGTGGTTACCAAAGGTAAGAAAGAGAAGTCACAGAAAAAGGAATTGACATGAAATTTCTAAAGTAAATTTAGATTGGAGACGTGGTAGGAAATGAACGAGGGCCACTGCGGTAGTTTCGCATAGCCTTTTCCTTGAGATTTTTAAGGTCAGGTGTCGTGTTTTTAAAATATGTCACCGCTACCGTCGTTGCACACAATAGATCTCTCTGTGACGGCCGTGCAAGACACATTTCTATAGCGAGTTATTTCCATGAGTAACCTTTTTTTCTCTATTAAAGGGCTTTTACTACACTCGAACATCTTTTAAATGTTATTTTTGAAAATTGAATCTGTGTCTTTTCAAAGAGATAATGACTAATGCTACTGCACTAAATTCACGGTTCATTATTCGCATGAGACATATGCAAAATTTAAGTAATAGGAATGAATGAAGTAAATTGACCCCTATTTAAAAACATGTATTTATGTATGATTTTTTATATAATTAATTTAGAGTAAATTGTCATAATATTATAAAATTAATCTTTATTCTGAAAAAAATTATATGATTGATCACATATGTGTTTGACTTTTATAGTTTAAAAGTCTAGCTCCACCCCGACAAGAGCGGATCTTAGTGCATTGAAAAAGTGGCTAAGCCACCCCGATGATTTTAAAATTTTAGTTATATGTATTGAAATTTAATTAAATTTAATTTTTTAGAACATTCTATATAGTCTAGCCCCTCTCAATAATAATCAAATGTTTATTTGTAGTCTAGTAGTTATAGCTTTGTCTTGTAGATGAGAGGTTTTGAGTTCAAATTCCACTCACCACATTATGTGTTTTAATTTTCAGCCCCTTTCATCAAAGTTTTTTAGTTCCGTCTCTGCACCCCGACATGAGATATTGATTTATTTGATTTTATAAAACAAGATTCATCTGTCTCTCTCTCTTTTTTGAAAAACTTGACAGTTGTTGTCAAGGGGCTCTCTCTCTCTCTCTCTCTCTCTCTCTGTTTATTTAGCATTTGTAGTTATACAAAGCTCTACCAAAAATAGTGATGAAGTAATGCCTAATATATAACTAACACAAAATACAAAATTATAGTGAGTTTAATTACACAAAAATTATGTTTAAACAAATACATTAAGGGTGTTTTCCGTTAAAACCGACGAATTTTAGCTCATCATATGAATAAAAACAAAAGGTACTGTAAGATAAGAATTGGACAACAGATAATGTTTGTCATATTTTTCGATCTAGGTTATGTGGTTGTGTAAAAAATCTGTGGGACTATAGACTGATAGGTAACGCACGTGAATTTCTTTTTCATTAATTATCTATTTCTTTCCTTTTTTTCTTTTTTTGGGGTCCTTTTTATTGCAACGACTTGTTGGTCGAATATGGTGATAGGTTGAAAGGTGTTTTGTAACTCTCTGCTCCGTGCCACCGTGATATCATACAGCCTGATAATCTACACTTTTTGCTTTTTGAATATTTCAATTTCCAAAGGTGAGGAGGAGGAATTTGCAGAGTGTGAACTTATAATGATTACAAAAACAAAATTTTGATACTCAAATAGTATGCGAATTCTCTGAGTTAAAAAAATGTTGTGATATTGAATTCTGCTTTAAAAAAAGTTGTTTGCCATGTACACATTTATCTATTTATTTACTTTCTAAGTGTTGGTTCAGTTTGCATAGTACATGCCAGAAATCTGCATTTATTCTGGTACTGTCGATTTGTTGTTTTACAGCAAATTAATGTATTATTATGTACTTACCCTATTTGATCGTGCAAAATCAAATAATGTATATAATCACCCAACAGTCTCTGACTCTCTGTGGGATCCCATTTGCATTTCTTATTGCAGCTCCTTTTTCTCTGTTTTTGGGCCCATTTCTTTCTTTTCAGGGTTGGTAGCTCTTCTCTATTGTAGCAAAACTGAACGAGCTTGGAAGTACACAAAAAACATGGCATGGCATCATGCCTCTCTCTCTATATATAGCATCTCTCTTTCTCTACCATTTTAATACACACACCTCCCCTCATTCCCCTAGCTTGAGCTTGTACTAGAGACTAAAAGCACTTTAATTTCTCTCTTTTCCAAAAACCACCCATATAAAATTAAACCGAACTAACATATATAAAAACTTGAGAAAGATACAAGAAGATGAACATAACTGTGAATGGACAGTCGCGCTTGCCTCCCGGCTTTCGGTTTCATCCGACTGAAGAAGAGTTGCTCAACTACTACTTGAGGAAGAAGGTGGCGTCCGAAAGGATCGATTTGGATGTGATTCCCGATGTCGATCTGAACAAACTCGAACCATGGGACATTCAAGGTAGGCATTTAGTTATCTCCAAGCCTCAATTGATAAATTGAAGCTTTTTTTTGTTTTTAAGATTTTGAGTTTTGACGGTTATGTTGTGTTGATAAGCATTCTTTTGGTTGTAATTAAGCCCAAATTTATTTTATAAGACCTTTAAGCATTTATGTCATCAATTAAATTTGAGATTAATTAGGGTCAAAACAAAAATAATTAACAAACACAAATGATCTTCCTTAAAATAATTACAAGGCCTTTTTATTTTATATTATGACCTTAATCAAAATTGTAAATCAATCCAAAAAGTAAGAATTAACAATCTGTATTTAAATGAATGTCTTTGCACAGAGAATTGTAGGATAGGGACTGCACTCCAAAATGAGTGGTACTTCTTCAGCCACAAGGATAAGAAATACCCGACCGGTACACGAACTAACCGTGCGACAGCCGCAGGATTTTGGAAGGCCACCGGTCGAGACAAGGTGATTAGCACGAGTTTCAGACGCATCGGTATGAGAAAGACCTTGGTATTCTACAAAGGCCGGGCCCCGCATGGCCAGAAATCAGACTGGATTATGCATGAGTACAGGCTTGACGACATTTCAGATGCCAACTTGAACTCCATTGTAGGTGCCTCTATAGCTCTTCAATTATTGATTAAAGTGATCAATTTCAATTGGAAACTATATATAATCATGAAGTTAGGTAATTGAGTAAATTAAATTGAAGATTCTGAGAATAGTGGCACCATGATATATATATATATATATATATATATATATATATATATATATATATATATATATATATATTGTTATTGTTATTGTTTATATACATTCACATTTAACATGTGTCAAAAAAGAAAATCTATTCTTATCATCTTAACCTTTAATTCAAGTGAAATTTCTTTTTTATATATGATATTCTATATGCACATGGATTTCACTAATTAGCTACTTACAACATATACTAATAACATAGGCAGATATATGCATATGTGATGTTTATAGGTTATAACATTTGTTTAATTTCCTTGTTAATTGAAACAGATGTCAAGTTCAACTGGAGATGCAACACAAGAAGAAGGATGGGTTATCTGCAGAGTGTTCAAAAAGAAGTTGCACCTCCAAAGAACCTTGGAGTGCTCTAACAACTTCTCTTCCATAAGAAGTGAGATCAAGGCTCAGCTGATTAATGATACCTCCAGTAGCGACGCACTGGACCAAATCCTCCAGTACATGGGAAGATCATGCAAACAAGAGAAAGAAAACACTGAGAATCTCAGCATGAGACATTTAAACCCCATAGAATCTCTCTTCAACACTGGCACCATGCATGAAAGGTTGACAAATCCACCGCTCGAGAACCCAACCGTACCATCAGTACCAACTGATTGGGCTACACTTGACAGCTTTTCAACATGTCAGCTTAATGAACAATCGTGCGACACGTTGAAACAAGCCGGTGGCCTTTTTGATGAATCGGGTTTCGGGTTTGGATCAGGAATTAAGTTGAACAGTAGCAATGGAGAGAAACCAGAGATTGATAATGCGGTGTGCAATGGAGGTGATGGCGACCTGTGGAGCTTTACAAAGTCTTGTGTATATTCTCCATGTATGGGATATATTGACAATCTGTCTCCTTAACGGTACGGCGCACTAAAATATATGCATGGTTGTGTGGAGGCTAGAGAGAGGATATATATATTGGTTCCTACATTAGTAGCAATTACTAATAGTTAGCTATGTTTAGGTGAATGCTAATTATGATATCGGATTCTATAACATATACATCAATGATTGAGGGAGTTAGCTAGAGAGAGAGATGGAAAGCGACCTGCCATATAAGCATGATCCAGTGTTTAATTCATTATTAGATTTAGCATAATGGTCAGTGCATGGAAGGCCCGTTTGTTAGGAGAAAAAGGTCGCTTTTCTTTAGTAGTGCAGTAAGGTGGACCCTCTTTTCAGTGGAGACTATGTAGCAAACAAATTAACCCAAGTGACTTGCTGTACGTGTGTCTGTCTTTGTGGGTTATTTCTATTTTTAGTAAATGTAAAAATAAAATAATGAATATTAAATGCTGTGAATTTATTTTATCTTTTATCAAATCAACGTTGCAGATTGTAAATATAAAAAATGATCAACACTTACAATTAATAATGACAAACAACAACAAAAAGTAAAAAAGAAAACATCATAGTATGTCAATGAATGCTATGCATCTATTTTTAGCAAGACTCGATTTTGTTGATCTAATTAAGTATCTTTTAATTATATAAAAAGTGCAATGTTTTATATATTTAACATAATAACATATGTGGTGCAATTAGTGTTCTTATTTCTTTTTCACGTAATTAGTATGTCAATGAATGCTCTAATTTATGATGACATGTTTATTCAGTTGGGAGGCGAGATACTCAATTAAGGTCATAAAAAAAAAAATTAAATGATAGTTTTATGTCTATAACAACACTAAAGCGACTCACAATGAGATGCCTCAAAAAATGAAGCACAATCAAGATTCAGATCCAATTAATTAATTTAATATTAAAAGTTAAATGATAGTTTTATGTCTATAATTAATTTTTTACTAGTATCGTGCCTGTGCGTTGCAACGGGTTATATTACAAACGAACATTGAAAAAAATCTCATATAAAATGACATATTTTCATAAATAAAAATAGCCAAAATGACAAATTACATTTTCATAAATTACAAGCTTTTCTAGAGAAAATCAAGAAAATAATCTAAATTGTATAATGTTTTGTGTTAAGTTTCTCAATTTTGTTTCTTTGTCATCCTTAAAAAGATCACCCTACCACCATGAGAATGGAAAGTAATTTTTCTTTTCCGACTTGTGGAGAAAGTCAAGAATATGATCTAAATCTTTGTCTTAAATTTCTTACATCTTGCTTAATTATTTCCGCTGAAGCTAGGGAAAGCCCTCTGTGTTGTTATTTTTTTGCATATTTGAAATAACGACTATTTGATAATTATTTCTTATTTGCACACCTTTCCGTGGATCGAGTTGCACATTTGCCCTCCAATCATTTTAATTTAATTTATTTTATTTTTTTGAAATTGCTTGGTAGTGACTACCAAGTTTACAATAAATAAATTTGTTTACAAATTTAATTTATATTAATTAATTCCTCCACTAAGCTATGTTTTTATTAGTTTCTAGATCTACCTGATATTATTTATATCAAAATTTATTATGAATAGCATATGGATCAAGATATTTACATTTCCTCCTGACTTCACACTCAAACCGTTAAACCATTAAACTCACTACATAATTTATAATTGTGATCATATGCCTAACTTTTATTATGAGTTTTTTTTGCTTGAACCATATCTATGATGATAATTTTCATATATATTAAAAAAACCACACAAGTATTCAAAACATTATTTATAGTTCTTCTTCAAAAAAATTTGAAAAATTAAAAAATCAACTTTGACAAACTAAATTAAACCTACACATATAAAAAGTAAAAAAATAAAAATAAATTCAATTATAACATATTCATATAGCGTGTTTTTTTAATTTTATTTTCACATATAAAAATTTACATCTAAAAAAAAAATTTGCATTCGCATCTTGCATTGCATACTTCATAATCATCTTTATGTGCGTGACTTTAATTATTAAGTTCTTTGCTTGAACCGTCATTTATTTGTTAAGTTCCAGTTTTGAACTTTTGATGAATCCATCATCAGTAAATAAATGATTTAATAATAAATAGAAACTGACATTGATATATATATTTTTTTCAATTTATTACTTGTGTGTTTTGCTACAACAAGATTTATGATCTAACTATATATTTTTTTATTGTTTTATTGCTTCTTGTACTTCATATATAACTAAATGAATTTCAAGTAGCAACTATTAGTCACTAATCAGCCATGAATAGAAAATCAAAATTTAAAATAACTTAAATTTTTATTTAATTAATGATCGATGCTCAAGTTTTTGTCTAAAAAGAGGTTTTTTTTTAACGCTCAACAAATATCTACATGAGATTCAAATGCATTTTAGATTATTTTGTCTGCATAATCATTTGGTTAACACATAAAATTATTAATTATTTGGTGCTATTATGTTAATTTAAGAATGAAATTTGATCTTAGTTTTGAAATGATTATGTGATAATATCTTATATTGTCATTCAATTGTAATTACGAAGTGAGAATATTATGAATATTGTAAAATTAATATTAATATTAATTAACTTAGACTGAAATATAATAATGAAATACTACCTAGCTTGCCAAATAATATATTGGCAGTCATAATCGTGAAAGGCCATAGGAAATTATATTTCTTAATTAGTTAATAGAATAAAAGTGTCCATCTAATTATTTTTGGTTAGTGAATATTTATTACAGATTTTGAATTTAGATAGAAATAGAAGGTGGAGCCGGTTCAATTGGAAAGGGAGAAATAAGGAAACAGAGAATTATATCGCTATATTTCATAATATGTTTAATTTTAATTGAAATGTATCGTGTGACAGTGTGTGTGGTGAGTATTTTTTTTAGTTAAATTTAGATTTCTACACATTATTAAGATACATTTAATCAAAAGAAGACAAATTATGTGATTGGAGGACTAAGATTATATCTGAAATTTTATCTTTCAATTGTAGCCGTTGACAGATCGGACACTCACCGTGCTTAATAATAGAATGGAGATATCATGAAACTAGATATATAAATTGTTCAACAAGCATCAAGGGGGTAAACATCAATTGTTCAACAAAATTCTGATTGTGTTTCATGTTTTATTCCCATAGATTTAATAAAACATGAAGTTTGCCAATACTTATAGGAAGAATTAATTTCGTTTCAGCTCGTGAACATGCAATATCATTATATATATAAATGATGTGATTATGTACAAATTATCTTGACAAGTGTGGAACATGCACGATCTATAAAAATATAATTTCTACCTAATTCATACTTATTAGTCTATTGTGCATTAATTAAAGCGATAGATTCCTATTGACTAGCTAGCAAATTAGAGGTGAAATTTCTCCAACAAGCTAATTAATTATTGATCTAAAATCTTTTGCCACAAAGGAACTCAAACATTGCAGACAGCTCCATACAGGAACCAAACATTGAATTAATGTAACCTGGCCAACTTTAGAGAACATGATCGATGCGGATGGATCCACTTCTTGTCATATAAAATAAGGAAGAAATTAATTAAGGTGGGGTTCAAAAGTGTACCATTTTGTCGAATATATAATTAAATTTTAATTAATTAAATCGCTGTAATTAGTTGAGGTTGGGAATTCGTTTTGCAAGTCAAAACTACAAGAGGAACATATTTCTTTTCGAAATTAAATGGGACTAATGAAATCAAATTGATATTTGTTTAAACCGATATTTTTTTAGTTACCACCTTAACATTTTGATTTTTTTTTTTTTGTCAATTCGTTTTTTTAAACGAAATTATTATTAGCTTTTTTATAAATTTTTGTTTTGTTTTTATTAATTTTGTATTATGTTACTTTGTTTTACGTCGTCGTCGTTTAATAAATTTTTGTTGTTAGGAAACATGAACCGAGACAGTTGATTGTCGTATAGTCATCAAACATCTCAGTTGGGATACTGTACTGCGTACCACTAGAAGATTTCATATTGTACAATTTAAAAATATTGTTTTTAGGAACAAATTTTATTTAATTTGGTATAATTTTCAAACAATTCAGGTCTAATTTAGTCTATTGTTTGTCCAATACAGTAAAACATAAGTGCATCGATCATTGATGTTTTTGTAATGAAACATTAATGCATTGTTTTGAAACTTTAAACGATCACAACTTTTGGTAGAAAATTTCGATTTGAACGTTTGATTCTAATTTGGAAAGCTTACGAAGAGACAAAGGACATGGTGTCTGGGGCATGACCCCTATATGTTAAAAAAAAAAAAAATTTGAACCTCAAAACTTCAGTTAATAAAGTGTCTAATTCTCAACAATTATATATTTGGGAAAATTTTTAGTGTACCCATTCAAACTTTCAAAATAGCCAATTTCCTTATGAATATTACATAATATCCAATATCTCCATCTAAATTTAACTTTCTTTCTTATATCTCCATTCATTTATTTTATCTTTTATTTAATTATTTTAAAAATTATATTAACCACAATACCCTCCACTTCTCTTCTCCTTCTCTTTCACAGACCCAAATTAATACAACAGAGGCTAACTTCGTTTATCGTCCTCTGAAATTAAAAAAAAAAAAAAAACAGAAGAAATTGAACAGTTTTAAGTGATAAACTGGGGGCCCCATCCTTTGCCAGGTGGCATCCAACTGGATACACTACACCATCTTGATTTATGATGGTGTATTTTAATCATGAGAAATGGTTTATTTTAGATACAGGTAGAGAATAACGGAAGAGGCTAGTCCGCACGGGGAGCAAACAATCACTCCCAAACAAATTGACTAGTGATCAGTAGTTGTTTGATTGTAATAGGGTAGTTTGAATTTTTCTATTCATGCTTTGATTTTAGATATCTATTGCTGGTTGATGTCCAGTTGTCCATGTTGCATGGCTTTAGAGTAGTTAGTTTTGCTTACTTTTTTAAATTATTTGTAATGTGTTCTTTGTATTTTAGCAATTTAATGAATAGCTTACTGGTTTTCAGTCAACATGAAAAAAAAAAATTTGACAAATAATCTCAAGTAATTAAGAAGCTGACAAGCATTTCCTGAAAGAGAAGGAGAAGAGAAGAGGGTATTGTGGTCAATATAATTTTTAAAATAATCAAATAAAAAATAAAATAAATGAATGGAGATAGAAAAAAGAAACTTAAGTTTGTATGGAGATATTGGATATTATGTTGTATTCTTGAGAAAATTGGCTATTTTGAAAATTTGAATGGGTACACCGGCAATTTTCTCTATATATTTTCTTCTATTTGATGTGAATTATTATAACACAAGTAATAAATCTTAGTTGATACTCAATTCGGTTGCAAGTGTACAACCTAGTCAAGTAATACTTAAGGATCGTCTCCACAGGGACAAGTTGGAATATTAACTCTAACCTAACAATTTAATTTAGTAAAAGAAAGTAAAAATGTTTTGTGTTTGTTCAAGTGGTTTGGTTTCAATTAAAATGAATTAAACTAAAGTCTTTAAAGCAAAATTAGGTTTTTAACAAGAATGAGAAATTAGGGTTTCTTAAGGTTCCTATCCACTAGTGTTATGACTAATTGGTTTATTAATTTTTTTTTTCTTTTAATTATGAAGGCACAGTTGGGTGTTGTAGGTACAAAAGGATATCTCTATATTAATACCATCTTTAAATTAGAATAAACGTCACCTCTCAGAACTTGGCTACTCTAATATAAAGTCATTAAGTTCTTACTGTCTCAATTGATCTAGAAAACTATCTTTCACCTCTCGGTACTTGGCACAATTTATCTAAACAATTAGGTAAAGCCTGTATAAGACAAGCGTCACCTCTCAGTACTTAGCCTATCAAATACCCTATTCCTTATGGTCTGGACCTAATATTCAATTTCTCAATTGCAAATACCAAATCATAGGGTTTCATGCGATTTCGATTAAGTCCTCATAATCAATTAAAATAAAGAATAGATCATAACAAAGAACAAGAATATATAAAATAAAACCAACTAAATCATAATAAAAGTTTTAAGTACAGCCCTAATCAACCCTAGAAAAGCCCTTAGTCAGTCATGGCTAAAGCACAAATGAAATCAAAAGAATAAAAGAGTTCCAAAGGAAAGAAAATGATAAACCGATTTGATCAATGATCTTGTTTCTCCCTTCTTCTTTCTTCTTGCTTTTCCTTGCTCTTCCTTGTTAAAACCAGAAAATTCTGCCTAAAAAACTCCCTCAATCTGTTCTACAGGTCCCTATTTATAGCCCCCTCTAAAACCTAGAAATAACCAACCAAAAATAGCAAATTCGGACTCTGAACCGACCTAATTGCGGGCCGTAATACATTCATTGTGGGCCGCAATGTATTGTAGCAGTTAACAGACTGCGCAGAAAAATTCTGAAGAGGTCCTTACGGGCCGCAATACATTCCTTTCATATTCTCAGGTTGTAGATCTTCTCGTTAGCTTTTCAAAAAGTAGTCACAAGCCTAAATCGGAGTTACGAGTCAAAAGTTATGGCCGTTTTAAGTTCAGACTCTATTTTTGGCTGACTGCTACAGTGCGTTGCGGGCCGCAATAACTCCATTTCGGGCCGCAATAAATGTTGGCAGAAGCTTATTTTTTCGTGCTAACTCACCCGTTTTGCTTCGTTAAGGTCCAAACACTTGATTACCTGTAACACAAACATAACTAGGGTAGTAACTTGAACTTTTGGTCATTTCTAACCTAATTAAACCTAATTTAAACTAATTTAACCAAAACTTGGCTTAATTTACATACCTAACTCTAGGTTTAAATAGATACAATTTTGGCTTATCACTATTTCAATCAGAAACAACCCGTTACTTATTTAATAAGGTATTTACTTTTATAATAATCAGTATCTTAAAATTAAGTACTAACATTTTAAATTAAGTACAAATCACTTGAAGTTTTTTTCTATTAATTTATGTCATTCTATAGCACGGACCATTAATTAACCATTTTTCGAAAAAAAAAAATTCATGGGTTCCACGCATAGGGGTGAAAACGGAGCTGATACAGAGCGGATAATGCTGATACCATATCCGCATCCGTCGGATAATGAGCAGATACGGATACGGATACGGATAATAAACGGATATAAAACGAATAATGGTCGGATAATTAAGATATATGAACTTCTAAGATACACATATTAATTAAAATATTAAATATAAATATTAATGAACTTAATTTATATAATATATATATATCAAATAAGTGTATGGTAATAAAAGATGTTGTGATGTAGTGGTTTGAAGCTTAGTCTAAAGGCATTGAGATGGGAGGACATGGGTTCAAATTCCATCTATAGCAAATAGTTATTTCTCTTTTATATGAGTCTGACCAAATTATCCGAATCCGGATAATCCGGATATCCGCTCCGTTTAGAACTCCAAATCTGTATCCGTATTCGGATCTTTTATGAATTTCCGAAAATTATCCGGATTCGGATTATATCCGGATACGGAGCGGATATCCGTCGGATAATCCGGCTCCGTTTTCACCCCTATCCACGCACCCTCAGAGTGTGTGGAAACTCATTTTTAAAAAAAGATGCTCCTGGGTCTCACGCATGAGCGTAGAGTGGAAAATATGTATCATGCAGGTGTTGTGTGGTAACTAATACTTTGTAATTTTGGTCTTGTACTGTGCTGTATCGTGATCAAATTAAACTTTTAAGTATCATGTTGTGTCGTGACAAAAATGTCAAGGGGTGGTTACGGTACAAAAAATAGTCATGCTACGAGAGTCACACCATGTCCAAACATGTCATAACTAAACGTGACTCGTATGACTCCTGTGACTATTTAATCATAATTTAGATTAGTTTATTCAAGGTTACAATTTGATAAAGGTCTTAAATAATTACACGTGACTCGCGTGACGTGCCGTGCCATGACTAGATATTTTGTGTGACGTGCTGTGCCGTATCAAATTTTTTAAAGATAATCACAACACGGGATATGCGAATCACAACACGTAACCGACTAGTGTGCCATGCCGTTCCATTCCATGACAAAACTATCTCCTATTTTTCTGACTCTGGTCTCACGTAGATCTGAATTAAAATTACCAAAACGTACACATATTGATCAGTTCCAAATTTGCGGAGACAATTTAAGCTTAGGATGCACTTTGCTGACTGATAGGTAGTTTATACTTTATACCAGCTGTACGTCATTAAGTCCAATATTTTTCCTTAATTATTGAGGCCTTTTTTCCTATCTATTTTTTAGGATTATTTATTTTGAAAGACATGGTGGAAGTTTCACATGTAAAACTCAAAACTCTTGCTAGCTAAAATTGTCACCTCAGAAATTAATTAAATTAATATAGCCTCAGAATAATTAATTAATAAACACTTATTTCCCGAAGTAATTAATAGCATAAAATCAGCAGAATATGCTATTAAATAAAAAATGGAAAAAAATGGATAACCATTATTCAATTTATTGAGAATTAATTTGGGCAGTTTAATATTATCTTCTTTTTATTTTTTATTTTATTTTATTTCCTTTCTTTTTGTAATAAAGGCCATATGTAGTCAGTGCCTGTAAAAGACGTCCGTTTAGGCCGATTAATTGGTTGATTAGTCATTGGCAGTGATCAAATTGTCATGAGTTTTTCCGACTAATCGGTCGATTATTTCCGATTAATCGCTTGACAGTACTCTGTCCATCTGATGACCACATACTATTATTTACAACATGGTCAGTAAATTTATTGAGAATTACAACATGGATAACCATTAAATTTACAACATGGCAGAACACGGATACCCTTTGGAAAAAAAAATGGATAACCATTAAATTTATTGAGAATTAATTTGGACTGTTTAATTCTCTTCCTTTTTATTTTTATTTTTCATTTTCATTTTCTTTTTTTCAATAAAAGGCCGGAGACAGTTTGGGCAGTTATTAGTTAGCTATCTAATTGGAGTATAACTAGGGTGTTCTTAAGTTTACCAAGTTTTTTGAGAAATTCAAGTCTAAAATCCGTAAAATCGGTTTTAAATGACGAATCTGAACCGTTGAAATCCGTCTACCTTATAAGTGATGCATCTACATGTAAAAATTTTAAACATTCAAATTAATTTAGTATAAAGTGAACCGGTAAAAAAACATTCAAAAAATGAATGCATTAAAATTAATTTATTAACCTTCTAATTTTGACCGATTGACTTTATACGAAATTAATTCGAATCTATAAAATTTTCACACGTAGACGCATTACTTATAAGGTAGTCGGATTTCAACGGTTCAGATTCGTCATTTAAAACCGATTTAATGAATTTTAGACTTGAGTTTGGTGAACTTAAAACGACCCTAGTTCTACTCATTGTACAAGGTTTGTCTTTAATTAGAAAAAGTTTGGTGGTCCGTCTTACATGTGTGTAGTCCCCATGCATGTACAAATTGTCCATATCTTTAATTAGGTGGCCTTTCATATGATTAATTCCTAGAGAAGGTCAGTTATATATAGTTGATAGGTTGTACAGAAAAATAATGGCGGCGCCGGATCGATAAATATACATTCATTCATTTCGTGTTTTGCATACTTAATTACCACAAATACTTCATTTATCTCTTTCGAAGTAGAGGATTTTTTTTTTTTTTTTTTTTTTTGCGGATGACAATAAAAAAAATATTCGGATTTTAATTAGAAGTTATCAAATCGTTGATTTGTTCATAGATAGACTGATTCATGATCCCATTTTCCCCATGATCCATACGACCATACCTTACAGTTAACCAATGTGAAAGTGTCAAGGAAGCTTATATATATATATATATATATACACACACTAAACCAACCGAGACAAAGAAACGACCTATACGACCGATCATGCATGCACAGTGCTAATATCTGTCACCGAGGATACCCCACATATTAGCTCCAAAAGGTACACCGCACCCACTTACGTACCGTATGCTAATATTTGAACCTCTTTAAGTGTTAAAAACGCGGTTTTTACAATGGAAGAGATGGTGGGTGATGCATGTTACATTTATATAATCTACCAGCAAATATAAATTATCGACAAAAATTTCAACATGAAGATTAGACATGTTCTTTATATCTGACGAGTTTTACTGTTATACACAGAGCTGGTAATCAGAGGGATAACATCTAGCTCGGGTCTAGTATATATGGTCAATTTTGATTCAATTTAAATTCAAGTCGATTCAGAATTAATTGCAGATCAAGTCAGGTCGAATTTCGGGTGGTCCAGCATCATTTTCAGGCTTCGTTGTCTCAGGTTGGGTCGGATTTTAGATTGTCTCATTTCTAATTTGTCATCCGGAGCTTCAGATCATTAATTTCTGATTTTATCGATTGATCAGTTGGTATCAAGTTTTATTTTTCAAAACTATCGAATTTGATATCGCATCCGAATCTAAATCAGATTGAATAAATGGGTATGATTGATTTAGGGTTTAGGGTTTAGGGTTTAGGGTTTAGGGTATGATTGATATCAAGTTTTATTTTTAGACCCTGATTTTTGTTAATTTCGGTTTTCCTTTTTTTGTGTGTTTTTTTATATTTTTTCATGTTCAACTAAGTTGAATAGCACTGTGCTCTTGTAAATGGTTTTATGTTGAAACCTTTCATGATCAATAAAACAAATAAGGACTAGATCCTTATTTTTCATAAAAAAAAAAAGATTGAATAAATTATTCGAGTCAATTAGATTTAATTTGTCATCTGTACTGATAGTGATAGAACTAATTAAATTTTTTTTTATATTATTAGATATATCATGTATCAAATTGTGACAAATTAAAACCATTTTTTTTAATTAATTGATGGATGACAAATATTAGTTCCAAACTACATCAGCCATCAGTTTTTCACAAAAAAAAAAGAAGAAGTTCCAACAACATCAAATTTGAAATATACCATATTTAAATCATAGAAAATATATAGACTTTTTTGTTTATAACCAAATTCGAGGTGTATCCAATTAGGTTTTTTCAAAATTTAAGTGTGAGAATAAATACTTGGATTTTTAAACCGTTTATTGGTAGTTCTGGAGGGATTTTGATTGGTGTGAATGATGATAAATATCAGATTTTAAATAGCTGGATTAAGGATTTTTTCAATTTCAGTTTTGCTTAAGAATAGATTTGATTCTTTTGAGTGGATTTTTACTATTGTCTATGGTCCTACTATTTCTTCTTTATGGGGTCCTTAATTTTTTGCAAAAATTGCGTGATATTAATTGAGACTTTAGGTGCTACTGTCTTTTTTTGGTGATTTTAATATGATTAGGAGAAGGTCTGATAAAATTGGTCGTACATATAATCATGTAGTTTGTAGGAGGTTTAACGAGTGTATTTCTGATTTGCAGTTATTAGATTTATCATTACAGGATAAGAATTTTACGTGGTCAAAATCTGCTACTTCACAGTCTCATGCATTATTGGATAGATTTTTATGTTCCATGTCATGGAACTCACATTTTAATTTCTCAGGTGCTTTTTCATTACCCAGAGTCCAGTCTGATCATAACCCAATTATTCTACATATACAAGCTAAGTTTACAAATTTTTAGATTCGAAAAAAAGTTGTTATCACAGGAGGGTTTTATAGATCTGGTCATTAAATGGTGGTCAAGCTTTCAGTTATAAAGTGAATTTGGAAATGGATCGAGATTAAAATTGCAATTTTTACGACAAAAACTTAGGGGATGGAATAATAACTTTTTTTTTTTGAAAAGTTTTGACAGTGGCTGTCAAAATAAGGGATGGAATAATAACTTGAGAGCTGAACATAATAGACAAAAAAAACATTTACTAGGTAAGTTGGATAAATTTGAGAAGTTAGCTGAATCCAATGGTCTTAGGGCAGAGGATATGGATAATTGGAATGAATGCCAATTTGAGTTGAAAATTTTTTTTAAAGATGAGGAAATGTATTGGCAACAGAGGGCCAAGATTAAATGGTTTTTGGAGGGAGATTCAAACGCCAAAATTTTTTCGTGTACATGCTTCTATTAGGAAAAAGAAAAACTCTATTTTCTCTGTCTATAAATGGTGACGTGACCCATGATTTACATATTATCAAAACTCATATTTTTACAATATTACATTGATCTTTTAGGTACTACTACTGTTAGATATGTATCAATTCAATCTGACCTTTGGGTTGTATCTGAATTATTAACAAGGGATCAGAGTCAGAGTCTAGAGAGACCTTTTACATTAGAGGAAATTACTAAAATCATATTTTCATGCAATCCATCTAAGGCACTAGGACCTGATGGCTTTTCATTCCAATTTTATCAAAGTTTTTGGCACATGGTGAGTTCTGATTTTATGAAGTTAGTTCATGCCTTCTTTAATAATCAATTGGATCTTAGTAGACTTAATATGGCTTCTATTTGTTTGATACCTAAGAGGGAGAACGCACAAGAGATTAAGCACTTTAGGCCAATAAATTTAATTAATTGTGGCCTTAAAATTATTACTAAATGCCTAACTGATAGACTTGCACCTTGTATGGATAAATTGATAGATTCCTCCCAAAATATTTTTATTAAAGGTAGGTACATTATGGATAAAATTGTGGTTGCACATGAGATTTTACATACTGTTAGGATGCAAAAAATAAAATGGGTGCTTTTCAAACTTGATTTTGAAAAAGCATATGATCGTGTCAATTGGGGATTCCTACTGGAGGTTCTTAAACAAAGGGGATTTGGAGATAAATTTATTTCTTGGATTCACAATTTACTTACTTCAGATAAATCTTGTGTTAATATTAATGGTGAACTAGGGGATTATTTCCAATGCAAAAGGGGGTTATGACAGGGAGACCCTTTATCTCCCTTCCTATTTAATTTAGTGGTTGATGTCCTTAACAAAATCCTTAAAAAGGCTCAGGCTGCTGGTCGAATTCGGGGTTTAGGTAATATTTTGGACTTTGGTGATGTATTGAATCTTCACTTTGCAGATGATACATTAATCTTTTTACATGCAGATAGCAATATGATTACCTATTTGAAATGGATTTTACTTTGTTTTGAAAATCTTTTAGATTTTAAAATAAATTTTGATAAAAGTGAAATGGTAGCGTTAAACTTAACACAGCAAAAGGAACAATTGTTAGCTACTCAAATGAAATGTAAATTAGTTAGTTTACCTATAAAGTACTTAGATGTTCCTTTACACTGGAAAATGTTACCTATGAATTGCTGGAATGACCTTGTTGAAAAAATTGAAAAACGATTGCAATCTTGGAAAGGTAAATTGCTATCTTTGGGAGGGAGAGTGACTTTGCTGAATTCGATGGTTTCTGCTATACCTTTGTATTGGTTATCAATGTATAAAATGCCAAC
This sequence comes from Carex pumila, assembly GCA_033356055.1. Taxonomy (NCBI): domain Eukaryota; kingdom Viridiplantae; phylum Streptophyta; class Magnoliopsida; order Poales; family Cyperaceae; genus Carex; species Carex pumila. The sequence goes on from JARJHM010000024.1 coordinate 81,391, forward strand.
TCGAATAAAGAAGCAAATTGACCAATTAAGACGACGATTTTTATGATTTGGGGGAACGTCTGTTAGAAAAAAATATGCTCTTATTAGTTGGTTAAAGGTTTCTAGGAGTAAAAAACTTGGAGGATTAGGTATACTTGATTTACAGAGGATGAATAAAGCACTTTTAGCTAAATGGCTCATCAGATTTTTAGATTGTTCAGTTTTAGGTACTTGGAAGACTATTTTGCAACAGAAAAATAGTGTGTTAGGTACTTATCGATTGCTTTCCCCTTTTTGGAAAGATATAATGACAACTAAAGATATAGTTGAAGTTAACACGGAATGACAGGTTGGAAACGGACACTCTATAAAATTTTGACTTGACAAGTGGATTGGTAACAGTGCTTTGCATCATGTCTATCCTAATATGTTTACAATTGCATATGATCAAAATGTTTTAGTTTCGTAGGTGTTTACTTCTAATGGTTTGCATTTAGAATTTTGCAGACAACTAGTTAGTGTATACCACACAAAGTGGTGTGCTCTATTATCTCAGTTTCACAATTTTCAATTGAGTTCTAATAATAATCAAATTGTTTGGAGATAGTTTAATACGAGTAGGTTTAGTGTGCATTCTTTGTATACCTGGTTGGATTTTGGGGCAATACCTAATTCATCATTTTCAACTATTTGGAATGCCAATATACCCCTCAAAATCAGAATTTTCTTATGGTTGACCAAACAAAACAGAATCTTGACAAGGGATAATTTAGGTAAAAAATGTGTGAATTGGTGACAAGAGTTGTGTATTTTGCACTTCACAAGAATTTGTTTCCCATTTATTCCTGTTTTGCCCTTTAGCTAGACAGATATGGAATTAGATAGCTCAATTTAATAATTTTGTTTTTACTTGTACAACATTAGGTGAGCTTTGGGACATAGGTGAATATATACCTATGAAAGATGTCAATATAATAATGATTATTATAGGTGTAGTTTTATGGACCTTATAGTTGGAGAGAAATAAGGTCATTTTCAAGGGGGGCACTATCAAACAAGCTAGTAGCTTAGGGGCACAAATTCTAGCTATTTGTAGGTTTTGGTGTTCAAATCAAAAGTATAATGCGCTTGATAAACTAACATATGTATTACCTCATGATGTTAATGGCCTATTAAGAGGTTTGCTTACTATCCATATGGAGGATGGACAGGTTATAACCCCTATGCTTGGGATAGGTCACTCGGTGGAGGACATGTTTGAAGATGAAGGACTGTGAAGATGAATCTAGGGAGGGTTTGGGATTTTTACTAATGCAGGGGTCTTTTTGCATAACTGTGTAATAAGTAGTAGTGTTAGTAGGTGCTTTTGTTAGGTTATTTGTTTTTTGTGCAGGTTGTTTTTGATGGTATTGTCTCAATGCCGTGTTTTGTCGATCTCTATTATGTTTGTAGTTGTTGTTTGTGGTATCACTATTGGTATCGGTTTCACTAGATACATTGTAATGTGGTTTTCGTTTATTAATGAAAATCGGTAGATTTATGCCCACTTCTTTCAAAAAAAAAAAAAAAAAAAAAAAAAAAAAATATATATATATATATATATATATAACATATTTCATTAGTTTTGTATTAGACTATTAGTACTTAATTAGATTTGTTTTTCACAGAATGCATCACCTGCAAATTTTGAAACCGCTGTAGAGAAATGTTCATAGCTAAATAATTTGGATTATCCTAGAACACTTGCAAGAATTAGCACGGAAAAAAGAAAAGAAGATTCAGCACACTTCCTTTCTTGTACTTCATTAATTAGTATTCTGGAACTTTTCTCTTTATATATACAGGTGAGAACATATGGCAGATATCTATATATATTAACACTTGCCATATATTTTCCTTAAATTACATTCAAAAAATTGATCAAGATATATATAGCTAGTCTCTATCATCCGAGGTAACAAAATTTTTTTGTATCTGGATTGCTCGATTAGAACATAAGCTAATTTGGTTTGAGATAAAATGTACAGCCCCTTATTTATTTTTCTGATTATAATTGAACAGTTCGGATCTAAACAATATATTTTGTTAGTTGCAAGAACATATCATAGTGTATTTAAAAGGATGTTAAGTCACTTCTATAATTTTAAATTTTTTAATTAAATTTTTTTTCTTTTTAAGTTTCTATATAGTTTAGTTTTCTTATGAAATATTAAATGTTTATTTATAACCTAGTAGTTAAAGTTATTTATTGTAATTGTGAAAAAATTTAATTCAAATTTCACCTACTGAATCTGAACCGTCTGATTTTAAACGGAGCCAATCCGATCCCTGCTTATAATATAGAGATCCTTTAATATTAGTGCAGATTTAACTTACACGGATCTTAAAACAGATCAAATGATCAAAATTCATTAACTCAAAAGATTCATTTTGAGTTAATGCAGAGGATACGAATTCAACACAACATGCCTTTTTTTTTTTGAAATAATTGGCAGAGGTGTCTAACACGAATCCGCATCACCTCAGGTACCTGAGGTGCAAGTGGTGAATTTAGATCGTTCATTTCACTTGGCACGAATCTCAAAGCAGACCCCCTACACTCAACATGCACCGGATTAAGTTTGATATGAATGAAATTGATCTGGACCGTCCATTGTTTTCAATTGCACCTCCAGTACTTGGGGGGACACGGACACGTCTAACACAACATGTCAACTGTGCAGTTCAGCCGACAAGTTTATTTTAGTTTAGTGAGGCAAATCTAGGCAAGCAGGCACTAATTAAGCACTAGGCTGATATTATTAACACGTCAGCACCATGCATGAAAGATTTTTAATTTTATATACCTATCCGTAGACCATAGTTCGAAGCTAATTAATTAGACTTTCCCGGACCACATTTTGGGCTGATCTTGCTTGGAAATAAAATCCCAATTTGTAATGTACGGGGTTGTTAAAAAAATAAAGAAACCAAAAAAACTTGGGTGCCCTAAAGAGTCGGCAAACCATTTTCCATTTATAGTGCAAGATATTATTGAAACTTACTCCAATAATAAGGTTTGGCTTGTACATGTAGAGATGTGACTAATCACTTCACTAAACACTCCACAAAACGCATCATTTCACTTGAGTTCAACTCACTCAATTATTATTTTTTCCTTTGTAATCAACTCGAGCACAAAATGCATAATTTTAGTTGACTTGCTTGCAAGACGGATCTAGAATTTTCGTCAAAAAAGACAAAAAATTATCAAATCGGATTTAAACTCATTAACTAATTAGGTTACTTGATTAAAAAAAAACATTTCTTTAACTTATACTTTGTAATACTCTAACTTGTAATTTCTGAATATCTAACCTATAATTCAAAAAAAAAAAAATTTCATTTTAACTCTAAATTTAATCCGAATTATAAATTAAACATCCAAAGTAGGCAAAAAAAATTTCTAGGAAGCAAAGTTGATCAGAACGTCCCGATCACTACTAAAATACAAAATTCAAGGATAACAACTGCCCCTGAATATACATGGGTCTACTTGCTTGATCTCGGCAAAATAGGATATGTAATTATGTTATTAAATTAGAAGTATTTAGCTATGGATATAACATATTATGCCTACTTTTACATATAATTTTCCTTTTTTTCAAATTATTATAAAATCAGCAAAATACTGATAAGTAGATAAATATAATTAAACTACGAGACACTTTAATTGCTTAAATTAACATAAAAATAAAAGAGTAAGGCTTGGGTGCTATGGATAGCATAGAGGTCTCTATGCTACGGCTCAATATTTAAGTTTTCAGAATCCAAACAGTCGATCCGAACCATTCATCTTATTCTCCATATTAATATCTGCTTGGAGACCAAATTTTATAATTTTCTGAATTTTTTTTACTATTTATTAAGCTACTTTGAAAATCGCTAATCCAACGGTTTTACTGTTTTGTGCAGCCACCGTTGGATCAACAATTTTGTAAAATACTTAATAAATAGTAAAAAAATTCAGAAAAATGTAAAATTTGGTCTCTAAGCAGATATTAATATGGAGAATAAGATGAACGGTTCGGATCGACCGTTTGAATTTTGAAAACTTGAATATTGAGCCGTAACATAGAGGCCTCTATGCTATCCATAGCACCCAAGCCTTACTCAAAATAAAAAAAAATCTTGTAATTGAGCTCGTGTAAAGTCCGAAATCGATTCAAATTTGAACAAGTTCAATAGCTCAATTTATTTTCAGTTCAAACTTGACTTGGCTCGACTTAATCAAATCAAGCTTGAACTAAAATTAGCTTGTTCAAACTCCGATTTGTTTGCACCCAACTTAAAGGTGTCTTCACAATTCATTACTTCATAGGCTATCAACTTCATAGGTTATCAAGCTGAAGCATGCCAAGGCAACCTCCAATTAATGAGGGACCAGTGTGATAGTACTTTTAACTATGTCAGATAATATCTATACTGTTTTGGAAAGAAAAAAATAATAATAAGGCCTTCAATTAGCATAATTGCAATACTTGATTGAGTACAGTTAGATCTGAGTAATCAGTTTTAAATTGGCATGAATTTCAAAACAGACCCCCTACATAAATAGACACCAAACTCCAATCGTTCGGCTGAGATTTAATGATAGCTATTAATTAATTGTACTCAATCAGATACCTGAGAGGATACAGATTCCAATTAGCGAGCATGTGCTATCTGATAGAATACTCTCAGTCAAACCAAAGTCTCTTCAGACTCTATTTGGAATTTAAGATTCATGCAAACTTAACTTAGATGGTCCGGATTTAACCTGGCAGGGAGTCCAAATTCCCTCAGGTACCGTACCTAATTGCAAAGAAAAAAACTTCCTCGATTAGGGTTGTAAATGAGCCAAGTTTGAACGAGTTACCTCTAACTCGAACTCGGCTCATTTAACAAATGAGTGAGTCAACTCGAACTCAAACTCAGCTCGTTATCAACTTGAATTGACTCACAACTCGTTTATAACTCGTTTAATCAGTCAAGTTCTTAGGTATTATTACACACTAATATGTGTTTATCTATACACAAACAATTGAAATGACCTAGTAATAGTTTATCTAAATACAAACAATCTAACATAGAGATAATATGTCAACTGAAAGCAAACAACTTAGAATTCAACAATTTTTCATATAACTTAGTATATAACTCGAGTTATAAATGAGTGAGTTGGGCTCAGCTCAAACTCAGTTCATTTATTAAATAAGTCAGCCAACTTGAGTTGAAACTGACTCGAGTTGTAAATGAGTGAGTTAAAGCGAGCTATTAACGAGCGAGTTGCGAATTCGAGCAATTTTGTAAAGCCCTAATTTGGATTTAATCACAGTTGGGCCAAAAAGAATTTGGTCCCTATTGTAGATATGAGATGTTTATTTTGAAATTCGTGTCAGAATTAAATAACAGTCTGAATTGTAATACAACCTGACTTGAAAAAAATACGTGACAAACTCCTTTTAAATAAGTTGACACTATCAGCGATAAATAATCAGTCACTCTCAAAGATCAATAACTTGGATTAAATACCAATTTATATGAAGATTGTGATTGTCAAATAGTGCAATAAGCAGTAAAATCTGCGACCATGTCAAACGCAAGATATGAGGTCTCCATCAAATCAAGCCAACACTTTTATTGACAAGGTTATATGCATAAATTAACCATTACCAGCACCAGGCGGTCTCATGATTTGCTAGGAGACCATGCATGTCTCCTTCAAAGCTAATAGATAAAAGGGTATAAAATTAAAATAATAAAAAATTAGGGATATTATTAATTACCGTTGGAGTGTTATTGTCATTAGGTAATTGATGTTTGATAGCTGGCCTTCATGATAAAAAAGTGCGTTCATGCCAGAACCTCCCTTTCATGCATTAATTTATCATGATTCATGCAATGTTTGTCTGACGCATGCACTACACAGCAAAAACTTTATTATTAGATTGAATCCTAGTATCATACATCCAAAATACAGGCACTTTTTTAAGATTCCTGTTGTTTCTTTTTGGCATATTTCCTTGCCTTGAGCTTATTTTCGGTTTAACATGAAAATGCTGTATATGCTTAAAATAAAGACAGGGACACGTTTTACTTATTTTTTTACATAATTAAATGAAAAAAAAAATGTGATTTACCAAGCTGGGCCACAATATACAATAATCTCACAAATTTTATTCTTTTAGGCCCTTAAAGGGCCTACAAATTCATTTCCTTCTTCATGTTGAAAACTTTATTTTTCTGCCTACGGGCTTATAAACAAACAAAAAAAAAAACTTTATTTTTCTCCCTTTTGATGGCTTATAAACAAATAAAATTAAAATTTTCCTGTCCGTATCCTTTCTCCTCCGACAACACTCGCCTTTCTTCTCCGGCGACAGCACCCATCTCTTCCTCTCCGTCTCCTTTCTCTCTTTCGCCGGCAACACTCGTCTCCTCTCTTACTCTCTCCGACAGCACTCGGCTTGAAACGGCCGTCTCTCTTCCGCCGTTGTCTCCTCTCTACTGCCGGGTAAGTGATGAGCTTGTCTCCTCTCTTCATTTTAGCCTATAATATTCAAATCGAATATGGCAATACTGCAATAATGTTGTTATTTTTGCAATTTCTCGCCTCTTAGCTTCAAATAAGAACATTTATTCTTGAAAAAAATATTGTCTCGTTTTCACACCCCTATTAATCATTTAATAGCCAATAACTCATGCTGCAAAACTTGCAATTCTTGCTGTAGAGTTTGGGTTCTAGTTAGGATATATATATAAAATAAAATTATTCCATTACTGTAGAGTCAGAGTATCAAAACTATCATGTACCATGAACTGTGTTTTTATACAGAATTTTTATTGATGACCAGATATAGCAATAGTTATCATTCAATCAGCCATGGTATTTTGAACAAATGCGAAGTATTAGATGAATTCCAAAAGTTTCAACAGAGAAAAAACAAGTCAAGTGTTATTTCATTTCTTCTTTTCTTTTTGTACCAGAAGACCTGTACCAACCATGATATGTATTATTTGGTATACCTGTATCAGCAACAACCATGAATATGTAGAAGTGTGTGCATATTACATGGCATTTTTTTTTACTTATAATATGAGTGTTGAATTAATAATATAATTAAAATATTAAATATATAATAGCCGTATCGTGTCCTCTATTTTTTAGAATTGCCATATCGCCGTACCCGTGTTGTGTCTGACACGATACCCGTACCCGTATCCATGCAACATAGCTTGCAGCTAACCTTCTACACAACCATTTAGGACAAAGTCAACAGGTCAAAAAAATGGAGGTTTATAAGTTATTTTAATGCATTTATTTTTTTATCATTTTTTTATCGTTTGATTTTGTACTAAACTAATTTGTAATGGACAGCTATTACTTGGCACATTGTTGCTTTTGTGGAAATAAATCTGCTACGATCCCTTAGGATTGTAGGGACTGTAGCAGATTTATTTCCTGCTTTTGCTGGTTCATAAAACAAGAGTATTGCACAAGATCTCTTGAAGTGGAGTCCTTCCTTCACTGGAGCCCAGTGCTTTTCGGAGAAAACTTCACCATCTGTTTCACATCGGGAATAGGCCTCGTTCGTTCATATGAACCGCGTGAATGGAGCAGACTTAGAATTGGTTACCTCCTTATTTTTGAAATTTTTATATATACACAAATCGCTCGTGAAGTATATCATTTTCAATTGTTTGAATTCGTCATTTAAAATCAATCCGATATATTTAGAATTATGCTCACCAAGCCTTCTTAGTGAGCATAGTGATTAGTGAATGCTAACTTTACTCCTATGAAATAGTGCTATCATAAGCACTTGTAATTAAATCCCAAATGTATGCTTCCAGAAAGCACGCATGATCCAAGTTCTATTAGTTTTGAGTTTCATATTTCTAAAAGCCCAAAAATCCCAGTTCTAGCAATCTTACATTGTTGGGCTTAATACCCATCATGGAATTCATTGTTGACAGTTTTGGAAAATGTCTGTATCTTTGGCAACTAGCAACTAATGATTGTCTATTTCCTAATTTCAAAAAATACATAAGAATGAAATGTAGGCTATCAGTATGTTTCAAGTGAAGCACTTTATGAGTGTACCACATTCATAAAGGAAATCAATTGAATTGATAAATAGATAGATCAATAAATTTGTTCAGTTTAATTCTCTCTTTCCACATAAGCTACCTACTAATGCCAGACCAGCAGCAGTGTCACTGCTAAAGCGCACAGCTTCTCCAAACAAAATGGCCTCAAAATCTGCAATTGAAAACACAAAGGACAATTCAACAAAGAACCTAATGACAATGTTTTTTTTTTAAAGTTATTTCAAGTAGTTTACTAATTACCACATGAGTGTAGATTTGCTTTGGCAATAGAAGTTTCAAAATATAATTGCCATGTTTTATATTTGCTTTGGCGATAGCTGTACAAATATTTGTATTTCAGTTGAAATATAAAATGATCTAAATTGTGATTTCTCATGTCTGAATAGCCGATGCCGATCCAATCCGCCTAATGTGTCTACATAAATGTTGAAAAATGCAAACCGAAATTTTTTGCCTAATGTGTCCCTCCAAAAACGCCACACTCAGCATTTCATATTTCTATCAGTTAAAAACTTCTGAACTACGAATGCATTTTATATATTTCTAGAAATCAAATCAAATATATCAGAGAAAACTTGGATAAATAATAGAAAAAATAAAAGGAACCTACCTTGGTACCAGAAATCGTGTAGTAATCTGGCGAAGAAACCTCCCCTATCTGAGATACCGGGGACTCAGATGTCGCATTGCCTGAGCTACCCCCACCAGTGGGCCCCACCCCTGACCCCAACACGACACCAAGATTGTATGCTGGTGTCCCATCGGGCTGGAACAACCCATAATGCCTCTCAGAAGCGGGTCCTGGCTTGAGATTCTCGTTGAATAAGGCAAAGACATAAACTTGAAGCGGTTCATCCGGTGCAGCCGGTGTTCCCTTGTTCTGAGAAACAATCTGCATTAGGTTCCCATTGTACCGCCGGGCATTCTCCAGAGTAGCTCCTGCCTCATCATCGTCCCCCTTTGATGGCCAACCGGTTTCTGAAACCCTGATTTCAATTGTGGCATTGCTAGGCATGACCTGCGTAATGCACATTTGGTTATTTATATAATGAGACTAAAGAAAATAACACGGAGCAATGACTAACTAATCTTTCAGTTCTTGCAAATTTAAAGAGAATCATAATTTTGACTTAGCTAATGCTTTTCTCAGTATTCAATTGGGTGCAGTTATTTTAACTACAAAATTGATGATGGAAGGATCAAATAGTGAACATGGCAATGTTTAGGGATCAAAATTTACTTTAATTTTTTTTTATTAACTTTGAGACAAAAGATGGGAATGAATGATAACCGATAACTAGTGCATGCTACTCTGAGATGATGTATTGATGTTTGTTATTTGTTTAATATATTTTTCATGCTCAATTAATTCTTAGTTTCCTTTCCAGTTAAATAGATCCTACCTAGAATATATAGTGGAAGTTGAAGTGAAATAAATTACTAAATAATAATGCCTTTTTTTTGTCTTTTTGAAAGTGTGCCACTCAGATTACTATTGTTATACCTTTCTAATTGCTGTCCTAACCGCATCCACCTGTGCATGGAGCATGTTATCGTACCGGAGCCCCGAACTGGAATCAACCACCCCAGCATTTGGCTGAAACAACACATAATTCAAATTCACGCTCTTTGGATCTGCCTTGTAAGCAAAGTACGGATACGCATTAATCAAGAAAGGTGAGCCCGTTTTCTGAAGAAAACAAAGAAGCTGTGACAAATATGGTATCAGTTCCTTTTTGAATGCCGCACCAGATGGCGGGAATGATGTCTGAAGCACCGCGAGAGAATGCGCAGTGGTAACCATGATCTTACCGTCTAACCCTGATGATGTAAGTGCTGCCTGGACAGACTCCATTGCTGGTACAAGCGATTTAATGAGACTCATGTCATTACCGGATAACACTTCATTACCGATCGTTATAGCGGTTATTTTGGTTCCTGGCATGTGGGGAAGGATTGAAGAACGGACCCATGAAGAGGCGGCTGATGGATCCTGGGCTAGATGTGGGACCAAATCGTCAGGCAAACCAACAACAAATTCTATGCCAGTGTTGGCAAATGCGGAAAGAACCCGGGGATCGGTATCATAGAGCTTGACACGATTCACACAGAGGGAATGAAGGAGGGGCAAAACCGAGCCAGGAGATGGAAGGTTGTTGGCTACTTGACCGTAGTTTATGCCAATTGGGGAGGTGAAATTGGATGAGTGAGAGATGGAGAAGGTATGTGGGAAGAAAATGGAGATGGTTAAGATGAAGAGGAAGAGGAGGAAAGGAGAGCAGTGTAGCATTGTGGAGAAACAGAGTGAGAAGTGAGGTTAGAGAGAGCACCGGTTTTGGCCCTTTTGGGGTATGGAGCAGAAGTGGGAGTTAACAAAGCAATTAAACAAAGAGGGAAATAATTTACTTAACAAAAGGAGAGAGAAAAAAGGTCACTGGAGGTTCCACATCCTCTGTTTTTCTTGAAATCGTAAATACTTGCAATCATAATTGGAAACAAACAATGTACTTGTGTGCATCATGGAAACTTAAATTTAGAGGAAAAAAAAAATGTAATTGTTATATACTTGGAGTATGTTTTTATCTTATTAGATAAAATTATAAAAATGCTAACAGAGAATGCAATTTAGCGTGTCTATGCGGGAACAATGATCATAGTAATTATTAATTAGCTACAAAAGGTGCTGCCGACTTTTAAGGTTAGAGGCTTTCATTTAAATTTGTCTTTCTTTTCTTTTTAAGATCTGTCTCAGACTCTCAGTTGATGTACTTCATTTATATTTCTCAATTGCATAAAACCTCCCAATATTAATTTTAATTCAATGGTCACTTCAATTCAAAATTTTATCTTCTCATACATGATTTATTAGTCCTGTGTTTTCTCATTTTTGTCATCAATAACCAGTGTTACTCGAGTTAAAAATAATAAACATAAAGATTAAAACCAGCTTTAATCCTCTTATTTTTTATTATTTAGCATGTGAACATAATAATAATAATATTATTATCTACTATTCTAGTATGCTTGTTGCCTAAGGCGTCATTATTTTTGGGAAAGATATCTATATAGCACTTTTCCAGCTAATGTAAAAGAATCCGTAGCTAGCCACACAAGAGGAAAAAGAAAGAGGATGACTCCAAAAGAAGGTAAAGCATCAGATAAGAGATTAAAGCAGTCCTTTCTTTCTCTAATTTCAAATTCCATTCAACTTCATCAAAAAAGGCAGTTCATTACTGCCACTGAGATCCATTGCATGTGTTCCAAGAATTTTACCGTTAAAGCGTTGTTCATTATGTAAATGAAAAAGAAAATGGGTGGTGTATGACTGTATGTAACATGCGTTATTCATTGAATGCTAACCACAATTATATTTATGATGGTAAATGCAACAATGAGAAGAGAAAACAACACGATTAACCAAAAAGGAGGAAGTCCATTGTACATATATTTAATGTTTTTTACATTTAATCTCAACCAAATGAATTATTAAAGCTGTGGATGTGTCATTCATGGGTGATGATATTGACACTACTAATATCTTTATTAACACAACACTATCTAAATATTTTCATATATAGTCAAATTTATCCTTCATTAACTATGTCCTTAAAAACTGTATCTCTCATTCATTATTATAAGATTTTGTTTCCTTAATTTTTTAGAAACTAATATATTCTTTCTCCCACACATATTATTGTATGATTCTCTTTCTTTAAAAGTTAAATCTATAAATTAAATAAATATTTGATAATATTCCTTATTTATATTTCATCATATTTAAATATTTTTAAATATATTACAAGAATGAAAGCTTTTATTATATTATTGAAATTTCATCAATATATATATTTATATTACCCAACTCCACAAGTATCTACTTAAAGAAAAGAAAAAAGTTATTTTGACAAAATATTTTTTTGTTGAAAATAAGTCTAATTGTATATAAGTTTCATGAATTTTATTTTTTCTAGACCGGATCTTTTTAATTATTTTCTATTGGATATATCCATTATTATATATTTTTTTTATGCATAATAAAACTCATTTGGTATAATTAGACCGAAAATCAAGAAAAATGTGAAACATTTGGTATATCCTTTAGATGAAGATTTCATGCTCTATGTTGTAATATTTTGAAGATTTGTGTTATAATTAAACTTTTTAATTTGTGAAACAATTATTTTGTTGTCAGGGCGGAATATATATACAAATTTTTTATTCTTTGTTTTTTGGTGTGTGGTGAGGGGAGAGGGTGTCTGTGTTGCCTGATAAACAATGCTTCAATTCAGATAATAGAATGTGATCCAAAAAAATCAATTTGTTTCATAAAAAAAGAGTAGAAGATGCAAAAAATTAAGGGCCTTTTAAGAGCTTCATAAATAATAAAGTAATAATAAAATCATTGATAGCTCCAATTTGTTGCTTTTTTTCTCTCTATGAAGAAGATAAACAGATTTAGAAAGTATTTTAAAAGATATATAGATATTTAAAAGTTTACTATTTAAGAGAGCAAAAAGAAGTAATTGCTTAACGAAGGGCAATTTTGTCCATAAATAAAAAAAATTGAATTGCATTGTATTAGTAACAAATTTTATAGTGTTAATATCAGCTCCCGTCATTCATCATATAGAGTATGTCAATTTTGGTCAAAAATCACTTTGTTTGCTCATCCATAATAAGTTCGTGAAAAATTATATTTTTAACCACGGAAGGTTTCGATTTAGGGAGCATCTAGCTATCCCCCCTATAACAATCCTCCATTTCATCCCCCAGACATTAACTACTTCAATAACTACTAACTATCTACGGGGACCACTTACTATTTTGGGACCACATAATATTTGAAAGATTTTATAACTGGTGCGTGCAAGTATTCATCTATAATGAATCAAGTATTAATCTATAACACATAAAATATTCACACCTAATATATCAAGTATTTAAAAAAAAAAAACTGGACACAGTTTTAGAGGTGGGATTTTTTTCTTCTTCGTTCAATCTAATCAATATTTCTGACAATTGATTTGGAATTTTTCAAATCTAAAACCACGAATATTTTTTACATAATTTTATCTTTAAAATGAGATCCATGATGATATACTTTTGAGTTGTCCGTTCTACAAGTATTCATCCTTATCGAAAAAGTATTCATTCTCGTCGTGCAAGTGCAAATATAAAATCTGGACACATCATTCATCCATCTTTTACATGTTTTTAGAGGTGATTTTTTTTCTCCATTCAATCTAACCAGTATTTCTGACAATCTATGAGGAATTTTGTAAATCTAAAACCACGAACGCTTTCTACACAATTTTATCTTTCAAATGAGATCCATGATAACATATTTTCGAGTTGTTCGTTGCACAAGTATTCATCTCTTATCGAGAAAGTATTAATCCTCATCGTGTAAGTGCAAATATAAAAACTGGAACATCACTCATCCATCTTTTACACATTTTTAGAGGTGGGTTTTCTTTTTCTTCGTTCAATTTAACCAATATTTATGACGATCTGTGAAAAATTTTGCAAATCTAAAACCATGAATGTTTTCTACATATTTTTATCTTGCAAATGAGATCCATGATGACTTACTTTCGAGTTGTCCGTTGCACAAATATTAATATCTTGTCAAGCAAGTATTTATACCTAAGATATTAAGTATTCATTTATACATATTGAAGTATTCATTCATATATCTCTCTTTGTTTTCAAAATTTATTTAATACGTAGTGGCCTAATTCACCATTAATAAAGCTTTGTTATTTGCAAAACTCACTACTTCATGAGGAATGAGAATATAAACATGAAAGGGATCAATTACATACACATATAAAAAAATATTTTGATACGATCGACAGTGATGGATCTGACTCGGTAGAGACGTGCTCTAGTATTCATTCCTACACATTGAAGTATTCACTCATACACGTTGAAGTATTCATTCCTGGCAGAGGCGTGCTTAATTGGGATGGAGTGACTGATGATCTCCGGCAGAACGTTCGCTAGAGCGGGAGCAACAGGCATAGAGAGAAAAAATCGAGGCGAAAGTGCAAGAGGGAGGCAGTTTATTGTATTTACCATTTCGAGGTGGGAGAGGGTGGGAGGTGGGAGAGGGAGGGAAGCTTATCGATGAAAAAACGGAGGCGGAGGAGGAGGTGGGATGCAGAGGTGGGAGAGGGAGGTAGAGGCGGAGGTGAAGTGAGGTGAGATGTGGGAGGCGAAGGTGAGAGAGGGAGGTGGGAGGTGGAGGTGGAAGAGGGAGGTGGGAGAAGGAGGTGAGAGAAGAAGATGGAGGTGAAAGTGGAAAAAGGAGAAAGAGAAAATAAATAAATATTGTTAGAAATAGTAGTTATAGTTATAGTTAAAATAGAAAGTTAATTGAGGGATGAAATGGGAGATGGATAGATGGGAGAAATTATAATTACCCTTCGATTTATTCGATGAGAAATAAATAACTTGTAAAATGATGAAGAATGTGTATAATTTTAGTTTTTTAGGATAGTTTTGCTACAACTGTACCAGAGAACTACCCCGAGAAAGATAACAAAACAAAATTAGCTTTTTTTCTCTATTCACTAAACTCATTTCCTTATTTCCTATTAGTTATGTGTGTGCTTTCACCCTTTGGGTACTTCTTGCATGCTATATTAGTTGTTGCTGCCATATGCCATAGAAATCATACAGAGACAAAGTTTGAATTGACACACTACCAGAAAATAATTAATGGCTAGTTAGGAGGATTGCATCAGCGTTTGTCTGCTTCTAACTGCATCTCCATTCCATACAGTATTGCTATGCATCGAAGCCTAATTTTTGGATGACATGCGCCAAAAGAGACCACGTAATCAACAATTTTTGCACCTTCACAAATTGCTTCAACATGGCATCCCAACTAATTCAACAGGACAAACTTAAATAAAAAAATTGAATATTTCAAAGCATGTATATCTTCCCTATCGTCGTCCATTTTCCTTACTGCAGCTTCCATTCTCATAATTTCTTTCAAGGGGAAGCAACAAGTGAGAGTTGCTAGTGACAAGAGCACCACTGCAAAATTTGCTGGAAGTACAAAAGGATTGGACTGATAATTTGGTATGTTTCCAAAGAAACCATAATAGCAAGCACTACACTCTTTACAATTGCTCCAGTAATAAAGCTATAAACAATCCCTTTTAGTTACCCTATATTTCCCTCCCCCAACCACTTCCCCTAATTTGTTAATATACCAAAAGTTGCCAACCTATTCAGTAGCAAAAATAAACTTACGACATCACTGAACACAAACAACAGAAGTATGAGGAAATCATCATTAATTGAATGCTCCTTCCTGTTATACAAAATGCACTTGCTTCATCAATACCTAGTGGTGTTTCTTCCCATTAATATGCGCAATAAGACCATTTTCATTTGCGAAACATATATTGCAGGTATAGCACCAGCGCAACTTGGCAGATGGTTCATTAGGTTCTGGTGTGTGGGACACAGCTTGAGATTGAAGATTCATCCTGTGCCTCTTACCTTTTATGTGTTCCTCTTTGCTCCTTTCATTTATCAACTTTACCTCGCAAAGGTTGCAGAACCATTTGCCATTTTTCATAACCAGAACCGGCTTAGGGATACCATTAACTGGTACACTATTTTTATTGTTGGAGAACTTTGGAGTTTGTTGTGCTGTCTGCAAAATGAAGAACAAGAATGAAGTATTGACCTATTAATCAGAAAAGTAGTTGGCAAACAAACCAGCAACTGTGTTAATTGATGCTATCTGGACATCATTTAGTGAACAATTACTGCCTTAACCAGTATGGTGTTTATTAGGTAGTAATGAGTGAACTCTGATGTAATGTAAGGTGCCTATGGGCTTTGAATGACCAAAAAAAAAAAAAACAGTATGGCATTGCAAAACAATAAAGGTGTCTTCCTGACACATCACACCAATATAGGTATATATTATGGCACGGAGGGGATAAAGAACTTACCTTTTTGTGACCTGTCAGAATCACCATCCTATTACTTGAACTTGGGTTCCCTTTGTCTTGAGACACCGCCTCTTTTGGTTTATCTGATTGGGGCATGGGTATAGATTTTGAGGTTTCATTTTTTGCTTCCTCCAACTCTGGCACTGACACAGCTTGAGATACTCCCTGGACAGGCTTCTCTACCACAATCTTACTAGCAGGTTCAGATTTCTGGGACCCATTAGGTAGTGCATTCAGTTTCTTAAGGTGAGCGCTACTCCAAAAGTGATCGTCTAGGGTCCCTTCTGTCAGTGTTGTTATCTTGCACAGGTCACAGAACCACCCATCCTCTGGCACAACCCAACCTTGTTTCACTGCACCAGTAGCTGGTTTCTGAAAGAGAGAGTGAGTTTATAAATACACACTCAGACACACAGAAGCATGCACAGAGAGAGAGAGAGAGATTGTTTTTATGTTATTAATACATCACTTGGCAGCATCTGCCAAGGTTTGAGAGAGAGATTGCAAGAGTATGGATCTTACCTCTTTGTTTTCTGGGATTGGCACTACTTCCTCTTTGCTTGGTTCATCGAGTATCTGTTTTAAGTTTGATGGAGACAAATCTAGCTTCATCTTTCTGTTAATACTGGAACCAGCATTCTCTTTGTTTTCTGGGATTGGCATTACTTCCTCATTGCTTGGTCCAACAGGTATCTGTTTTAAGTTTGATGGAGACAAATCTAGTTTCATCTTTCTGTTAATACTGGACCAAACAATCCCTTTGTCTTCTGGGGTTTGCACAAGTTCATTGGGTATCTGTCTTAAGTCCGACTAAGGCAAATATAGCTTTATCATCTTAGTGGTACTGGAGCCAGCAATTTCTCTGTCTTCCGAGGTTGGTACAACTTCCTCTTTGTTAGGTTCATTGGATTTCCTTGTAGAGTAAAATAGAGGCAAATCTAGCTTGATCTTCTTATCCGTATCCGAACCAGCAACCTCTTTGTTTTCTGGGGTAAGCACAACATCCCCTTTCTGTAGCTGATTGGATTTTCGCTTTAAGTTTGCTGGAGGTAAATTTAGCGGGATCATTTTATTGGTGCAGGGCCCTGATACCTCAAATATCTGCAGAGTGAAAATTTTAGTTGCAAATGATGTGTCATGATATGTTGTAAGGTATTTGAATTAGCAAATTATCAGCACTAGGATTTGCAATAAAAGACCATACCTCCTTCTGATCACCATCACTCATCACAGTTAAACCAGTTCTTGTCTCCTTTTTCCTATTATTCTCAACCTTCTCAGATTCGCTTGGGCCATTGCCTTGGGCCATTGCCTTTGCAGCCTTGATGTTGCTCTTTGAGATGAGCATCCATGGCATCTTTGCTGTCAAAGTTTACAGAGCACCACACGCATGGCCATTTTGACCACCTCATTGTAAGCTTGACCTGAATCACATCCTGGCCATACTCTTTCTTGCGCTTTTTGTCCGTGCCAGCTGATGACCCTATCTTCTATCATACAAACGCAAAAAGATATAACTATTGGTCAAATTTTGTAAAAACAAGTATAAAGAAAAATTACAACCCCCCACCCAACAGTTGCATAGTCAGACTAAGGTTTTGAAACCATTTTTCCGATTCCAGCCCAAAGAAAAAGCCAATGCTAGACCTAATCAACAAAGTGGATAGTCTAAATAACAAACAAGTGTCTCACATTTTCAGTAGTTAGTACCGGTACAGGCACCACTAAGGGCGGTGGTAATTCATGTATGATTTGAGGTGGAAGCATCATGTTATATCCAATAAACTGATTCTGCAAAATAGGATCATGATCCGGTCTCTCATCTATCCAAACATCTCGGGCAGGTCCCACTGGACACACTCCCTCAACAGGCCCAATGGGTTGGTAGTGTGACCTAGCTCCATCCAGCCCCACACGAGGTACAACCTCCTCCCTCCTCAGAATTGGAGGCCCTTCAACACCAGCCCTTGGCCCCCGTCTGGCCCCACATTCAGGTCTTTTTGTACCTCGCTTCTCTCTCCTTGTGCAGTGTTACAGATCTGGCCATTGTTAGGAGGTAGTGCAGGGTAGAAAGGGATGAGACGGGCATAAGGATTCTGCTCAGCAATAGCTAGGGCGCGCCTGTCATGCGCTTCCAGCATACGAAGGTGAGAAAGCTCAATCCTATCAGAAACCTCACGCAAGCAGCCACGATGTATCTCTAGCTCTAGGTCTTCGCAGTGGGAGGGGTTCAGCAGTGGGTCCCGCAAAGACGGACAAGGTGGACCACTGCAGCATCTTGCTTCTGTTCAGTGTAAAAGTTTAATCAAGACTTGCGAACTTGTTGCAGAAACAGAAAGAGTCAGCAGGAAATGGGATTCACCTAGCATAAGTGGGCCCAACTTTGAACGACCACACGTGACATGTTAAAAAAGATGGAGAGAAGGTACATTGTGTTTAGAGATTAAAACTAGTACGAAGTACAACATGGGGTGCTGTAAATTATATACAACTGATAATCTGGAGATATTACAAGCTTGAGCATAGGTCATGTACAACCAGATGTCATCCAGATAGCAGACACACGAGTTCAATATTTTACTCCAAATATATATTCCTTCAAAAATGATTCAAAATTTAGTATTGCTGGTTCCTTACCGAGAAATGTTGAATCTGTGTCGTATGACAATCGCCGTACTTGATCAGGCTGTGATGAACTACCCAGTGCACTGATACTGTAACCTGAATCAATAAAGTCGTAAATTTAAATCCAAATTCAAAGGAACGAGACTTGAAATTACAAAAATCTATAGCAGTATTATTCAAGTATGTTCTTTAACCTATGCTTTCCCATCCTGTCCAAACGTAATTATTTCCCTTTTTAACTATGAAACCAACATTTTCTTCTTTTCAGAATAGGCGAAAGGCTCATGTAAATTTCATTAAAACCTTTGATTTACACTGACAGAACTACAGGAGAAAGGAACAAAGAGTACCTGACAACTAACAAAAAAAAAAATCTCCTGTTACGTCGCCAAAATAAGAGAAACTAATCAACGATTAAAATCTCTATATGAATTCTTACGACTCAATCCGGCGTCGGAGAGATATCGCGCAGCTGAAGAAGAAGAGACATAGAACGAAGCGCCTCTGCCGTGGTCGCGCAACTCTCGACGCTCGAATTCCATTTAGCTAGGTTTCAATGACGATTGAAAGAAACAAAAAAAAAAAAGGAATTAAATTGTCGAGTGGTGCGATCGGGAGGGAGAGTTGTAGTTGCGAACTCGCGACTAGCTCATTTGCATATATCAAAATGATTCTCTAGTGAGTGTCTGATTTGTGGGCCAGAGAAATTACGTTGCTTTTTGTTTGGGTGCGTCCATGGACACAGAAACAGAATACGGACAGAATTTAACTTCGAGTGAAGTGAGACTACGGTAGGGAATCATGATCGAGCTCAGTTTACTGACCAACGACCTGTTAGCGAATGAGTCAAACACAAATCATGATCAATTCATGAACTATGATTTTTTTTTGTCATCCCTAGACTTCAATAATATGCAAAGTACATATTTATTGTATTATTGGTCTGTCTAACTTTTATATTTTTTTTTAAGTTACTATTTTTTCTAAATGATAGAAAATCACTACTTTTGAATCATCCGTAATATTTTCTACTCATTCAAACTATATATTTATATAAAGATCACATTAAACAGTTCGTATTGATTTTTTGAACTTTAAGAATGACTAAAGGGATACTAAGCCGGATATATACTATATGTATAGTTCTGTAGAATCGTTCATTTAACTTTATTAATTCATAAATTTGTAACTAATTAATTATTATATATCTTCTATTTTTAATTATTCTTTTTTAAAAGACCAACTTATTTTGCTATTTCGTTTCCCTGGTTAGAGATCCGTTACACACTTACACTTACTCTTTTATATAGATTTTTTAATAAATTAATGTGTTAAACCATGAACAGGGTTACAGGACCATTGAGATGCCAAATGGACAGCTGGCTTCTTCTCTCCAGCTTCTTCGCTAGATAACACTAATAAGTAATAAAGAAAGCATGAATAAATAAAATAACTTATTATTCTTCACTATTACTCAGCTAAAACTTTAATAATTATTAGTTCCTTTATCACATTGAATGACCAGGATTAAGAAAACTAGAATAAAGCATGTTTTAAATCTAATTGGCAACTATAATATGTGCCAACAACTTCAAAATAAAAGTAGTACAAGACATGATGAAACAATACTTAATTTCAAGAATGAATATGACCAAAAAAAAATCTGAATAAAATTAATTAAATTTACCGAAATTTTTTTAAATACCATAATCCAAAAAATATGAAACCAAAACACCTTTGTTTTGAGGGAATTCCACATTTACTCAAGCCACAAATTAGACCTGCGATCTCATTTTGAAAGGACCACATAGTCAATCTGCGACCCAATTAAACCAAAAAAGAGGAAGTTCAGTACACAGCTATTTTATAGTACATATATTTAATATTTTTGACATTTAATCTCATCCAAATTATTTTTTTATGCAGTAGATGTGTCATTCATCATATGGCGTATATCAATCCTGGTAAAAGTTCATTTTGTTTGCTCATTCGTAATAAGTTTGTGAAAAGTGATATTTAACCGAATTTTTTTTACATACCATGATTTAAAAAAAAAAAATCAAAACACCCTTGTTTTGTGAGAATTTGAGTTTTACCCAAGCCGTAGATTGAATCTGCAGACTCAAATACTGGAGATTGCATAACCGATCCACAGCTCCAGACTGAAGTCCACAGATTGATTCTACGATCCCAACATTTTTTTTAAGAATATTTATTAACAAAAATGAAATGTTTTAGAGTACACAAATTTTAAGACATTTATCTTACAGAAGAAACAAAAATAATTTTTTGAAGAACGTGAATTCCAAAGAAAAATAAGATGTCTCGGGAACACGAGTTTCAAAAAAAAAGCAAATGTCTAATTTATCTAAGATATCTCAAAGTACACGAAACCCGGTTCCGAAAATTGAATCTCACAAGAAAAATGACATATCTCGGCACATGAATTTCAAGAGAAAAAAAATGTCTAATTTCTCTGAGATATCTCTGGACGCGAATTTAAAAAAAACAGAGTAAAATTGAGGGCACAGATTGAATCTGCGAACTCCAATCTGAGTTCGCAGATTGGCTGTGCAATCTTCATTAAATGAGGTCGTGAATTCAATCTGCGGCCTTGGTATTGATCGAATTCGTCCACGTGTTTTGGTTTATTTTTTTATATTATGGTAAGAATAAAATTTTCGGGATATTTAACCATTGAAGTTTTCAATTTATTTTATGAGAATAAATAACTTCTAAATTGACACAAACTTATACCCATTCAAATTAACTGATGAAGAATATGTGCATAATTTTAGTTTTCTAGGACAGTTTTGCTACAGATGTACCAGAAAACTACTCGGAAAAAGATAACAAAACAAAATTAGTTTTGTTTTTCTATTCAGTAAACTCTTTTCCTCATTTCTTTTTAGTTATGTGTGTACCTTCGACCTTTTTAGTTGGTACCGTAGTTACAAGATTCGCAATAATTCGTTTTTTTGTGATATCAAACTGAATGCCGAATTATTCAGTTAACCGAATTTTGATCAAATTAAAACCGAATAATTTTCAAATTTTACGAATTTTTTCTGACTTTTACGAATTATTTCCGAATTTTTCTCATAATATTTTTTTTGTTCTCTTACAGAATTGAGATCTCTATAATCCGGATAATTTCATATTATTCCCGAATCATAAATTTTTAATCTAAATGAACTCAACCCGAATAATTCATTTGTCACTGTAATTGGTATTGCCATATGCCGGATAAGTCGTATAGGGACAGTTTAAATTGACACAGTGACAGAAAATAATTGATGGCTAGTTAGGAGGATTGCATCAGCGTTTGTTTGCTTTTAAGTTCTGTATTTCCATGCAGTATTGAGTATTGCTATGCATCGAATTTAATTTTTGGATGACATGCGCCAATAGAGACTTCGTAACCAACAATTTATGCACCTTTACAATTACTTCAATATATCATCCGACTACTTCAACAGGAGAAAATTAAATAAAAAAATTGAATATTTCAAAGCATGTATATCTTCCAAAGGAACCATAATTGCAAGGACTACACTATAATTACTTCTTATTACAAGTCGTCCAACAATAAAGCTATAAACAACCCCATTAGTTTACCCTATCTCTCCCTCTCCAACCAATTTGTTAATATAACAAAAGTTGTTACCCTATTCAGCAGCAAAAAAAAATTACGACAACACTGAACACAAACAACAGAAGTATGAGGGAATCTCTTGCCAAAAAAATAAAAAAGTACGCAGAAATCATCATTAATTGAATGCTCCTTCTGGTTATGCAAAATACTTTATCAAGGCCTCGCGGTGTTTCTTCCCATTAATATGCGGAATACGATCATTCTCATTCATGCAATATATATTGCAGATAGAGCACCAGTGCTTGGCAGATGGTTTTTTAGGTTCTGCTGTGTGGGACACAGCTTGAGATTGAAGATTCATCCAGTGCTTCTTACCTTTTATGTGGTTCTCTTTGGCATTTTCATTCATCTCCTTTGTCTCGCAAAGCTTGCAGAACCATTTGCCATCTTTCATGACCACAACCGGCCTAGTAATACCATTAACTGGTACACCATTTTTCTTGTTGGAGAACATAGGATTTCGTTGTGCTGGCTGTAAAATGGAGAACAAGAATCAAGTATTCACCTGTTAGACAGAAAACTAGCTGGTATAGTCTTATGCAAGAATAGAAACAAACAAACCAGCAACTGTGTTTAACTGATGCTACCTGGACATCACTTGGTGAACAATTACTGCCTTAATCAGTATAGTGTTGAGAAACAATATAGGCGTCTTCCTGACATATCACCGATTAGGTATATACAGAGTGGATAAAGAACTTACCTTTTTGTGACCTGTCAGAACCACCATCTTATTACTCGAACTTGGGTTCCCTTTGTCTTGAGATGCCGCCTCTTTTAGTTTATATGATTGGGGCATGGGTATAGATCTTGAGGTTTCTCCTTTCGCTTCCTCCAAATTCCCTTTGTCTTGAAATCTCACCTCTTTTAGATTATCCGATTGGGGAATGGGTATAGATTTTAAAATTTCTTCGTTTGCTTCCTTCCACTTTGGCACTGACACAACCTGAGATAATTCCTGGACAGGTTTCTCTGCCACAATCTTATTAGCAGGTTCAGATTTCAGGGACCCATATAGCAGTGCCTGCAATTTTTCGTGGTGAGCATTACTCTGAAAGTGATCATCTAGGGTCATGCTAAATATTTTTATCTTGCATATGTTGCAAAAACAACCAACCTTTGGCACAACCCAATCTGGTGTGTGGGACACAGCTTGAGATTGAAGATTCATCCTATGCTTCTTACCTTTTATGTGATCCTCTTTGACGTTTCCACTCATCCGCTTTGTCCCGCAAAGGTTGCAGAACCATTTGCCATCTTTCATGACCACAAACGGTTTAGTGATACTGTTTTTCTTTTTGGAGAACTTTGGAGCTGGTTGCGCTGTCTGCAAAAAGGAGAAAAAAAAAAAGGAATTAAGTACTTTCAGACAGAAAAACAGTTGGCAGTCTCATGCCAGAATAGAATAACAAACAAACCAAGCACCCGTGCTAACCTTGATGATGTCTGGGTAACATTTAGTGAACAACTACTACCTTAACCAGCATGGTGTTGCGAAACAAATATTAGTTTACCTGAGATATCACCAATTTAGGTAAATATTATGGTGCATAGTGGATAAAGAGGTTACCTTTCCGTGACCTTTTATAATCACTGTCCTATCACTGGAACTTGGGTTCCCTTTGTCTTGAGACAATACCTCTTTTTCTTTAGCCGACTGAGGCATGAGTATAGATTTGGAGGTTTTTTCTTTTTGTTCCTCCAACTCTGGCACTGACACAGCTTGAGATGCTCCCTGGACAGGTTTCTCTGCCACAATCTTACTAGCAGGTTCAGATTTCTGGGACCCAGTAGGTAGTGGATTCAGTTTCTTGAGGTGACCACTACTATGAGAGTGATCGTCGAGGGCCCTTTCGGTCAGTGCGTTTACGTTGCACAGGTCACAGAACCACCCATCCTCTGGTACAACCCAACCGGGTTTCATCGCACAAGTAGCGGGTTTCTGAAAGAGAGAGTGAGCTTATAAATACACACACAGACACACAGAAGCATGCGCAGAGAGGGAGAGAGATTGTTATATGTTATTAATACATCACTTGGCTGCATCTCCCAAGGTTTTCAAACAAGAGAGAGAGAGAGACACTGTCAAGGTTTTATAAAAAAAAAAAAAACAGAGAGGAGATTTCAAGGGTATGGATCTTACCTCTTTATTTTCTGGGGTTGGCGCTACTTCCTCTTTGCTTGGTTTATTGGGTATCTGTTTCAAGTTTGATGGAGACAAATCTAGCTTCATCTTTCTGTAAATACTGGAACCAGCAATCTCTTTGTTTTCTGGGATTGGCACTACTTCCTCTTTGCTTGGTTTATTGGGTATCTGTTCTAAGTTTGATGGAGACAAATCTAGCTTCATATTTCTGTTAATACTGGAACCAGAAATCTCTTTGTTTTCTGGGATTGGCACTACTTCCTCTTTGCTTGGTTCATCGGGTATCTGTTCTAAGTTTGAGGGAGACAAATCTAGTTTCATCTTTCTGTTAATACTGGAACCAGCAATCTCTTTGTCTTCTGGAGTTTGCACAAGTTCATTTGGTATCACTCTTAAGTTCGACGGAGGCACATATAGCTTCATCTTCTTAGTGGTACTGGAGCCAGCAATCTCTTTGTCTTCAGGGGTTGGCTCAACTTCCTCTTTGATAGATTCATCGGATTTCCTTGTACTGTAAAATAGAGGCAATACTAGCTTGATCTTCTTATTCATATCCGAACCAGCAACCTCTTTGTATTCTAAGGTAGGCACAACATCCCCTTTATGTAACTCATCGGATTTACGCTTTAAGTTTGCTGGAGGTAAATATAGCGGTATCTTTTTATTGGTGCGGAGCCCTGATACCTCAGATACCTGCATAGTGCAAATTTCTAAGTTGCAAATGATACGTGCCATGATATGTTGTAAGGTACTTGAATTAATAAATTATCAGTAATAGGATTTGCAGTAAAAGACCATACCTCCTCCTGATTACCATGACCCATCACGGTTAAACCATGTCTTGTTTCCTCATTCCTATTATTCTCAACCTTCTCAGATTCACTTGGGCCATTACCTATGCAGCCTTGATGTTGCTCTTTGAGATGAGCATCCATGGCCTCTTTGCTGTCAAAGTTTACAGAGCACCACACACATGGCCACTTTGACCAGCTCATTGAAGGCTTGACCTGAATCACCTCCTGGCCATACTCTTTCTTGCGCTTTTTGTTGGTTTCAGCTGATGACCCTATCTTCTGTCATACAAATGCAAAGATATATAACAATTGGTAAAACTTTGCAACAAGTATTCAGAAAAATACAACCCCCCCCCCCCAAAAAAAAAAAAAAAAAAAAAAAAAACACACACACACAGTTACATAGTTGTGCTGAGGTTTCGAAATCATTCTTTTCCATCCCAAAGAAAAGGTCAATGCTAGGCCTAATCAACAAAGTAGGTGGTCTAAATAGCAAATAAGTGTCTCACATTTTGAGTACTTGGTACCCATACTGGTACAGGCACCACTAAGGGCAGTGGTAATTCATGTATGATATGAGGCGGACGCATGATGTCATATCCAGTTAGCTGATTCTGATAAATAGGATCATGACCCGATCTCTCATCTATCCGAACATCTCGGGCAGGTCCCACTGGACACACTGCCTCAACAGGCCCAATGGGCTGGTAGTGAGACCTAGCTCCATTTAGCCCCGCATGAGGTACAACCTCCTCCCTCAGAATTGGAGGCCCTTCAACACCAGCCCTTGGGCCCTGGTATGGCCCCAAGTTCAGGTTCTTTTGTACCTCGCTTGTCACCCCTTGGATCTGGCCATTGTCAGGAGGTAGAGCGGGGTAGAAAGGGATGCGGCGGGCATAAGGATCCCGCTCCGCAATAGCTAGGACACGCCTGTCATGCGCTTCCAGCATACGAAAGTGAGAAAGCTCAATCATATCGGCAACCTCACGCAAGCGGTCACAACGAATCTCTAGCTCTAAGTCTTCATGGTAGGAGTGGTCCAGCAGTGGGTCCTGCAAAGACGGACCAGGTGGACCACTGCAACGTCTTGTTTCTGTTCAGTGTAAAAGTATAATCAACACTTGCACAGAGATTGTTCATGATCTGAGGAGAGAATAAATTAGAAAATTTATCTGTTGAACTAGTTGCAGAAACAAAAAGAGTAGATAAGAAATGGGATTCACCCAACGTAAGTGAGCTCAACTTTTGAACGACGAGACGTGACGTGTTAAAAATGATGGAGAAAAGGCATGTCATGTTTAATGAGATTAAAACTTGTACAAAGTACAACATGGGATGTCGTAAAATATATACAGGTGATAATCTGGAGAAGATTACATGCTTGAGCATTGGTCACATCCAGATGTCATCCAGGTTCCAGACACACAATTTCAATATTTTACTCAAAATATATACTCCTTGAAAAATAATTCAAAGTATAGTATTGCTGGATCCTTACCGAGAAATGCTGAATCTGTGTTGTATGACAATTTCCGTACTTGATCACGCTGTGAAGAACTACCTAGTGCCCTGATACCATAACCTGAATCAGTTAAGACAGTAAATTTATATTAAAATTCAAAGGAACGAGATTTAAATTTACATAAATCTTTAGCAGTTAAGTTAAACCTATGTTAGTTCCCATCCTGTCCAAACGTAATTCTTTCCCTTTTAACTATAAAACAAATCTTTCTTTTTTTCATACCAGGCGAAGGCCTCATGTAAATTTCATTAAGACCGTTAATTTATACAGAGAAAACTATAGGAGAAAAGACCAAATGGTACCTAACAAAAAAAAAAAAAAAAATTTCTCCCGTTACGACCCCAAAATCAGAGAAACTAATCAACGATTAAGAACTCAGTATAAATTCTTACGACTCAATCCGGCGTCGGAGGGATATCGCGCGGTGGAAGAAGAAGAGGCATAGAACGAGGCGCCTCTGCCGTCGTCGCGCAACCCTCGACGTTCGAATTCCATTCGTATAGGTTTCAATTAAAGCAATGGCGATTGAAAGGAAAAAAAAACACAAAAACAAAAAGGAAAGATTGAAAGAACGAGTTGAGGGTTAAGGAAGGAGACGGAGAGTTGTGAACTCGCAACTTTGCGTCTATGGACCGAGACCGAAAATACAGTAAGATTTTACTAATTGACAAATTTATACCATATTAAATATCTCTCTTCTATTTTTAAATGCTCTTTTTAAAATAAATTTATACCGTATTAAATATCGCTCTTCTATTTTAAAATGCTCCTTTTAAAATAGACAAATTTATTTGAGTGTAACTAGGTGTTATTAAGGTCGTTAGACCATTTGATAAACTCTAGTCTAAAATTTATCAAATCAATTTTAAATAATAAATCTGAACCGTTGAAACTTGCTTATCTTACGAGTGATGCGTCTTCATGTGAAAATTTTAAGCATTTTAATTAAGTTAGTATAAAATAAAGCAGTCAAAATTAGAAGATTAATAAATTATTTTTAATGCATTTATTTTTAATGCTTTTTAACCACTTGATTCTATGTAAAATTAATTTCAAAATTAATTTTTTTTACATGTAGACACATCACTCGTAAAATAAGCGGATTTCAATAGTTTAGATTCGTCACTTAAAGTCAATTCGATGCGTTTTAGACTTGAATTCACCAAAAAATTTGATAAACTTAAGAACACCTTAGTTCTACTCAATTTATTTTGCTATTTTGGTTTTGTTTTCCTGGTAAGAGATCTGTTACATTTACTCTTTTGTATAGATAAATCTTTTTATAAATTAATGTAAACCAACAACTGGAGACATCTTTTAAGATGCCAAATGGACAGCTGACTTATTTTCTCAGCTTTTTCGCCGGAGAATAATCTTTTTCCAGGGAAGATTGATTGCTTGTGTCTAGCCACCTAAGCATTTAAACTCTAATCACCTGTAGAAGCAGATTTACCGAGAGATAATGAGATCAATTAATTTTATTTATTTTCAAAAAACTGTATTTATATATATAGTTTTCTCCATAGTTCAGAAAAAAAATTGTTTAGACTAAAATGTTATTGTAAAATTAACTCTTATATTTAATATAATAATTTTATATGATTGATTTTAATTCACGTTTGATTCTCGTAGCTTGAAAGTTTGATTCCGCTCTTGATTACATGTAATTAGTATAATAATAAAGAAAACGTGAATAAATAAATCACTTCTTCACCATTACACTGGTAGAACTAGAGTGTTCTTAAGCTCACAAAGCTATTTTGTGACTTAACTAAAATAACTTAAAAGATTGACTTCAAACGATGAATTCAAATTGTTGAAATTGATCTATTTCATGAGTGATTCATTTACAAATTAAATTTATAAAGTTTTGAATTACTACAATATAAAGTCAAGTGGCTAAAAAGAAATTATAAGTTAATGTTAATGTGCTCATTTTTCATTATTTTTTTACAGCTCTACCTTATACTTAATTAATTTGAAACTTTATAAGTTTAACATGTAAATGTATTACTCATAACACAAAGTAGATCGGTTTCAATAGTTTGAATTCGTTATTTAAAGCCAATCAATATTTTTTTTTTAAGTTAAATTCACGAAAGCTTGATTTTATACTGAATTAATTTGAAAATCTATAGGTTTGACATGTAAATGTATCACTAACAAAGTAGATTGGTTTCAATAATTTAAATTCATTATTTAAAGTCAATCCAATAATATTCTTAAGTTAAATTCACAAAAGTACTTGATGAGGTTAAAACGAGTTTAGTATAACATTAGTGTCATTTCAGTATATGTAACACTAACTCTAAAATCTATTGAATCAACTTCAAACGGTGAATCCAAACCGTTCAAGCCGACCTACTTCATTAAATGTATGTTTACATGTATAATTTATAATTTTAGTATCAAGTCAAACGGTCAAATATGAGAGTTTTAAGTTAATTTAATGCATTCAATTTTCAACATTTTTAACTGTTTAACTTGATACTAATAAAACTCAAAAAAATAAATTTATAAGTGCATTATTTATAAAGTAAATCGGTGTAAACAAATTAAATTAGTTCTTTAAAATATATTCAATCAATTTTAAAATTAATGTTGTATGATATCGATATAATACCATACAGACTTCTTTAAAAACACTCTTATTCTACTTCTTCTGCTTCTTCTACTTCTATTACTATATGTTCAAAGTTCAAACGCTCACGTGGTGAGTTCCTTTATCACAATCATTAATTATTCCTTTATTGCATTAAATGACCAGAGAATATTTAAAAAAAGTCACGTGCGTGTGTCTGTTACGTATTGTGATTTGTGTATTCCATGCCATGCTTATTCACGTGATGTGATATTCTTTTGAAAACTTTGCACGACACGCACGTCACGTGAAATATTTGGTCACAGTATGATATATGATCACGTAAATCACGTGTAATTAAGACTGTTAGATCTTGATCGAATGGTGAATCTTGAATAAACTAACTAAATTATGAAAAAAAAAATTAACGTGACCGGTCACAGTTGGACATGTCAGTGTGTCACGTGTGATCGCGACGTGACTAGCGTACTATGACTATTCACATATTATAACTATCCTTCCAAATTTGATCACGACACAACATATAAGTTTGACTCGATCATGGTACGTCACATGATCTTAGTTACTGCACGGTACATATTTAGATCTCTAATATATAGTGAGCTTATTTTTTTCTCATTACGAAATCAATGATTCTTTCAAGTGAATTAGCAAATATGATTGCATCTTTTTATTTTCTTTTCTTTTTTAATGCAAATCAATATGGACTGATTTTTTTTTCCATACAATTTTTTTCTACTACACTGTGAATTAAATGCATAAATAGATCTTATTTACATTCAGAACTAAACACAAATATAAAATATCATATATTCTAAAAAAATTTCGAATTCAAAAATAAATACTTACCTACTCCTAAATCTCTTTATGGATACATCTAACAAAACATATGATCCTTTCCATAAGATTAATCAAAGGGTAACACTATATTCAGGTCAATTATTCTGATTTTGAGAGCTCAGATGAATTTTATTTTTAAATTCTTGTCATACTCTTTCATTCTCTCTTTTCTATTGAATTAATAAAGAAGCTAATTAATAACAAAGCTAATAAAGGAAAGAAACCACTGCTTTCCTCATAGAGAAAAATCCTTTCACTGCGGATTTTAATTTTCAAATACATGATAATGTGTAATTGGCCTAGGGTCTTGTTTCCGGTTTTGGTAATGTATGGTTTGTTTTTGGAATTTTTAGAGGGGTTGTTAACAAATTGTAAATCTGTAATAGGTTTTAGGTTTTCTCTTGTTTTAGATTATAATTGTTGATGCCTTGCATGTATTTGTTTGCTGGTTTTAATGGAACGTTGCATATGGATTTGATGATAAAAAAATGCGATTCATTATCATATTTGGAGAAATGTTCGTAGATACTTCCAGAGGAAATTTTGAAATTCAATGTAATGTTATATCGTCTTCAATTATGAAGCCTTCTTACGCTGCTTTTGTTCTGATTTCTGACCTGGAATAAGTATAGTCCTAACCTATTAGTATAACAACTAAATAAGTTTGTAAACATATTAGTTAAAGTCAAAGACCAACAGTTGACTGAGTAGTTAATTAGAAGACTAAGTGTCATTACCCGTAACAGAAAGCAGTTAGGAAAGTTAGTTAGCAATATCAGAATGTTAGCAGCTGTTCTAGATGTTTCTGCTGTCTATATAAAGTCATGTGTTTTGTAAAGAATTGATTGATGGAATACAAGATTCATTTAGCAATCGCTCTCTTCTCTATACTTATCATGGTATCAGAGCTCCTCTTATTCCCCAAATCAAATCAATACTAAAAATCAAGAAATTTTCTTGTACCAGTATCTCTCAGCTATGGCAGAATCTATCTCTCAGCCAGCATCGCAGGTTACTTCACCAATCGTCTCTCAGCCGATTGTCTCTGAATCCGTGATTCACATCTCCATTCCAGTCTCGCTAAAGCTTGATCGGTCTAATTTCTTGACATGGAGGTCACAGGTGGAACCGATTATCATTGGATTCGGTTTATTTCACCACCTTGATGAGGCCATTCCTCCCCCGTCTCAGTTCATCTCCTCTCTAGATAGGGTCTCTCTTCACAATCCTGCCTATCCTTCATGGCTGAAGCAAGATCAACTTCTTCTCAGATGGCTTCGCTCATCTATTTCGGGCACTATAATCGGGCAATACGTCAATTGCAAAACCTCGCGTGATCTCTGGAGTTCCCTTCACTGAGTCTATTCAGCTGTTTCAAGAGCTCGCATAATGGAATTGAGGCGTCTCTTGCAGACAACCACCCGTGGCGGTCAATCCTGCACTGAGTATTTTGAGCGCATGCGCGGCATAGCCGATCAATTGACGGCTATTGGCTCCCCCATCTCTGATTCAGATCTTGTCAGTCACATTCTCACCGGTCTTGGCCCCGAGTACAATTCATTTGTGGTGGCTCTCACCACACGATCTGAACCTGTCTCCACTGATGATCTTCTTGGCTTCCTCTTGTCCCATGAACAACTTCTTGGAGCTCAGCTTGGAGTGCTGTCAGACCCATTAGCCCTGTATGCCTCTTCCCAGCGACAAGGTAATAAGAATGGGCCTTATTACTCTTCTCAGCCCAATTCTAACTCTAATAGAGGCCGTGGAGGTAGAGGTCGTGGAAACCGGTCACGTGGAACCCGCTCTGGCCCCAATTCAAATGCTGGCCGACAGAATCCTTCTTATCAACAGAGACAGGTGCATGGCAGAGGAGTCCCAGTGCAACCGAATTCATCTCAGCTGGATTTTCCTGTAGGGATTTTGACAGTTCAAACTCATTTATTTAGCTTAATTGTGGAAAGTGTGTAAAATAAAATTTTACGGTTTAAGCTAAGAATTAAACGAGGTATTTCAGGAAACTTTCCAAGGCGGTCCACCTTCAGTATTCCTTTGGCATCAAAACCTCATTTAATTTCATTTACAAATCTACTCCATAATTGATTTCTAAAAGCTTTAAATCTATTTACAAATTAAATAGATTAATATAACATGATTTATACCTTGTTTCCAAATCACAGTTGGAATGCAGAATAAGCGAGAAGAGCTACACCAAGGAAGGAATTGACTCGCAGTATCACACGTGTGATACCTCTATTGGTTATCCACTAGGACTAACCGGAGAGCGGTTTATTTCTTTTGCCAGAAATACCGTAAATCGCAGAATTCTACAAAAACACTATTCACCGAGAAAAGGACAAAATAAATATATTTGTGTCCTGAGGTTACTTGGTATTGCTTAAAAGCTAAATCGCAGGATTTCGCAAAATATATTATTTTCCTAATCTCGTAATAACCGAAACCGAGAAAGAGAGAAAAACCGATTCACGAAGTAATCAGATTAACACGTGAATTAGTGATTTTCTCTTTCACCCTCACCCCTCTATTTATAGGAAAATAAGGAGGTTCGCCGATTACCGAAATACCCCAAAAAAATTGGCTAATTACAATAATATTCCATTTTGTGGCGGTTTAAATCAAATTGATTTTTGCTACATGGCCGAAATCAATTCATTTTGATTTATATATATTTTGCTTTGCCGACATGCATACTTAATATATATGTATATATTGATTTTTAGATTTAATTTTTAATTAAGGTTTTAATTTGCTAATGATTATTAGCTCAAAATTCAAAACCATAATTAATATTTAAAATCTAAATCAAATATATATATAATTGTTCTAAACAATTATATTTCTCACGGTTCGGTTTCGGTTGTTGTTCGATAACTTTTATACAACGTAACGTGTACGTTTATAAATTAACCGTTGTTTCTGCTTGTCATTTTTATATGAAATTTATAATTTAATTATATCACGTATAATTAATTATAACCATCTTAATATTAATTATAATCAATTTATAATTAATCAGTAAGATTCTCCGAGTAGCTCCTATATGGTGTGACCCAATAGGATCTGTGTTATGTTGGTAAACAGAGTTAAAACTGTTTTAACTTCTATAATAATGGGTGGCGTCTGGCAACACATCATGACCATCCAATTACACAGATGATGTTGTACTGTACAATATCACGATCCAGCAAACAATTTACTTGTGTCTGTTCTTCTGTCTCATAGCCATCAGATCAGTTCCAAGGTAGATGTGTGTCATCCTTGTTAACTGTATCTTTTCTTGATCTTGAGTAGATTATCAAATATAATTACTCTTGTAATTATACCGCATGCAGATAATCTAACTCTACCAAGGGGCCCAGTGATGCTATAGTTCGTATAAAATACGAAGGACAAATAGTACTCTTGGTAGACTATCACTTCCTCAGCTAAGCTATACATATGGGAATGCTACCGTTATGACTGCTTTTTACGGACAGCGGTAGATAACAATCACACATACATATCTCTCAGTGGGAACGATAAATACCTCATACTGTAGAACGTGACACTAAATGAAAACATAAATGACACGAACACAATTCTATTTAATGTTTCATTCGGGGTCTGTCAAATACCATGTTCCTTAAACATGTATCTATGTAATTAAAATGACATCTCGTGTCAGGTGGTTTGTAAAACTTAACCATCTTTTAATCCACATACTAACCTTATAGCGGTAATTAGTGTTCTTGCTAATTACCTCGGTCAGTGACCTTTTAAGATTAAGAGTATATATCATCTATATTATGGAGTTTCACAATTTCAGTCATGAACTCGAAATGATCCATAAATACAATAATACTCAAGGCAACAAAATGATATAAACATTCAATTCATGAACAAAGTTTTATGATAATTTATCGTATTATTGACTTATAGATTATTATAAACTAACACTTCCTACCTGTCAGATCTGTCGGAAAAGAGGTCATGAAGCACTCGATTGTTGGTATTGCTATGATGATGCATATCAATCTGAGAATTCAACCAATGCTCAAGCTCTCATCACCGCCTCGACCTCTACTCCAAATGAAGGGTGGTTCTTTGACTCGGGTGCCACGCACCACGTGGCATCTGACATCAACAACTTGACCTTTTTTACTCCCTACCATGGTACTGATCATCTCCAAGTAGGTAATTGTCATATTTTACCTATTCATCATCTTGGTCAAAGTTCAATTAAGAGTACTCTTGGGTCATTGTGTCTAACAGATGTGTTACATGTACCTCGAATCACCAAAAATCACATTAGTATATCCAAATTCACTAATGATAATGATGTACTAATTGAGTTTCATCCATCTTTTTGTATTGTGAAGGACCGCCGCACCAAGACCCCTCTTCTTCAAGTCAAGCTTGATCATGGCTTCTACAATTTACCTTATGTAACACTTAGGGGCACCTCTAATTCCTCAAAAACTGAAATTAAATTGCAATTGAAATTAAATAGATGAGTTTAGAGAAATTTGACACGCGGGATGTTAACGGAGTTCGGCAAAACAAAGGCCTACGTCTCCGGGGCTTGGCAACCTTGAGTGGTGCGCCTTTCTATTACCCAATACGAAAGAATTACAACTTGTGAACCGTTGAGCCCTTACACATCAAGCGGGAAGTCAAACGGCCAAATCAAAGAGATGAGAACAAGGTCTCAATTATCTAGAACACAAAAGAAACACTCAATAGATTACTCTAACCTAATCTAGATCAAGATTAGTGAAGTAGGTTTGAGGTTGCTTGAGGGATTTTGAAGTTTTAAGCTCTCACAACAATGGAGTAGGCTAAGCTCTCAGAAAATCGCTTTTAAAATGATTAGGGTCGGCTGAGTTAAGTGGGGAAGAGACCCCACTGCTTTATTTATAGAGACAGCTCCAGAAAGAGCAAATTGAGCTAAAACGTTACAACGTTTTCTAAAAACGTTACAACGTTTTATCTTATAATGCGATTTTAGGTTTTCAATTTTCTGACAGCTCAGCTAATCGATCCAAAACGCTACAACGGTTGTAAAACGTTACATAAAGTTTTGTTCTGTAAAATCTTGATCAAAAACAAGAATTGTTTGAAGGCTGAATTTAATTAAAACGTTACATAACGTTTTAAAACGTTACAAAAAATGTTATAACTTTTTAAAACGTTATAGCACAATTTATAAAATGTTACAGAAAACGTTGTAACTTTTTAAAACGTTACAGCATATTTTTTGATTCCTTTGCCTTTGATCAAGTTGTTTCACAGCGTTTTCTTAAGGTATAATCGTTATTACGTTTTACAAACGTTACCAACGTTTTTATCCTGTTTAAATGACATCAAAAACACTTTGCCAAGTTTAGATTTTACAATTTACATTCTTGATAAAAGTTTTCGTGATTTCTTCAGTCCAAGCATATTATACTGTAGTTCTTACTCTTCTTGGACCTACATCATCTCAAAATAGAAGAAATCGTAAAATTCAATAATTGTATGTTTTTGCAAATTAGTCAAATAGACGTAAAAGATTATTGTACGAACAACAATCTCCCCTTTTGGCGATTTGCAAAAACATACAATGTGAGTAAGTGCATAAATCGAAAATTTTCAAAAATTAGTTACCCAATTTTGATTTTGCATGTCAAGTTATTTGTACCAATTTCTCCCCCTTTTGGAAATCGACGAAAGGGTGAAAAAATTAGCACTAATTTAAAGTGCTCCCCCTCAAATTATGCACTCCCCCTCAATTTAGTAATATGATACCGATAAAGCCCAAATGAAATAAAATTGAGGGATTACTCTAGCATTTTATACGATAATTTACAAGTTCATTTCAATTAACAATAAAAATGATTGTCAATTTGACAAATTGATTCATGTATATCATAATGCACATAATAATGAACACTAGCCAACGTATTTCATGCATTTGAACATATCATATAACTTGTCAATGTTCCAAGATATATACATACATTCATTTAACAATTTTGCAATTTAGCCATCGTTACCAACGTTTGGTCAAAATACTGTGTTTTTACCTAAAACGTTATAACGTTTGTGTAACGTTTTTGTGAAGCTCTCGGACTTTTGAAGTCTCACAAAACGTTACCAACGTTTGGAAACCGTTACAACGTTTTCATTTGTACTTTTGCAATTTTGATCCCTTGTCAGATAACCGTTGTAACGCTTTAAAAATGTTACCAACGTTTTGAATGAAACTTTTACAATGTTAGCCCCTTGTCAGATAAACGTTGCAACGTTTCCAAATCGTTACAACGTTTATGGAGTATAATTTATCTCAGAATTTTGACTAAGTATTGGATGCAAAACGTTACAACGATTTCAAATCATTACATAACGTTTTTATTGTTCTTTCGGACTTTTGGAGATTCACAAAGCGTTACCAACGTTTTCAAAAACGTTATAACGTTTTGTTCCTGCAGGACAGTCTTTAAATGAACTATTTTGATTGCAATTAATTATATTGAAATAAGCTATGAATATGTCTATTCTCTAAGTTCAAGCATGCCTAATTTAAATCGTAATTCATTGTGTTGTTGAGTATTTAGGGGTTTTGTGAATATATGGTAATTTGTTCTTTGGTGTCGATATGTATGAGTTTAATTTCACCTTTTTTCTATATGATCCCTAATAAAATGATGTCTTATCTCTATGTGCTTGGTTCTATAATGAAGCACCGGATTTTTGAATATCATTATGGCACTAGTATTGTCACACATAATTGGTATGTTGCGGAAGCGAATTTTATAATCATTCAGAGTTTGGATAATCCATAAAATTTGTGTACAACAACTATCAATGATCAATGTATTCATTACGAGATTTAATCAAACACTCGTACCTTGTTTAATCTCCCCCTTTGTTTTTAGCAATTTGAATAAATTAGGGGAGATTTTGTATGAATTTAAACTAGTTTAGCTTTCGGAATCCAAATAACATTTGGGTTGTTGTCTCCATTCCTAAACCTACACTCTAAGGAGGTATGACCAATTTTGCAACAATAATTACAAAATGTAATTGATGGCTTTTGAGCAATAGAACCTTGTTTGAAAGTGGCATGGTATTTTGTTTTCACTTCATGAATTTTGTTCTTTGGATTAACAAATGACATATTTGTAACTCTAGATATGACACTTTTGGTGTTGTTAGACTCAATTCTATTGTGATGTTGGGGAACATCTTTTGTTAAACCATTTCTTTGAGTTTGATTTTGTAAAACATTTTTATTTTTGAGTTCATAAAACCATCCATCCGATCCTTTGAAATAAGTTTTGTTTGACCATTTTGAATTAAATGTGTTCCTATCACTATTTTGAAAATTTTTGTTCTTATAATTTTTATGATTATACTTATACCTAAATGCATGATTTTGTTTAGCATTTGAGGTTTGAGAGGTATTCCCTTTGTTTGACTCCTTTTGCAAGGAAGTATTACCCTTTTTGGTAAAAAATTGATAAGTAGAATACTTATCACAATTAAACTTAAGTTTACAATTTTTGGTGTTTGAAGTTTGTATATGTTCCCCTTTTTCCTTTCGGGCCTTGTATGTGGTTAGATTCGAATGAGGATTGACCCTTCTTGAATCCAAGACCAATTTTATTCATTTTGCGATAAGATTGCCCATTGATCAAACTATTCACATAATAAGAATCTAGACTAGTGACATTTGAAAATTCACTAAGAGACCTTAATGTCCTATTTTCGGTCTCTAAGATTTGAACTTTAACCTTTAATATGCCTATTTCACCTATGTGCGATGTTTTTAAATTCCTAACTTCACATTCTAACATGTCATTTTAAGCAATCAATTTTTGAATAATACATTCATTTTCAACCAAGATTCTATTGGACTCATCAAGGAGAGATTGTCACCTAAGTTCATCATCATACCGTGTTAGAATCTCATTTGTGAAATTGCTTGTATCATTGGTTTCTAATCAATTGGTACATAAGTCATGTTTGATCTCATCAATTGAATCATTATATTCTTCACCACCTTCTTCCTCATCGGTCAATTCATCTTCGGTATCAAGATCATTATGACCAAAATTTAAATGTACCTCATTAGCGGAGCTAGTTGAGGCTTCAATTTCATCACCTTCCTTATTGATGTTTCTTGATTTGACAAGGTCTTTAAGAAATTCAATGGTGGTCTCATCGGTGATATTTTTGCTTGCAATAATCGAGTCGACATCAATTGCCGAGAGACCTTTATCTACACTTGCCATCAATGCAAGGTTTGTCTCTTGTTTATTTTTCGACTCCGTGTCGGATTGCTCCACCTCGCTCTCATTTGAGAATAAAGCTTGCAAGGCTTTAGCCCTTTTCTTGGCCTTGTACCCGTCCAATTGGAAGCAAGTTTGAGTGGTGTGCCCTTTTCTATGACATGCGAAGCACATCACTATTTTGTTCTTCTCTTCTCGTTCCTTGTTGTAATTTCTTTCGAGATCTAGCATGTCTTGAAACATTTTGGATAGGAGAAGGGTGTTTTTGGAGGTTTCATGATCAATTTTATTTATAAATTGATCATTTGAGAGACAAGTGTTTGAGGAGCTAGAAGGTTTTCGGTTTTGAGCCGGAAAGGCCATGGTTTTGAATTTTGAACTTTGCTTTGGGTTTCCGGATTGTCGAAGTTTTTCTTCGAAGCTCCTAAAATGTGCATAGAGGTCATCCGGTGTGAATGTGTCATGCGTGCCTTGGATTGCTTCTAGAGCACTCACCAATCCGGACCATCTATCCCTCATAAGCATCACCCTCAATAGCTTCCCTACAATTTTATTGCTAGAAAGTAGTTCTCCCAATTCGATAAATTCATTTTGGATATGCATAAGTCTATTATACATATCCTCAATGCTTTCACCATCTTCAACCTTAAAGGTTTCAAATTTTGCCTCTAGACCGGTTATTTTGGTTCGTTTGATTTGGGTATTTCCTTCATACCAGTTTACAAGAGCATCCCACATTTCTTTTGCACTTGAAGCACTACCAAAGAGTGAGGCTACCGATTCACTAACCAAGTTATATATGGCATTGGTTGGAAGATCATTTTCTTTCTTGGTTTGTTTGGAATCGGGAGTTTCAACCTTAGCTTCGGTTTCACCATTGGTGGCAATGGAAGTAAATGTTGGTGTGTAACCATTTTCAACCACATTCCATACCTCAAGAATGTTCAAGTAGTTAATCATGGTTTTCTTCCAATGCATGAAATTTTTGGTGGTAGTACCAAAAATTAAGGGTTCTTTCACGGATCTATAGGGTGCCATTTGTCAAGTTGATCTAACTCCAATTAAGTGTGCCTTAATTTGAGTAACGTGCTCTGATACCACTTTGTTACACTTAGGGGCACCTCTAATTGCTCAAAAACTGAAATTAAATTGCAATTAAAATTAAATAGATGAGTTTAGAGAAATTTGACACGCGGGATGTTAACGGAGTTCGGCAAAACAAAGGCCTACGTCTCCGGGGCTTCGCAACCTTGAGTGGTGCGCCTTTCTATTACCCAATACGAAAGGATTACAACTTGTCAACCGTTGAGCCCTTACACCCCAAGCGGGAAGTCAAACGGCCAACTCAAAGAGATGAGAACAAGGTCTCAATTATCTAGAACACAAGAGAAACACTCAATAGATTACTCTAACCTAATCTAGATCAAGATTAGTGAAGTAGGTTTGAGGTTGCTTGAGGGATTTTGAAGTTTTAAGCTCTCACAACAATGGAGTAGGCTAAGCTCTTAGAAAATCGCTTTTAAAATGATTAGGGTCGGCTGAGTTAAGTGGGGAAGAGACCCCACTGCTCTATTTATAGAGACAACTCCAGAAAGAGCAAATTGAGCTAAAACGTTACAACGTTTTCTAAAAACGTTACAACGTTTTATCTTATAATGCGATTTTAGGTTTTCAATTTTCTGACAGCTCAGCTAATCGATCCAAAACGCTACAACGGTTGTAAAACGTTACATAACGTTTTGTTCTGTAAAATCTTGATCAAAACAAGAATTGTTTGAAGGCTGAATTTAATTAAAACGTTACATAACGTTTTAAAACGTTACAAAAAACGTTATAACTTTTTAAAATGTTATAGCACAATTTATAAAACGTTACAGAAAACGTTGTAACTTTTTAAAACGTTACATCATATTTTTTGATTCCTTTGCCTTTGATCAAGTTGTTTCACAGCGTTTTCTTAAGATATAATCGTTATAACGTTTTACAAACGTTACCAGCGTTTTTATCCTGTTTAAACGACATCAAAAACACTTTACCAAGTTTAGATTTTAC
The DNA here is from genome assembly GCA_033356055.1 of Carex pumila. Classification (NCBI taxonomy): domain Eukaryota; kingdom Viridiplantae; phylum Streptophyta; class Magnoliopsida; order Poales; family Cyperaceae; genus Carex; species Carex pumila. The sequence continues at coordinate 121,988 of JARJHM010000024.1, forward strand.
AATTTACATTCTTGATAAAAGTCTTCGTGATTTCTTCAGTCCAAGCATATTATACTGTAATTCTTACTCTTTTTGGACCTACATCATCTCAAAATAGAAGAAATCGTAAAATTCAATAATTGTATGTTTTTGCAAATTAGTCAAATAGACGTAAAAGATTATTGTACGAACAACACCTTATTCCCCTCAGGCTTTTGTTGGAGAAAGGGTCTCGGCGGATTTATGTCATGCAAGATTTGGTCATCCGTCCACCACCACTACTACTTACCTAATAAAGACCAATAATCTTCCCGTTTTATCTAATAAAGTGAACACTTGTAGTGATTGTATGATGGCAAAGGCTCATGTTTTACCCTTTTCTACCTTTCTTTCTTGTGCTTTGTCACCTTTAGAGGTTATTCATACCGATTTGTGGGGCCCTTCCCCAGTTGTATCTCATCATTGGCCGATTCGACAATTGAATGTCAATAGTGCATTTCTCTATGGAGATCTCCAAGAACAAGTCTTTATGACTCAACCACCGGGCTTCATTGATCCCTTATTTCCTTCACATGTTTGCCTTCTTAAAAAGGTGTTATATGGTCTCAAACAAGCTCCACGGGCATGGTTTCATAAACTTGCATCTACACTTACCGATCTTGGTTTCAAGGCCTCTCAATCGGATTCTTCTCTCTTTATTCACTCTCATGAAAACACTATTACTATTGTGTTAGTGTATGTCGATGACATCATTGTCACCGGCTCACATGATGCTCTCATCTCTTCACTTGGCTCCCAATTCTCCCTTAAAGATCTTGGATCTCTACATTATTTTTTGGGAATTCAAGTTATGCCTTCTTCACAAGGTGTTCATCTTTCTCAACCGCAATACATTAAAGACCTCGTTCGCTCTAAGATGGATGGTGCTAAACTGTGTTCCACTCCTTTTGTCAAAGGGGATCCTCAATCTAAATTCCATAGTGATTCGATGGCCGACCCTCATGTCTATAGAAGCGTGGTTGGTGCACTTCAATATGCCACGATTACACGGCCCGACATCTCGTATGCAATGAATAAAGCCTCTCAATTCATGCATTCGCCAACTGACGAGCATTGGAATGCCGTCAAGCGCATCTTGAGGTACTTGAAAGGTACTCTTGATCATGGCCTCACTATTAGTGCTCGCTCTTCCTTTACATTGCACGCCTACACCGATGCGGATTGGGCAGGGTGCCCGGATGATCGCCGCTCTACATCTGGTTTTTGTGTGTTCTTAGGAGCCAATCTCATTTCTTGGGGCTCTAAGAAACAACACACGGTGTCACGATCCAGCACTGAATCCAAGTATAGAAGCATGGCCGGGGCTTACCAATAGCTTATTTGGCTACAACACCTTCTCACAGAGCTTGGAGTTCCTCTTCCCTCTCCTCCAGTTCTTTGGTGCGATAACCTTGGTGCAACCTTTCTTGCATCCAACCCGGTCTTCCATGCCCGCACCAAACATATTGAGATAGACTATCATTTTGTTCGTGAGCGGGTGGCTACAAAACAATTATTGGTTAAGTTCATTTCCACAAAGATCAAATAGCGAACATCTTCACAAAATCTATGGCAGCTACTTGACTGAATTTTCTGCGGGACAAGCTGACCCTTCGTGCCTCAGGTGGTTCATCTTGCGGGGGGTATTAGCTAAAGTCAAAGACCAACAGTTGACCGAGTAGTTAATTAGAAGACTAAGTGTCATTACCCGTAAAAGAAAGCAGTTAGGAAAGTTAGTTAGCAATATCAGAATGTTAGCAGCTGTTCTAGATGTTTCTGCTGTCTATATAAAGACATGTGTTTTGTAAAGAATTGATTGATGGAATACAAGATTCATTTAGCAATCTCTCTCTTATCTACACTTATCAAAACATCTAGTGAGGTGAACTTTGACTACCGTCATACTCTTTTTTTCAAAGTTGTAAATACCTGCACAGATAATTATATCAAAACTGAGGAGTTTTAATTTAATTTTTTTCTTTATCAGTTTTACCTACTAATTTAAGCAATTTTTTTTGTTTTGGATTTTTTTCCGTTATTTATTCTTTGATTCAATCAGATTGAATCTCATTTGTGTTTTGTTGTATTAGGTTTCATTTCAAAACCCTGAATTGCAGCTTTTAATCATCAATAAAACAACACAGATTTTTTGAGAAAAATTGGGAAGGTGTATAGAAGATACTTTAATGCAATAATTTGTTTCCTATATTACCTTTCGTATTAATTACGATAGAATTAATTGTTATAAATAATGAAGAGAGAGTAGAAGGATAAAATAGACATTCAAAGAAAAAAATCTCTCTGCTTTCAAAATTACAATTGATTACCTTAGTATAGCACTCCCCTTAATTAAATTGACATACCGTCATATTTAACATAATTTTATATTTGATTGACATTTTTTCCATTTAAATAACATGATGAACATAACTATATTTTCAAGTTATAAGTGTCAAATATAAATGAAGCCAAAATGAGAATCAATTTTACATTACCTATAACAATTAAAATACCTATACAAAGAAATAAAAACTAATCAATTGATTAACATTCATCTAAACGTGACTCCATTCAGCAAACGGCGTTATCATGGCGATGGTGATTGTGTAAAATATTACTACCATGTAAATTGCATAAAGTATTATGGTTTAAATTTAATATCCAGTTATTGTCTAAATTCCCTCCATAATTAGGGGTTAATGGGTTGTGAGTTGTGACATTGTTCATGTACCATACCGTGACCAAATATTTCAAATTCAACCACAAGAACCAAATACTCTCCACAAGAACCAAACGAGATACTGGCTCAAGCTAGATTGTTGCAATTTCAACCACAAGAAACAAATCATGCACAAAACAGTACGAACCGAACCCTATCCAAAATGCAGTTCAAGGAATGGCAGTGCTAATAGATGCTTCATAGGAGGTGTCAAAAAAGATGGGATGGGGGATTATCCACTACAACATGGAAGGAGAACTACTCAGTGCGAAAACCGGGTCAGTTACTGCGAGGAACCATTACAAGCGAAGGCAGAGGCTTTGATTGATGCCTTGCAAGAGATATCTAGAAAACAGAACACCACGGTCCAGTACACGATTTTTCCATATTGCAAAGATTGGTACAAGCAGTAACAAGAATGGAAATGGAGCATAACCTATCCTGAAAATCAGCAGAAACAGTGGCGCAATGCATTGTGGAGTATCAGAAACTCAGTGAAGTGGTAGAGATAAAGTACGTACTAAGGCAAGCTCTTCAGGGACCCCACAAGCTGGCAAACTATGTCAGGAGACAAGGAACAAGACAAGAGGAGTACTGGGAAGTTCAACAGTGTGCAAGATGGGGAATTGCAAACAATTTGGATCCGATTTATTACATACAAGAACAACAGGATGAGGCAAGAAATGAAGACGGATATAGAGCATACACTGCAACAAGGATAGTTTAAGATAGATTTTAATTCTTAAGATTTAATAGATGTCAGGTAAGTAGGTAGTCATAATTTGTAGTTCTTTAGAGTTTTACAATTCTGTTATTTGAGCTTTTGTTTTTAATTTCCAGTTAATGTAATGACTCTTTAAGTAATGGAGTTGCCTACGGGCTTGAATCAAAAAAAAAAAAGAGTTGTGACATTGCTAATATGTTTAATGAAGTGCATTTACCGCAAGTTACGATGACAAAGTTGGATTTTACAATCTATTTGGGCTTTGATACATGTCAAAAGATCATTAAATAAGTATGCTCAAAATTATATGATGAAGCAAATACATGTACAACCGATCTCAATATACTTACAAGGAACCGTTTTGTTGTTCTCCATTCAAAAAAAAGAATCCATGGAATAAGGAAAAAAAAAGAAGGGATTGGATTGTGGGTCATCGCCTTGTCGGGTTGAAATTGTCGTAGTAAATTTTACATCCGCGCATTAGACCCAGTTTGAAATTTGCAGATTCTTTATCCTGAGAAACGGAGAAGAGAGTATAAATGGACGGGCCCAACAAATCTGTAATGGGCTTTCGACAGAAGTTAAAACAAGCCTGATCCGTTAAGGGGAAGAAATAATACAAAGCCTTACAATATCTGACCAAAACCCTAATCTCTCTCTTTATAAAGTTCTCCAGCTCTTTCCGCGCCGCCGATCTCTCTCTCTCTCTATCGCGCACGAAAAACCCTAGACAATCTTCTTCTCTCGCAGGTAGCCATCTCCTTCTCTTTCTCATTCTTCTTCTCTCCTCGTCAACTGAACATTTCACTGATCTCTTTATTTTGCTCAACTTTCGTCTTAGATCACCAGATCTATCACCCATGGCAGGAGTCGGAGAGCTCGCTTGCACCTACGCCGCACTCATCTTGCACGATGATGGCATCCCCATCACGGTTAGTCTTTCCTTCCCTCCCTATATCATTTTACATAAAAAATTGGTGAGGATTACTGAGGGGTATTAGTTTTGTGTCTTTCCTTTCTATGTTATTTTACATGGATCGGAAAGTAGTTCTACCTCAAAAATTATCTTGCGAAGGATTTTGTGGTAATTTGTTGATTGTTTAGGATGCAGATTCTGCAGTAAAATGTTCATTATTTTGGATCTCTGCTGGCATATTTATAATTATAATTACATGTTAGTATAATTTTTTAGATGATTCTAATCTGTTTATAATTATAGGTCGTACTTGGAACATTTAAAATTATGAGATGACCTTACTGTGATATATTGTTTATTACTACACAGCTTGAAGTACTGATCCCCCATTCATGGTATACCTGAAGCCTTTTGTAATTAGAATTAACATATTGCTATCCAAAATTGGGAATAAAATCTTCAGCATCCTCAAAACCATTCAGACTGAGGCAGCCTTTATACATCAGTTACTTGTGGAGAATTTTTAATGAATTAGGAATGGATTTGTAATCATTACCAATGTACCTTATAAACATCATTGATTTTAATATTTTGCTAAATTACTTTTGTGTGCAGTCTGAGAAGATCAACTCGATTGTCAAGGCTGCTAACCTTAAGATCGATTCATACTGGCCTGGCCTCTTCGCAAAACTATTGGAGAAGAGAAGTGTTGAGGACCTCATCTTGAGCTGCGGTTCAGGTTTGATTTTGCACTAGCTCTGTTTGGTGATATTCCACATCATACATCCTTGATCGTCACAGTTTCTTGTTACCAGTCGTGAACTCAGCGTGTTTCAGTCTTGAATACTGAGATTGTTATCTGTAACATTGGAAAATTGTAATGGGTTTTGGAATTACAAAATCTCTAACATTTGCTCTATCTAGGTGGTGCTGGTGCAGCTGTTGCCGTAGCTGCAGCTCCTGCCGCTGGCGGTGCTGCTGCCGAGGCTGCTGCCCCTGCTGAGGAGAAGAAGGTTAGATTTCACCTTTTATTATTGTTTCTGCACTTGTTTCAAGATTTAGCTGTCTCTGTGCAATTTTGAACAATAGTTTTACAAGGACATTCCTGCTTTCAGGTTGTATTTGTAGCTTTACTAGGATTTACTGTTGTAATTTCCTGGTCTTCTTGAACCTCATATTCTTTGTTACCTTTTGCTCATTTTACCTTCACTGTTTATCATTTTGTCACGTAGGTGTACATTATTAGCATGCAGCATGCTCTAATTGGTTTAATGTTATTTTGTTTGTAGGAGGAGCCCAAGGAGGAAAGTGACGACGATATGGGCTTTAGCTTGTTTGACTAGAAAAGAGAGTGGGTTCTTTTTTATTGGAGTTTCTTTTTATGAGAAAATTGCTAGTTTATTTTGTCTGTAAGGTTTCAAGTTTTGTTTTTTGAATGTACTGGGAATTTAATAGTTTTGCCCTTTTGAACTCAGAAGGTAGTAGTTTGTCAAGCTCTGTGCAAATTGAGTATTTTATCTGAGATATCGTAGTAAGTGATCATACTCTAGATGTTGTCTTGCTGCTTTTAACTTCATATGGTGCCTCCTGTAATCTTAATTACTAGATCAGATTCACTGATTTCTCCAAATATCCTATGTTTACTTGTTCCCAGTTATACTGATATTGGCCAACAAATCCATTTTTTATATGACTAACATTTATGCCAGATTGGAATGCCTTGGGTTTAAACCATTTTTAGATTGTTCGTGTTTTTAGGGAATTCTTTAACAATTGTTCCTCTATGGCTGCGACAAATTTGTTGGGACTTGTCCAATTCACATCAAATATGTTACCGTCCAGTAATGTTTTAAATTGCAATTTGCAGTACGTGCATGGTTAATCGCTGCACATCCTATGAGTGGTTTATTTTATACAGTATTAGCCTGAAAAGTTTTGAAAAACAAAATTCATTATTGAGTACAGCATTTATAGGGAGCGCTTCTAAGTAGTGTGATTTGTATTGTGTTCATGTGAATGGTTGAGATTCGTATAGGTCTAAATCGGATCCAAATATGCTGCTCTTCGTCTATGCTTTTTCTTCATTCCAACCATTCAAGTGCTTTCAGCTGCCTAGATTTATTTGTTCTATTGCACTCTGACTGTTGAAAAATTTTGAACGGTTGGATGTTATGCTAGAAAAGCAGTAGATTCAGAGAATGTGCATCACCCCAGGTACCTGAGGTGCAAGTGCTGAATCTGCACCATTCATTTCACTTGGCACGAATCTCAAAGCAGGCCTCCTACAGCCTCAACAGCTACCGGATTGAGTTTAACCTGAATGGAATTAATCTGAACTGTCCATTTTTATAAATTGCACCTCAGGTGCCTGCAGGGGCGAAACATAGGTGTACCTGGAGGGTGCTAAGCCACCCCAAATTAAATTTTTTTTATTACCAAGTATATAGGAATTGTATTATACTGTTCATTTTACATGTATAAGCCCCCCTATAAAAATATTCAAAATTAGAGGGTTTCAATGTAAATTCTAAAAATATAATTAAATTCATTTATATTTGGACTTGTGGGTCTTCGGTGTTTGCGCATTGAAAGATGGCAAAAATAAAATCATTTTCAAATTAGAAATTGCAATAAACAAATGATATTTTATATAGCACTGACTAATCAGATAATTCCTAAATTGAAAACAACAATTTCATATTACAAATTATAAGATCGATTCCAAAAAATAATAATGATATTATTTAGTACCGCTATACTCAAATTTTGGTTCCGCCCCTGAGTACGTGGGCAGATATGAACTCATTCAGACCCATCAAAATCAGTTAGCACAAAGTTAAACGTAGATCCGACTTGGATCAAGCATCAAATAATAGTTTGATGTCTATTGGAAACCATCCACTGTTTTAAAACTTCATCCTATCTACATTTGGCAGCTTTCCATATCAATATTACGTTGAAATGAAGTGCGGTAACATACTCCTTGCGGACAGCTTTGAAGTCTGTTTAGAAGGGTGTAACTGTTTTATTGCAGTCGCGAGGAAAAAAACAACTTGCTGAAATTCTTGAATTTTGTACGGTGGAGTCCAGTCCAGCGAAGAACTCGAACAAGTGCCATGCTAGTCACGAGATGAAAGAAGTTGAGGTGAGGCTTAAAAAAAAGGGAAAATTTCCAGCGTATCCATTCAAATTTTCAAAATATCCAATTTTTTCATAAATACAACATAATATTCAATATCCCCGTACAAATTTAACTTTCTTTCTTCTATTCCCATTTATTTATTTTATCTTTTATTAATTATTTTAAAAATTATATTGACCACAATACCCTCTCCTTCTATTCCCCTTCTCTTTTACGGACCCAAAGGCTTCTCAGCTTCTTACTTAGATTCTTAGTCACAATTCTCTCTCTGGTTTTTTTTTTTTTACTGAAAACCCGTAATGTTTCTGTGTCCTGTGGCGATTGAAGTATGGTGTGAAATTTCTGTTAAGCATGGCTATAGAATTCTGTTGCCAGGTCAAACAGTATCAGAGGTTTGGTTCAACTCTTTTGAAGGTATGCAGAGACGTGGAGTCCTAAAAAAAACACAAGGGATGATTCTCTTTGTATGTGCTTCTAGGAACATTTGGAAGAGAAAGAACGATGTAGTTTTCTCTAGAAAGACAATAACGTCAAGGATGCTTGCTGATCGGATTGTAGATGAGGACGACTCTGGTTGAAGTTCTGCAATGTGGGCTATCATAGATTGATGGGAACAAACCTTTTATCAGAACTAGATTACCATGCAAATGCAATTGTGGTTCCTGAGATGTGTAACTTAATTTTTCTGTTAACCGATGTAATGTTGTTCAACAGCTAACTTCGTTTAATATTAATCCTATTGGCAGCTGCTGCCGATATTTTCAAAAAATAGAAGAAAGAGAAGAGAAGTGGAGGGTATTGTGGTCAATATAATTTTTTAAATAATTAAATAAAAGATAAAATAAATGAATGGGGATATAAGAAAGAAAGTTAAGTTTATATGGGAATATTGGATATTATGTTGTATTTATGGAGATATTGGCTATTTTGAAAGTTTGAATGGATATGTTAGAAATTTTCTCTAAAAATTAATGTCTTGTCTCATTTATTCAGTTATTCTTAGATGTCTTTTTAGAGAACAGTTATTCTTAGATGTTAGTTATAACAATTCAAAATTCGAAAATTTAACTGATCTCTTATTATCAGAAAGACAAATATTGTAAATTTAAAAATGATTAGCCGGCAGTGTTAATGTTTATGCTGTCAATCTCTGAACAAAATTATTAGAAGTTTTACAATTTTCGTTTTATGGCTTGCATTTTGAAGTCCAAAGAGTGATTTTGATATATCATAGTATGGAGGCCGAGTTTTTTGAATTAATAACACGTTGAAATGTGATTCCAACATTGTTTATTGTACGGAAGCGGGCAATTTATACGCGTTCCTCTCCTCAGTTGAGCCACGTATTAAAGCATCTACATTCCAATAACTCGAATAAGTTTCTTAATAACTATTAATTATTTTTTATAAATTATAATATTTAAAGTTTGTAACTCTTACATCTTTAAAATTAAGTTTAGAGTTTCAATTAAGTCATGTCAATAATAAATTAAAATAAAGAATTAATTTGAGCTAATCATTAAGTTATTGTGGAGTTTATAAATAGTTTCTTAATAAAAAAAAATTTCCTGCATAGTTTCTAATAAGAAATTCTCTCATTTCTCTGAAACTGAATTAATAACTTCACAACAAAAAATTGAATGGAGTGTTACTATTCATTTTATAGTAACACCCCTTCTTACTGTCATCCGATACAATATTGATGGATCAGACCATTTCCTTCTCCCGTCATCTTACATATAGTCAAATTTCTCCTCTCTTGATCTCCTATTTGTACTACCTGTCTTCACTAAATTCTCTCGCAATGTCCACGTGGTACTAAGCTCTATGTGTCACCTCTCCTAGTTTGCTCCCCAATTCGCCACTTTCCTTTTATTTCATGTTGCATTCAACTCTGTCTCTTCCACTCTCTTCCTCCTCTGTTTCACTTCCCTGCCTCTCTTTGTTCTCCTGCAGCAATACTTCTCTCATCCTACCAGATCTGTACGGCCTTCGCTTCAATCACTTGGTAAGATTCTCCCTCATCTCACCACCATTTTCATTCATTGGTCCTTTTCTATTTTATTTGATCAATTGTTTCAAAGGTAGAAAACGATAGGAATTTGGGATGGCCATTTACGTAACTAATCTTCTTCAGAAATTTAGAAGGATTTCAATTATTTCTCAAAGAAACACTCTCTGGAAGGAAATTTTACAAATTGCCCTACTTTTCAAAATTTTCAAACAAAATGTCTTTGTGGAGCCCTCATTGCCCCATCTCTCCCCCTCTCTATTCCTACCTCTTATTTACTCTCAACAAATTTGACACATACTTATCTTTTATTAGACCTTAATGAGTGCATTAAAGATATTAAAAAAATATATAATTCAAACAAATTAGAAAGATAAACTCTTAAATTTATATTTTCTTGTTTCAGGAATAGGATCATAAATTTGTTATTTCTTTAAAAAGGCTCATGATAATAATCATATTTTGTGAAATTTAAATTATTTGATTACTGATGAGCATACATTAATTTGATGTATTGTGATTCAAGTTTACAAAAACGATTCTGTCATGAATGCAAGAATTAAACACTAATTTATATTTCCATTTCTATCTACTAATTAGACATCATCAGTATTGGAGATAATTGTCATTTTCATATAAGTAATGTCTTATATTGTATCTCATATTTGGTACTTCTTATTTACATCTCAAAAATATTTGTATTTTTAAGTAAAGTTTTCACTATTTTTTTAATGAGTATAAGAAAGTTTAATTAAATATGACTGTTCGCGTGAAAGCGCAACGCAAGTTTCGGTACGCTTGGGAGCGTACCTTTTAAAACTGCGGTTACACCTTCCGATTAGGGTTGCAAGTGCACAACCCTATCGAGGAGTATAATCGGGTATCGATCCACAGGGACGGTTCCTTTATCTAGATATTTACTTATCTCGACTAAAGACTAGAAGTGAGAAAGAGGAAGTTTTGGTACTTAGTTTTCCTAAAGAATCAACTCAAGCAATCAAACAATGTAACAGAATAGTAAATGTGTAAGGAAAAGTATAAACTGTGTTTTGATTTGGAATAAAAGATGTTTCAAGGGTTTCAGACTTCATCTCTGATTTGCCTCTAGTGGTACGGGTCTTACCAAGTTGGTACGGCTAGGCCGCACCAACCTGGTCCGACCAAGCCGAGTGGGGCTTGGTACGGGTAGGCCGCACTACTCTTGTAAGACCCGTACTGATGTACCAGTACAGAGCTTACAAGTTCGAGTTGATGCATTTCTTGCTGGTACCTCGTATTAAACTCTTCAGAAAGGTTCAATTGACCATACCTAAGGTTCCTAAACCTCAACTCTCGTTTGTTGGTTCAAGATCTAAGTTTTGGAGTCAATTCTTCACCTTCTAAGGTTTCTAAACCTCAACTCTCATGTTTTGGTCCAGATCCTCTAGTTGATTGATTGGAGATCTAAGGTATCCTCTAATCTGTCAATTAGGGGAGAATTCAACCTTTCGGTTTCAATTCGAACAAATCTACCTAAAGGGATTGGTTTGGCTGAGAGAAGGCAATGGTCACATGACCTTGTTAGGGTTGATCTACCACTATAGGCACACCATATGCAATCACAGAAAGACAAAGCAATCAAGACAAGCAAATACACAATCAATTCAATCAAAAGAGTTCATACAAGATCCAAATCAAGAAAAGCAACACAAATTAAGAAAATCCATCTTCAAACCCTAGAAACAATGATCTACTACTCACAAGTCATTGATATGTCCAGAAATACAAGTAAAGAGATAAAGAGAGGCATGATAGAACTAGATCGAATATCGGATGTGGAGAAGAGGTTGATTCGTCGATTTTTGCCTCTTCCTCTTCCTTCTTCTCTCCTTGCTCCTTTGCTCTCTTTCTCCCTTTCTCTGAGCCCTCAATCTGGAATGGAATGGAATCCCGAAAATGGAGAGATCCCTTGCTTTAAATAGCCTCTACCAAGATTTGAATTCTGTCAGGCGGCATCTATGTACGGCCCGTACCAAGCTGGTGTTGGGGTTTTGACGGTTCAAACCCATTGATTTAGCTTAACAGCGGAAGTGTGTAAAATAAAATTTTTACGGTTAAGTTAAGCTAAAAATTAAACGAGGTATGTCAGGAAACCTTCCAAGGCGGTCCACCTTCAGTATTCCTTTGACATCAAAACCTCATTTAATTCATTTACAGATCTACTCCATAATTGATTTCTAAAAGCTTTAAATCTATTTACAAATTAAATAGATTAATATAACATGATTTATACCTTGTTTCCAAATCACAGTTGGAATGCAGAATAAGCGAGAAGAGCTACACCAAGGAAGGAATCGACTCGCAGTATCACACGTGTGATAACTCTATTGGTTATCCACCAGGACTAACCGGAGAGCGGTTTATTTCTTCTGCCAGAAATACCGTAAACCGCGGAATTCTGCAGAAACACTATTTACCGAGAAAAGGACGAAATAAATATATTTGTGTCCCGAGGTTACTTGGTATCGCTTAAAAGCTAAACCGCGGGATTTCGCAAAATATATTATTTTCCTAATCTCGAAATAACCGAAATCAAGGAAGAGAGAAAAACCGATTAACGAAGTAATCAGATTAACACGTGAATTAGTGATTTTCTCTTTCACCCTCACCCCTCTATTTATAGGAAAATGAGGAGGTTGGTAAAAGACCAAAATACCCCCAATATTTGGGCTAATTACATGGCATGCCATCAATTGTGGCGGTTTAGAAATTGAGAAAATCAAATTGATTTTCTCCACTCTTGGCCGACATCCATATTTAATATATATATATATATATATATACACACACACACACACTCAATATATATATATATATATATATATAAATGCATATATTTGATTTTGCCAACTCATGGCCGACATGCTATATATATTATTTTGATTTTCGGATTTGAGTTTAATTAAGCTTTCAATTTATAATGGTTGTTTAGCTCAAAATTAAATCCTTAATTAATATCAAAATCCAAATCAAAAATATATATAATTGTTCTAAACAATTATATTTTCTCACGGTTCGGTTTCGGTTGTTGTTCGGTAACTTTTATACAACGTAACGTGTATGTTTATAAATTAACCGTTGTTTCTGTTTGTCATTCTAAATGACATTTATAATTTAATTATATCATGTATAATTAATTATAACCATCTTAATATTAATTATAATAAATTTATAATTAATCAGTAAGATTCTCCGAGTAGCTCCTATATGGTGTGACCCAATAGGATCTGTGTTATGTTGGTAAACAGAGTTAAAACTGTTTTAACTTCTGTTAGTCATGGGTGGCATCTGGCAACACATCATGACCATCCAATTACACAGATGATGCTGTACTGTACAATATCACGATCCAGTAAACAATTTTCTTGTGTCAGTTCTTCTGTCTCATAGCTATCAGATCAGTTTTAAGGTAGATATGTGTCATCCTTGTTAACTGTATCTTTTCTTGATCTTGAGTAGATTATCAAATATAATTACTCTTGTAATTATACCGCATGCAGATAATCTAACTCTACCAAGGGGCCCAGTGATGCTATAACTCGTATAGAGATATGAGGGACAAGTAGTATTCTTGGTAGACTATCACTTCCTCAGCTAAGTTATACATATGAAAATGCTACCGTTATGGCTGCTTTTTACGGACAGCGTTAGATAACACTCACTCATATATATTTTGATATCTCCATATTATGTCTAGTTTACAGCCCTAATTCGCACTAAAACCTGTGTTTTAAAGCCTATAAATGTGGACTTTATACTTGTATTTCGATGAAATGTGGTACTGCTATGTTTTGTTTGGTATTTTGCAGGAAAAATGGCGAAAAACTAGTTCTGACTACTTTTCATACGGCCCGTATGACATACCGTGCAGGCCGTACAAGATCTGCCCCACCACACAGAAGGTTCCATAGCAGAGGCATCAAGTCTCCCAGACAACACAGTCATACAGCCCGTATGGGGTTCCCTACGGGCCGTAGGACGCTAAATGGGAAAATCCAGCTGGAATCTGAAATCAGCTTAATTCAAGGAGGCCGAAAAGGAAACCTCTGGAGGCGATCTGGGGGCATTAAAGGAGATATTCCTCACCAAAAAAAGGGGATTCTGGATTGGAACTCAATCATTCTTTCTTGGAGCAAAAGACAATAGGAGGAAAAGAGGAAGAGAAGGGAAAAACGCGAGTTTTGCCACGGATCTTCGGATTTTCCACTGTTTTGTCATGAACTCTTTTATCTCTTGTTATTTGTGTTATCCTGTGAACATGAGTAGCTAATTTACTTTGTTTCTAGGGGTAAGATGTAGTTTCTAGTTTGGTTTTGTTGCATGCTACTTGGATTTTGTGTTGAATGCTTTGTTTTTACTTTGTTGAGTAGTATTTCGATTGCTTTATTTGTGCTTGCTTGAATCGATTAGTCATCCCTCTAGATGAATGCGCACATCTATGTGTTAGGAGCCAAGTCTATGACATTTAATCCAACTGAATAAAGTATATGAAGTAGGGTGAAACCAAGGAACACCCGAAAGGCGAAACTTTCCTTGAGGCGAAAGTTCTTGGATACTTTTAGTAAACCAACAAGTGACTTAGATAAATTAGGCCAAAATGCGAAAGTTGAGGTTTAACGCATCTAAGAGGGAAGTATTTGAGTCCGGTAATCGGGTGCTAAGCCAAAATGTGAAAGTTGAGGTTAGGTATCTAGATCTGGTCGATAGAAACCCTAAATATCAGTATCAGCACAGAAAACAGTAGCTGCAGCATTAACTCGGGGTCCCATACGGACCGTACGGGAATCTGTACGGGCTGTATGCCCTGGGGCTGAACAGAAATAAAATCTGAACCCTGGAAACACCTTCTTATTAATTGAAAACAACTTTAATTCTCTTTTATTGTTTTTAAACTTGTTATAAACCAGTAGAATTGTTAGAACTAAACCAAATCAATTTCTCTTACTTCTAGAATCTCAAGTAATTTTAGGACAAGTCCGGTTATTTTCTTCCGTCCCTGTGGATCGATACCTGAGAATACTCATCGATAGGATAGTACACTTGCTATCTGATTTGACAGAGTATAACAAAGGTTTAAAAGGTATAGCTTGCTATACTGAAACTTTGTAGCATATATTCTGTGCGAACATATTTCTTAGTGGGAACGATAAATACCTCATACTGTAGAACTTTGACACTGAATGAAAACATAAATGACACGAACACAATTCTATTTAATGTTTCATTCGAGGTCTGTCAAATACCATGTTCCTAGAACATGTATCTATGTGATTAAAATGACATCTCGTGTCAGGTGGTTTGTAAAACTTAACCATCTTTTAATCCACATACTAACCTTATAGCGGTAATTAGTGTTCCTGCTAATTACCTTGGTCAGTGACCTTTTAAGAGTATATATTATCTATATTATGGAGTTTCACAATTTCAGTCATGAACTCGAAATGATCCACAAATGCAATAATACTCAAGGCAACAAAATGATATATAAATAAACATTCAATTCATGAACAAAGCTTTATGATTAACTTATCGTATTATTGACTTCTAGATTATTACAAACTAACAGGTGGTACGGCCAGGCCGTACAAGATGGGAGATGCTGGATCGGCTAAGTCTGGTAAGGGCCGTACCAAGCCTGGTAAGGGCCGTACCAGAGAGTTCAAAAACACCGTTTCTTCGTGTATTTTGCTCTAATCCTGCAGAAAACAAACAAACTCTCAGCAGTACCAAATTCTAAGGATATATCAATGAAATGCACGTGATTTTGACAATTTAGAACGTGAATTTGGTACGAAATCAAGTCAAATATAGGCTAAATATGCGAGGTATCAATGACATTAAGTAAAAGACCAATTTAAGAGTTTATCTTTCTAATAATATATAATTGTGTAAATTATTTCATCGTGATGCAGATTAGTATAAATACTTAAAAATATATATATATATATATATATATATATATTATATAACTGAAAATTTTGGTGCATGTCTATAAAAAAAATATTGTTTGAATTACTTATTATTTTAAAAAAATTATGCATTCATTAAAGTCTAATGAGAGATAAGGAGGTGTCAAATATGACGAGAGTAAATAGGAGGTAAGGATAGAGAGGGGGAGCGAGAGGAAAATGAGGAATGAAGATCCAGTGCAATACCTGACATCAGTGTAGAATGAGATCCGAGTCCTCCATTTTAATTTGGTATGAATCTTGAAGCGGACCCTTTATATCTGATAGACACCAAATCTAATATATATATATATAGAGAGAGAGAGAGACTAATGTGCATTCGTATGCATATGGTCCAATATGCATACGGTCAAAATTTAAAATTTTAAAATCCAAAATGTCGATCTGAACCGTTCATCTTGTTCTCCATATTAATATGTGCTTGGAGACCAAAATTTGCATTTTTCTGAATTTTTTTACTATTTATTAAGCCACTTTGAAAATTGTTGATCCAACGGTGGCTGCTGATTTTCCTGTTTTGTTAAGCCACCGTTGGATCACAATTTTCAAAGTGGCTTAATAAATAGTAAAAAAATTCACCAAGAAGTATCTTGGTGAACTCAAGTCTAAAATCCATCGAATCGGTCTCAAACAATGAATTCGAATCATTGAAACTCGCCTATCTTACGAGTGATGTGTTTACATGTGAAAATTTTAAACCTTCAAATTAGTTTAGTATAAAGTCCAGCTGTCAAAATTAGAGTGTTAATAAATTAATTTTAATGCATTTATTTTTTGAATTTTTTTGACCACTTGACTGTGCAAAATTAGAAACTCTCATAAATCATAATAGATGCTCTCAGTATATTACTGACTCCACAATTGCTAGAGAAAAATATCATTTTTTTTTTAAACTTGATAGTAGCTACCAAGATTCGTGAGAGGAAATCGAATTCTCGACCTTTAGATATAACAACTCTAGAACATTTTTCTAGCTAATTATGCTACCTCTCCTTTCTCTGCTGGAGAAAAATACCCACAACAGCTTATATTTGATATTGAAAATAGTGTTTTGACTTTCAAATCCCAATATGCCTCATTTAAAATTATGTGCAGTGGAGCAACTCAGATTTGGGATTTTAAATTAAATTTAAATTTTTCCGAAAGAGAATAATTTTTTTTTTCTTCAGAAAATAAATGGAAACACACTGATAGTGTAATTTTACCGTATACATGTTTCTTGGACCATTCTAATAGTGGAATTTGAGTGTTTTTCAAACATTGAACTCCACCTTGATCACATATTTGTCCGGAAGCTGTTGGAACCGCATACCATAAGCTTATGTTTGGTGGAATTGCACCATTGATGCAGTTTTATCTATTTTTCGAAGAATGATGTGATTAGGAGCAGAGCAAAAAAGAGTGAATAGGATCAATTGACCTCCATTTTTTTGTATTTATGTATAATTTTTTATACAATTGAGTAAAATGGTGTGGTATTGTAAAATTGGTCTTCATTCACTGTAGAAAATTTTATATAATTGATCCCATGTGTATTTGACCTTCATAATTTAAAAGTTTAGCTCCACCTTGGATAATTCAGTTTTATCTATATTTGGAAGAATGGTGTAGTTCGCTCTATTGTCAATGAAAAATAAAACAATTATTTTTCCGACGATTTAATTTTTCAATTTCTAAAAAATAAATCCAGATTTGATATTGAAATAGTGACTGGAACGGAGCAGGGGTTTTTAAGGTACGCTGGTAGGGACGTAGGCTGTCTTTTTAGAACCTGAGGATTACAAATGCCATGGAAATAGTGTATTTAAATGGCAGGCCAATTTAGGCCACAAAATATGGGCTACATGCAATATTGTTTCACCTTTTAAATGTTTAATTTCAAAAATTTGAAAACTTAAACAAGAACTAAGATGCATCATTTTATGTACGTGATGTAAAATTTATAGTATTTTTGTTTAGTTTTGACGCATTGTTTTTGCATACCTGCTCTTTTCACTAATGTTCATCAAAATTGGATCTACAAGGGACAAGTTTTTACATGTACATGAAATGATCATTTTGAATAATATGCGATCGTTTTGTTTTATTATCTAAATCTTATCTATCAAGTAATTGAAAAATAATGGAGATACGATGATGGTATAAAAAATTAAAAAAGATGCAGACTTTTTTAAATGTGCAAAACTTCTCTCCTAAAACAGAAAAGAAAAACATGCGAAAATTTACCTGGAACAGTGAAAAATTCCATTTTAGCGCTAAAAAAAGTGGATTTTTTTTCCCGGTTTTAAGTTTTGTTTAAGTGAAATATATATATATATATATTAATTTCTGGTGCATGACAGCATATGACATGTTGCCTATGTCTTCTTTCGGAGATATTCATCTCTGCTGGGTCCCAACCTGAACATTTCTGAAAGGGACTACAATACGGTTTTTGTTTCTTCGTGGTGTGTCTTCTTTCCTAAATTTGTAATTGCCTTAAACTATTCGTGCACAGCATTTAGTCCTTGTTGCATATATATAATAATTCAAATCATCGGTCTCTTTCCTGGCATATATTTTCTCGGACACTGGCAAGAAGATTCTTTGATGCTGCAAAGCCTGCAACTGCAAGTGTCTAACTTAATTTACTGCCTTACTGGTATGCATAATACAATGGAACATTTGTTACTGTATTATACAACGTAGTTCTTTACTTCCATAAAGGCAAAAAAAAGAAAAAGAAAAGAACTACATTAAGCAAAAAAGAATTACACAGTTCTTTACTTGATGTATGCATAATACAACGGACCTGGTTTGTTCAGATTCAATTGGGAATTAAAAGGAAAGAGCTCACCTGCATTTGGAGTGCAGGAATTTCCTGCTCCCTCAGTCATTACAACTGGGATCGGTCATTGTTAAAAGGGGCCGGTCAATAATTGGGGGCCCACCACAGACCCACTAACAGTGATTCTGGGGTAGGAATTTCCTGCCCTTGAGAAGTAGAGGATTAAGTTCCGAATTAAAATCGGCATGATTCAGTTCTAATTCTACATACAACTCTAGAACCGGTAATCTTTGTGAGAAATAAATCATAATTTCTAAAATCATTTAGAACGATGCCTAATTTGTTATTAATACCAATTAGTAGTCTCGTTGGCCATTAGTAGACATATTGATCCGAGCTTGAATTTTCATATTTGCTTGACTAACGGTATACCCAATTTGTGAATATCTCTCTCAAGAGATAGTCAAAGGTATGATTCACGGTTAACGACAATGAGTATCTAGGACGGATACCGTAAAGACACCATCATCACAGTACTGAATTTTCCTGCCAACACAAATCATCTTTAGTTTTGATTAGTCTGAATAACTACAATTTAATAAATAATAACCCAATAAACATTTCAATTATAAATTAAAAAATTGAATAATTTACAATTAAAGAAGTAAAAATATAAAATAAAAACCCAAGATAGCCGAGTTTCTCTCTTCTTTTCTCTTTTTCTTCTTTCTCTCTCTTCTCTTCTAAAACTGATCCAGATTTATAAAATCCAGGTCTGAATTTGAAAAATTATTTTCTGGATTCCATATTCGGAAAATAATTTTCTAGAAAAGAATCGGCTGGATTCAGAAAATAATTCTCCAGAAAGTAAGCCCTAATCCGGAAAATTATTCTCCAAATTAGACATAATCGGAAATAATATGCAAATAGATGCAGATCGTTAAATTTTGGATTTTTTTAATATTAATAAAAATTTTGGGTCAATGCCACCCTGGAATATTTCAAGAATGCACGGCCTAGAAAAATTCAATGGGTCTAAAAAAAATAATTAGCCACAAAAAAAAATCCTTGTGTTTTTGCCTCGTGCCAAAATCTAAGTACCGGAGAATGCGCAAGTGTATCAGCTAGTGGTTCTTGTTATTGGAGTTTTATGATCTACCACGGTATATATTTCTATAGAATCTAAAATTTTCTCCCTCAGAATTATTTTTCGTGAACATTTATCGATATAGTAATTTGCGAGATTAGATTGACGGATATCATGAATTCTATAAATTCGCTAGATGTTATACAAGATGTATACAAAATATGTTCACTTGTTAAAACAAATTATTAATTAGCCCAACTATTTTGTATATATCTCCGTAATATTTTTGGGATGAATATGCAAATGATGATTCATAGTTAATTAGAAAATTGATGATTTCATCCGATATCAAAATATTATGCCTCGTGTTTTATGTGATCGCTCGTCTTTTATTGTGCTTCAAATTAAGTCACTTCGTCCGGTTATAATCTTAACAGTTAAAACTATATAGGTCTGTATTAAATTTTGAAGGTAATTAGCTGCGCAGCGAGTATGATATTAAGTCAAGTTTCATATATAAAGCATCTATACTTTATAATTAACAAGAAGAATTTAGAGTAAAACTAGGGTGTTCTGAAGTTCATCAAGTCTCTTTGTGAACTCAAATCTAAAATCCATCGAATGCGTTTCAAATGACGAATCTGAACCGTTGAAACCTGTCTATCTTACGAGTGATATGTCTACATGTGAAAGCTTTAAACATTAGAATTAATTTAGTATAAAGTTAAGCGGTCCAAATAAAAAGGTTAATAAATTAATTTTAATGTATTCATTTTTTTGTATTTTTTTTACTACTTAACTTTATGCAAAACTAATTTTAAAATTAATTTTTTTTTACATGTAGACGCATCACTCGTAAGGTAGGTGGGTTTCAACGGTTTAAATTTGTCGTTTGAAGCCAATTAGATGAGTTTTAGATTTGAATTCAATAAGAGACTTGGTGAACTTAAGAACACTCTAGTTCTACTCAAGAACTTATATTTTATGCCTTTACATTTTAATTTCTAATAACAAATATTTTAAAACTTATATGTTAAAATAAAGCATGTAGATATAATATTTTTTTTTCCTACATGAACGTAAACAATTATCTCTTTTCATTTTTTTTCCAATATGAATTAATAAATTGAATCAACACATAGAATTTAGTTACTCATATAATATATTTTTGTAAGCGCTTGATACCAGTCAAATCAAAGTTAAAATATCATAATCTTGTATATGTGTATAGAGAAAATGATATAGATCTAATTTAATAATTTTATCTTGATATTTGAGTTTTAAATTTTAAATTATTAATGTTTACAAAATACAGACACCACGATGAAGGCATTTGAATTCTCTTCATTTACAATATTATTTATACAGATTTAGTGATTTTCTTTTAAAAATGTAAAGCTGATGTGACCAAATAAATCATATTTATATCAAATTAGGTCTTAATGCCTTTCACTTGTCACAGCACAATAGATCCAAGACCTAGCTCCTAGCTAGACAAATCTGCTGTCAATTTTTATGTTGGGGTACAATGACTGAATGAATAACTGTGTGATTTGCACCGAAATAAGCGAGAGTGACTTTCAGTAGTGTTCTAGTCGTATTTACCTGAGGTAAATCTGATTGACATCGCTAAATTCTACGGTGTTCCTCTAACCGACCTGTGGATCCCTATGGAACTAATTCCTTTTTCCTGTGACTGGTGTCTCCTTTCTTTGCGTGAACCGGGTTTTATATTGGGAAAATGATAACCCGGTACAAATAACACAGGAATAGCCGAATAGAGACGGGAAATGCTACAGCCTACACGAGATACTCGTTACCTGGCTCGGATAATCGCTTTCTTATGTTTAATTAAAAAAATTAAAGGGGGCTTGTTTCAACGCACTCCAAATTTGCACGACAATTTACGTCGCATAACACCACCAAGGAAGAGGTCGAAAAATATTTTTCTCATGTTATGTATCTGAAACTATTACTGTTTATAATCTAACGTGATAATTTTTAATTCAGTTTCAAAGATATGACAGACTTTTTTATTTATAAGCTATGCAATAAATTTTTTTAAAATCAAGTAAAAAAATAATTAGAATTTGAGAGTCAACTAAGTGACTGTGATATAATTTTTCCAATTCACATATAGTTAGGAACAAAGTTCTAAATAGATGTATTATAGTGTTTTCGGATAATAAAAATTATGATGCTATCAACACTATAGCGATGTAATATAAATATAGTGTTGTTTTTTTTTTAGCCTTTCCGCTATGACGCGATAAACATTATTTAGACTTTTGGTTAGAAATCATTCTTATTTCTAATTATTTTTTATAGAATTATTTTCAAACTTTATTATTTTTGTTGTATTGATACCTGCCTTTAGATCTGGGTCGTTGGACTATATATTTAGTTATGTAAATTGACAAGTTTGTGTTAATGTTAATTTGTACAATTAAATTATGGTTAACATACCAAAAAATAATTAAGATATATTTATTATTTTTTACTATGATTTTAACTTTATTAATCTGATAATTGTATATATTTAGTTATTAACTATAATATATATGTACTACTAATCTACTCTAATTATATTGTTATTTTATTTAATTCAAAATATTTCAAATACCCAACTTAATTCTTATTACGATAATTAATTTGATTAATTATATCATGTGTTAGTTAATGAAGTGATTATTTTTTTTGGAATTTATATCAAGCAATTAGTTAGAACATTAAAGTTATTATTATTTATTATTATTATTTTTAATTTATTGTTAAATTGCATTTTCGTAATCAATATTTTATCAAGTAATTATTAACTTTTTATCATACAAATTAATTAGCTAAATTTGAAGATTTGAACTATCTATATTGTTTATTTTGAAAATTATTTTAAAACTATCCCTGAAATGTTATCAAACATCTTTAAAAAACTTAGAGATAACTAAAGATAAGATTTATCTTAATATAAAAGTTACTTGTCTTGTTTGCCAAAACTTAGGGAATAAGAGATTTTCTAATTCACGAGCTTATTTTCGTGCCAAACAAGTTTTGTAATTATGTTCGAGAGCAAAATAATTTTGATATAACTTGTAGATAATGTTATCTCAAAAAGAGGTGCTGATAACTTTATTATCTAATTATCCCACTTTCAGATATAACTAACGTTTTTTTCGTATACAATATGTTAACATGACAACAACAAGAAAGCAAAACTTTACTCTTGTTCATCTCATTTTGCTTTCATATTGTGTTTGTTGGATCATGGTGAACTCCAGGCCCATTTTGTTTTATTACTGGAAATTATATTGTTGTTTATCAAAAAAAAAATAACAACAACAACAACAATATTAAAATCAAGCGAACATTTAAAAATTATAAAAAATTTAGATATATTTTAGATTGATTACAAAACATTATGCAATTTGAATGTTATTTAATATTTCATCAAAAACTGTTTCACATTAACTATTACAAAATTTAAATTATTTTATATTCCGATGAAACTTGAATAAAATTTTGTTATTATGTAAACTATAGACATATAGTATTAATCACATTTAAAAGATTGATTTTTAAAGCTACAAATTATTAGTATGTTAAAAAAAATGCTAAGGAAACTTATCTTTTCCGGATTGTCACAATTAAATCGAATTCACATAGATTAGTACGACATCGTACAAATAAAACGTGCACGAAACAGTCTTTGTTTTAATTTCCTCAGTGGCTCCGGTTTCTTCAAAATAGATTTCCATATCTTGCAAATTGTAAAAATAGACTCCCTCCATTTTCTAAAGAAAGGAGATCCATTACACCTCAGAAATCTCCGTAAAAGTAGGATCTGGATGTATCCATTACTTACTAAACGGAGATATAGCAGATTTTCGTGGGGGGCCCCGCTGTACATGTGAAATTTTAAACCAACGATCGAGAGAGGCTCGCAAGGCACAATCACAAAAAAGGCGCCACGTGGAAATCTGGCGGTTTGTGTAATTGAAGGTTACAAATTGGAGGCCTCGGCCCCGAGCTACGCCATAGAGAGGTGTGAGAGTGTAAGACCCGCCCCTTCTCACTTTTCCAGATTTTTTTTATACAGTTCCATTTCTTGTTTAGTTTGAGAAGAGATCGAGTGAAGAAGAAAATTTTACACCTCCTCGATCAAAGCAAAGGTGCATTAGTTATAATTCTTTTCCTTTTTTTTTGGAGATGTTTTATACTTTCTACGGGTTTAGCTAGTTCACGGATGGAGGGTTGATTCCTGATCTCTTGCAAAAGGATGTCGGCAACTTTATCACTAATTTTTTATGATTAAACTTTCCGGGTAGGCTTATTTAGTTATTTACTGAGAAAGTGAGGTCTCTGTTTTGAGGTTTTTGAGCAGTAACTGTTATTTTGTGTGTGCGTATGTGTGCCTGTGTTTTGGGATCGAAGCAATTAAACCTACTTGAGTAATTGTCTCCTCTTTACTGTTTGATTTGGATTTAGTACTTAAAAAGAGGAATCTGAGTACAACAAACCGCAAAGGCATAGGGTTTATGATTACCTTAACTTTCGTCCAATTTGAGATCAGAAAAGAAAGGAAGTTTCTCTAACTTGTTACGTTTTATGATCAAGTTTAGACTGGAAACATCAGACGGATTGTTAAAAAGGAACCGTTCAATTGTTTAGGTAGCTTGCAGACTTTTACATTGTTTTTTCTAAGCAAAATTGTGTACTGATAGAAGGATTTCTCGATAAAGAGATGAGAGATAGAGAACAAAAATCTTATGGAAGTCTCTATTAATTTCTACAGTAACCAAGAACCAGAGATGCCAAGTCTCACTGCATCCAAATTCCTCTCAAAGTGTACCTATACCAAGCCTGAGTATGAGTCAAGATTCTTCGGCAAGGCCCACATTGTTGCTTGTCCTGGGCTCAGGCTGAACAACTCAGTCGAGTCGCTCCAATTCAGATCCTGTGCTGTGAGCCCAACTCTGAAGGATCCTAAACAGGTTGCAAGTGATGAGAATTTTGAGAACATCATGCGTATGCTACATGGGATGAAAATCATTTTTGTTAGTGCTGAGATGGCGCCTTGGAGCAAGACTGGAGGTCTTGGCGATGTGCTCGGTGGCCTTCCCCCAGCACTCGTGGTAATTTTCTTAAATTCTCCCTCTGATCTCATTTTTTTTTTGTTTAATTGGGTACAGAAAAGGAGAAGGCTCTTTTCTTTTCTTTTTGCACAAACAAAGAGTGATTTTTTGTTTTTTTGAAAATAAGGTGGTCAAGCCCCCTAATTTATGATATATTGAATTTGGCTGTAACTTATTATATTTTGCTTGCAAAATGTAATTAATTAGCTTTGAGGAATCAATAAAGCAGCTACCATGAAAAGTATAACAAATTATGCTATTTTAATCAATTTTAGCTTTGAATTTTCTATTGTAGGCAAATGGACATAGATCCATGGTTGTTTCGCCGAGGTATGATCAATACAAGGATGCATGGGACACTAGCGTTCTGGCTGAGGTACTTTTATATTCTTTCTGCATTTCCATGCCAATCTCTCTCTCATTGTCTCTCTAGCACAACTTGTGTTTCTAATTCAAGAAATTGTGACTTTATGTGTAGTTAAAAGTTGGCGACAGATATGAAACAGTGCGATACTTCCACTGCAGCAAGAGAGGTGTTGACCGGGTCTTTGTTGACCACCCTATATTTCTTGAAAAGGTGTTCTTTCTTTTTTAACTTAAATGTATTGTATCTTTATTAATTTAACTGATATTAGAAAATTAATTATGTTTCTATTCAAAATATTTAGGTGTGGGGAAAAACGGGCGGTAAGATCTATGGCCCTGTCACCGGTACTGACTACCAGGACAATCAGCTGCGCTTCAGCCTATTGTGCTTGGTTTGAAATTTTGTTTTCTAAAAGTTCAAATCAATTTAATTATGCTGTTGAATATATTCTTATCTGTTTGGTTTTATTCGACATCTCAGGCTGCTCTTGAAGCACCCAGGATTCTTAATCTCAGCAACCACCACTCTTCTGGACCATATGGTATGACAATAAAATTTATTTGAAATTTAATCTAACATCATTTACTTTAAAAATTATTTACTCTGGTATTATACTAAAAAACTTTTTGTATATCTTTTGATTTGCCTATTCAGGTGAAGATGTTGTGTTCGTGTGCAATGACTGGCACACTGCTCCTCTTGTATGCTATCTCAAGAGCATGTACCAGGCCCATGGTATCTATGCAAATGCCAAGGTAATATTCTTTTCTCTGGAATCCTGATTTTGTGAGATTAATTTTGATAATTTTCCAGGGTTAAACTTCAGAATATGGTTCTGTTATTCAGGTTGCTTTCTGCATCCACAACATTGCATACCAGGGTCGGTTTGCTTATGATGATTTTGCCCTCCTCAATCTCCCTGATGTCTTCAAACCATCTTTTGAATTCTATGATGGGTACGAAGTTCTTGCACGATTTCATATAATACCTTTCAAAGAACTTGAAGTATTAAATATGAATACTTTTAGGTATGACAAGCCAGTGAAGGGAAAGAAAATCAACTGGATGAAGGCTGGAATTCGGGAGTGTGACTTGTTATTAACAGTTAGCCCGTACTATGCTGAGGAGCTCTGTTCAGGTGTTGACCGTGGTGTTGAATTAGACAAGGAGATCGAATCAAAAGTGCCAGCCGTAAAGGGTATTACTAATGGTATGGATGTCAACGAGTGGAATCCAGTTACTGACAAATTCATTGCCATGAACTATGATGCTACAACGGTAAGTAGTACTTGTTGCCATGCAAGTTTCCTATTTTTATTGTTTGCTCATAGTAAAATTGTGTCAGTTTAAAAAACTTGTCAAGAAAACTGTATCACTACTGAAAGTACTTATTGATTCAGAGTGATGCTAATAAAATGCAAATTTTCTGCATTTTAAGATAATGGTTTTTTCTGTTGAAATGTAACTATAAATAGAAGGACTCATTTATATCAAGCAAATTTGGTGATTATTTTCCCTTATCTGAATACAGGTGAATGAAGCAAAGTCTCTGAATAAGGAGGCATTGCAAGCTGACGCAGGGCTCCCTGTTGATCGTGACATTCCCTTGATTGCCTTCATCGGCCGTCTTGAAGAGCAGAAAGGCTCTGACATTCTCGCTGCCGCAATACCTGAACTCATGGAGGAAAATGTGCAAGTCCTCATTCTTGTAAGAAATAAGATCCCCGTTGATGTTGTTGTTATTACTGTAATGATGGAAGAATTAGTTTGCACCTATACAAACATTTGAAATACCATGCATATAACAAAGAATGCCGATGCATAGGAAGAAGGGGTATTTTAGGCACTTCTATAAAAACTCGAGAAAGGACATGGAGTATCCTTTTTGTGGGTTTTTAGGATTTTTTCACATTTCTTTTTTTCTCCTTTTCAACACTCTAGGGACTTACATGGCTCTTCATGATAAGTTTCTTAATGCTTGACTTCTTTCGTTTGTGTAATGAAATAGGGAACTGGCAAGAAGAAGCTGGAGCATCAACTGGAGGCCATTGAGGCCAAGTACCCTGGGAAGGTCCGGGCTGTGATGAAATTCAATGCCCCCATGGCTCACCAAATTATGGCTGGTGCCGACATGATGGTTATCCCTAGTCGGTTTGAGCCATGTGGCCTTATCCAACTCCAATCCATGCAATATGGCACGGTACTCACTTCCCTCATAATTAGCCGTTTTCTCTTTTAGATGTTAATAATTGCCAGTATGATAGGCACTACAAACGCCACTTTCAATTCAGAATAGTTTCAGTAGATCAGAAGAGGTGGAATATATGAAAATTGATTTTTAGGCATTGGGAGTACATGCATTCGATATCATGATCATAAGATACACCTATTCAGCACTAGTAAGAAATTAGCAGATTTAAATATTTAAAGTTATGAAAAATTAGTCTAATTTTTCATGCATAACCATTTATACAGCCTGCAGTAGTCTCCTCCACTGGTGGCCTTGTGAACACAATCATAGAAGGCAAAACTGGCTTCCACATGGGTAGGTTCAGTGTCAAGGTATGCACAGATCAGTATTACATACACAAACTAACAAGTATTCTTTCTGTGGGTACATTAATTTACTTGAATGCCTAATTCCAGTGTGAAGTGGCAGACCCTGCTGATGTATTGAAAGTCGTCTCAACTCTGAAGCGCGCCATTAAAGTTATTGGCACTCCTTTGCACAAAGAGATGATTCAGAATTGCATGGCTCAGGATCTCTCATGGAAGGTAATATATCTTGGAAAATAACAAAAGATAAAAAGGAATAACTCAATCATCCCTTGCTGATCTGGGAAGGGTAAATATTCAGTAGATTATACCAATCTGTTATCCCTTTATAGGGGTCTGATGATAGAATGTATCACCATGTTCTCCTATCTTATTCTCTTTCCTTTTATCATCTTATATCCTTATTTATACATTTTATTCTTGTATGATTAGGGTCCTGCGAAAGAGTGGGAGAGCGTACTACTGAACCTCGGTGTTGAAGGAAGTAAGCCTGGAATTGAAGGAGAGGAAATTGCGCCTCTTGCAATGGCAAATGTGGCGGCTCCTTGAATAAAATCAATGATGTGATAGTATAACCTGTAGGTCCTGGTTTTTGACAAGTCTATTAAGGTGTATGATATGCTAGCTTTATGTGTGTTTGGTTTGACAATTAATTAGTATCCCTTTGTGTGCGTAGTGAATGATGATAGTATGTCTTGAGAATAAAAGAACCGTCTTTGCTGGAATATAAGTTTCTGTTGCTCTCTCTATTAAACTGTTGACTATTTTGCGTTGTGTTTCTTCTAATTGAAAGTTAGGATGGCTATTTTCATGATAAAATAGACGAGTTTAAAAAAATATCAGAATCAAACTAACAATTCATGAAAAAAAAAGGGAAGAGCACTGTAATGAATTACTCCTTAACTTTGCTTTTATGATAGTGGATGTATCAATGAATTGGGTCAGGTTGGATCAAGAATAATTTAGTAATATCCTTATACCGGTCTACCCTGATTGACCTGTCAGGTTACTATATAATTTAATAGTATCTTTATAGGTCTGACCTGTCATGGATCACGGTCATGGCTCGACCTGACCTCTCCTTCATAAGAGAGAAAAATATCTTCTAGCTCAAAGGGTGGGCAGTTGATAAAACCATAAGGGCATGTACTTCCATTTTAAAGGGCACAAGTCTAGGCAATTCTTATTTTCATCATTTTTTTCTCAATAACCAGCTTCAATTTTATAGAATATGCAAATATAACTAAATTACTCAGGTCTTGATCCGTTTACCCTACCTGACCTCACCTGTCATTGGTCAGGAAATGTTTAACCTGCATCTAACCCAAGAGCCCATCCCGTAGTTCTAAATGGGTCGGGTCTAGTTGGATCAGGAATTGATGCCCCTGATATAAACAAGACACCTGCACACTGTCTTCCATTATTCCAAGCTTTATAATGCTCATCCCTCTAGCTAGTTGCCTTTACCAGTATTTTTTCAATGTTATTAAAGGAACCTACATTCAGCATATAAAGTAGTGTTTTAATTAGGTCTATTAAATTATAGCAACCAACATAGTAACTATTAATGGATGATTTTATTTTGAACCTTGCTCAAGATCTAGGTAAAAGTTTATAATTTTGTTTACATTCTATCTAAATGGTGAATGGAGTTGTCAGATATTGCTCTTTCATTTTCAGATTATTTATTTATTTTTTTTTTTTTTTTTTTGAGAACCTAAGAGTAACTAGTTTTAAATCCTTCAAATGCACAGGATTTACAATAATTACTTATAAGACATACACTGTTTCTAATCTTGGAAAAAATTAATAAGTGTTACTTTATTCAAGAACTAATTGGAGTGTCTCAGTAATCAACCAAAGTATTTGTGTGGGACAAGCAATCGTGAGAAAGTTGCCATGTGGCAATCCAGCAGTTACTGAAATTTACGGTTACAATTGGCGTGGCATTGGGCCTGATGTGCAAGAGGTTGGAGGGCATTACCCCGTCCCTTCTCACTTTTCCAGAGTTTGTGTGTACACTCCCAATTTCTTCTTTATTTTGCAGACAGATCGAGAGAAGACAGATCGAGAGAAGAGTAATCGCAATCTACATCTTGCAAAGGAAAGGTAATTTGATTTTAATATTTTTTCCTTCTAGGTATTTTTTTCCCCATAATTTCTAGGGATTTTGGCAAGTCTAAGGATCTGATCATGTAAATTCTTAAAAGGATCCCATCTCTTGCATATGCATTCAGTAACTCGGTAGTTTGTTAGATTTTAGCTTCTTTAAGGTATAATGTGGATATGTTTATTTAATATTGAGAACAGGAGGGGATCTTTCTGGAATTGTTGCATGTTCCTCTCCATTGTGTGTTTGTTAGGCATGGCGCAGCGTTGCTTTTGTTGAAATTTAAATCTAGTTATGTTGTTGATTTAGATTATTTGTTAATTACTGGATGATTTGAATTTGAAAATAAAAAATCTGAAGTTCAATCAGAGTAAGGTTTATGTTAGCTTTTGTCTGAGTTAAAACAAGGAGGAAGAAACTTCCCTCACTTTTAAGTTTTCTTACCAAGTTGAGCCATGAAATTCTAATAATATTGTTGCAAGGGAATTGTTTAACCAAAATTTCAGAAATAATTCAACTTCACAATGACAACTCTCACTGCATCACAACTCCCCACACGCACTAATACCAAGACCAAGTATGAGCTGAGATTTTTCGGCAAGGGACAAATTGTTGCTTGCCCCCGGCTCAGGCTAAGCATCTCATTCAAATCGCTTCAAGTAAGGTCCTGTGCTGCCAATCCAGCTCTGAATAACTCCAAGCAAAGTGCAAGCAATGAGAATTTTGAAAACATAGATATGCACCAGC
Organism: Carex pumila; assembly: GCA_033356055.1. NCBI lineage: Eukaryota > Viridiplantae > Streptophyta > Magnoliopsida > Poales > Cyperaceae > Carex > Carex pumila. The sequence goes on from JARJHM010000024.1 coordinate 152,289, forward strand.
CGATGAAAATTGTTTTTGTCAGTGCTGATATATCACTGTGGAGCAAGACTCGTGTTCTTGGTAATGTTCTTGATGGCCTCCCTCCAGCCATGGCGGTAATATTCACAGCTTCTCCTTTATTTTGTTTTATTAAATTGAGAACAAAGAAAACGACAAAAAAGGCTCTTTTTTTGCAAAAGAATAATAATCATCCTGTGTTGGGCTTTTGTTTTGTTAGGGTACCACTTGTTCGGTAATTCGTACCATTTTCTTTGAACTATTTGGTTTCAATAAAACCAGTGGGGTTCCCCTACTTTCTTAAAAAAAAAATGTGATGGGGCTTTCAAATTTTTATTTTTTGCTTTCAGAACGAGGCTTTGCTCTATGTTGAGCTAGCCTAGTTGCAAGCACACCTGAATTCCAAAAGAATGTGGTTAACTTTGAGTACACAATAAAAGTAGCTGTTGTAAGAATAATAATAATAAAAATATGTACAATTTTAATCAAGCTTTAGCTTTGAATTTTGATTTGAAGGCAAATGGACACAAAGTCATGGTTGTTACTCTGTTGTATGGTCATTATAGTGATGCATGGGATACTGGTTTCTGGGCAGAGGTAATATTTAAATTTGTTTCTGCATTTCCATGCTCGTGCTGTTCTCCCTTTCTTCTTTTTGTATAACTCGTGTTTCTAACGTGAGAACTTATGATATTATGTGTAGATAGATGTCGGGGAGAAATATGAAACGGTCCGTTATTTTCACCACCATGAGAGCGGTGTTAACCGGGTCCTCCATTGACAACCCCATGTTCCTTCAAAAGGCCTTCTTTCTAGTTCATGTCAGTGTATTTTTTATTTAGCTTGTATTAGGATTTCTACTTTGAAAATAATTATGCTTTTATCTGATATATTTATAGGTGTGGGGCATGGCAGGTGGTAAGATCTACGACTCTGATACCAGTACTGACAATCATGATACCCAAATGTGCTTGGTCCGCAATTTTGTTTATGAAAGTTTAAAATCAAATTTTGATGAGATTGAAATGATGGTAAATGCTGGTTTCATTTGACATCTCAGGCTGCTCTTGAGGCACCTAGGATTCTGAAGTTCCACAACCAGCAGTTTTCTGGATCATATGGTTGGCAATAAATCTTGTTCACATTCTTATTTAACATATTTACTCTGCTATTATACACTTTCGTATATCTTTTGATTTGTCTATTCAGGTGAGGATGTTGTGTTTGTGTGCAATGACTGGCACACTGCTCTTCTCCCATGCTATCTCAAGAGCTTGTACCAGCCCCACAGTATCTACGCAAATGCCAAGGTAATTTTCTTTTCTTTGTTACCTAATTTTATAATACCAATTTTGATGATCTTCCAGGGTTAATTTTGGAAATATTGGTTTTAGGTTGCTTTCTGCATCCACAACATTACATCACAAGGCCGGTTTGCTATTGACAATTTTGCCCTTCTCAACCTCCCTGATAGCTTCAAACCATCTTTTGAATTTACTGATGGGTATGAAGTTTCTGATTTTACACGATTTCATATAATACTGTTAAATTAAATGAAATTATGAAGATATGACTTCTTGTAGGCATTAAAAGCTGGTGAAGGGAAAAAAAATCAACTGGATGAAGGCTGGAATTCGGGAGTGCGACCTGTTATTAACCGTTAGCCCATACCATGCCGCGGAACTCCATTCAGTTGTTGAATGTGGTGTTCAATTAGGCAAATTCATCACATCAAAACAACCAGCCATAAAGGGTATTGTGAATGGTATAGATGTCAAGAAGTGGACCCCGGTTGTTGACAGATTCATCTTTTCTAACTATGATGCCACAACAGTAAGTAGTACATCTTTTCTAACTATGATGCCACAACAGTAAAGTAGTACTTCTTACCACAATTGAACTCTAATTTTATTATCTGTTCATAATAATTGTTCTGTGATTTAAATAATGTGTCCAGAGCATTCTCACTAGATAGAATGCACCCAAATTTATTTGAAGTACTATATATCATGCACACTATATATTCCTGGTCAAAATTCGGATTCGTAGTACAAGGTTAGTTCCTTTCGTTTGAGCAGGACAATAGCATAGAGAATTAGGGACAACCAATACTATAAAATTAAATTCAGGTGAGCTAATGCTACTGGTGGAAGGTTGGTGATTTCTTTCTTTTCAAATAACAGGCGAATGAAGCTAAGCCTCTAAACAAAGAGGCCTTGCAAGCTGCGACGGAGCTTCCTGTTGACCGCAACATTCCCTTGATTGCCTTCATCGGCCATCTTGAAGAGCAGAAAGGCTCTGACATTCTTGCTGCCTCCATACCTCAACTTATGGAAGCAAATGTGCAAGTCATCATTCTTGTAAGAATAGTCTCCAGAAGAAATTTTGTTGTTAATTTTTGTGTTAAGAAAAAGATTAATACACGCCCCCTAGAAAGCCATTTGTTATTAGTAAGAATACTTTCTCCAGAAGAAATTTTGTTGTTGTTAGAGAAGATTAATGCAGACCCATAAAATTATCACAACCCTGGAAGATAGTTCATGAGTGTGATCTTGGGAAGATCCTAATTGACAGCTATATGCGTATTCTGATAATTTCTTCAACAGTACCCATATTTTATCTCTCTGTTTCCTAGGGAGAGCAAGGAAGCATTTATAGTTTAGATATCTTCTATAGAGTAGAAAGGAATAAATATGGTGGGTCTTCTTTGTGCTTTCTTAGGACCCTTTGGCATTTCTACTTTCTTATCACTCTTGCGGATATCTGTGATATTTTGTGACAAATTTTAGTGCTAAAAAAACTGTATTAATTTCTAATGTGATATTGTAGTGATGATATTTAATTCTTGGGTTACTGTATTAAACATATTTTCCTTTCTTCTCTTGTTTGTCTGAAAATAAATAGTCAATCGGAAAGAAAAAGATAGAGCTCAAATTTGAAGCTCTGGAGGCAAAATATCCTGAGAAGGTCAGGATATTGACAAGCTTCACTGACCGGTGGCTGCACCGTGTCATAGCTGGTGCCGACTTTTTGATAGTGCCTAGTCGCTTTGAGCCTGGGGGGTTCATTCAGCTTCTAGGTATGCGTTATGGCACGGTATGTACTTTCCTCCTAACTATCTCTTGATACTTTCAGAGGATGACACTTGTCAGTATAATAGAAACTACCAAACTCTATTTTCAATTTAGAAGAAGTTACATTACATAAAAACAGAACATACAATGGATATGAATATAACATGCACTGGGTTTATGGTCCAGGAACTAGCAGATTTAAACACCTTTTTGGTTAGAAAATACACCAGTCTGCCTTTTAAATGTACTCTTTTATGCAGCTTCCAGTAGTATCCTTCACTGGAGGTCTGGTGGACACAGTCATTGATGGGGAAACAGGTTTCTACATAAGTCGGTTTAGTATCAAGGTATGCACAATATCAATATATGCTATCAATATTCTCTCCACAGGTCATTAATTAATTAACATGAGTGCCTTGTTTTTCTTTCAGTATGAAGAGATAGACCCTTCTGATGTGTTGAGAGTTGTCACAACTCTTAAGCGTGTTATTAAGGTCGTTGGCACAGCTTTGCATAAAGAGATGATTTGGAACTGCATGTCTCAGGACCTCTCATGGAAGGTATTATACCATTTTAGATAATGAATAACAAAAATAAAGTAAAGAAAAAAAGAAGAAAGAAAAAGATAACTCAGTAGTATCCGTTGCTGAGCTGGGATGGACAATATTTGGTTATACAAGGCAATTATCCCTTTTTGGGGTCTACTGTTAGAATGCATGATATCATGTCACTTTTATTCTGCTATCTTATTCTTGATCTCTGAGATCTTAGATCATATATATATATATTTTTTTTTAAAATTAGGCATGAAACCTACTTGGGATTTTATTAACCTAAAGAGCAAGCCGACCTTGTATATTATATTCACATGTTTATATTTCATTTCCTGTATGATTAGGGTCCTGCAAAAGAGTGGGAGAGAGCTCTACTGAGCCTGGGTGTTAAAGGAAGCGACGCTGGAATGGAGAAGGAGATGGCGCCTCTTGCCAAAAGAAAATGAGGCCGAAAATGAATGATGTGATGTTACACTGATGTAGGTGTTGGTTGATTAGTCTCTTTGGATAATTGATATGCTAGCTCTGTGTGTGTTTCAGTGACAAATTGATCTGTATACCTTTGCGTATGCAGTAAATGAATAATCTGTGACTATTTTGTGTCGTATGTCATTTCTTATTTGAAGTTTGGCTGCTTGGTTGGATTGTTAAATGGGAAATATGTGCCATTCACTTTTAAGTCTGTCTACTTCGTTATTCGTTTATTAACATCTTTAGCTTTTATAATAGTTCAATATGTATTAGTTGAGAAGAGTTCTAATGTCTCATGTTTTTCATACTTCATTATATTTCATATTTTATATTTTCGTTTTTAAAGTTCAAATTATTGATTTGAACCATTCAATATGATATATATACTAGAAGATGGTTAGGGATGAAATTTTATAATTTTTGAAATTTTTTTATTATTTTTTAAGATGGGTAGAAAATCATTTTTTTTAACAGTTTAAAAATAGTGATTTTGTACTTATATTAAAAAAATAGTAAAATAATTCCAAAAAATATATAATTTTATCTCCATGCATATTTTAGCATAATTATTATGTTAAACGGCTCAGATCGACAATTTGAACTTTGAAAATGAAAATATAAAATATGAGGTATGAAAAAGATGAGGCATTGGAACCCTCCTCTATAGTTATAACTAATTATAAGTTAAGTAAAATTAATAAGTTGTTAAATGGATCAACATGTGCGTCAATTATATAGAAGTTTTAAATCGTAACTTAAAAATTATATGGGTAAAGAATATTGTGTTGTTAATAAATAACTAAATGTTAGACAAAATGATTATATTTTTGTGTAATATCAAAAAAACTTATTTCTAACCGATTTGACAGTTAGAATTATTGAATTGGTTTGTCATGACGATTGTCTGAAAATAATGATGATTAAGCATGTGAGGTACGTAGAGCACAACAGACATTTTTTCATCAGGATGGATAGAACTTGGAAATAAATCTGCTGTGATTCCAATGGAATAACAGGTTCCTGTTATTCCGATCTCAATCATTCAAAGTTTTTTGTGTGTGAATCTCAATGACAAAACTTTTTCATACACGAATCACAACGAAGTTGAATGGTTGGGATCAGAATAACAAGACTGTTATTCCATTGGAATCACAGCATATTTATTTCCTGGAAAGGCATTCAGGTGAATTCTTGCTACATAGATCGGTTAAGAAAAAAAAATTAAGCTCCAAATTAACTAATTCAAAAGCAAGAAAGCAGTGTTATTTGTGAACAGTTAAAAATGCACCTTAAATCCTCAAGTAAATCTAAATGCAGTTGGTGCTGTTATGATCCACATCATTCCGATCCACACAGTTGTGCTAGCTATTCTATATTATTCTAAGCTCCTGGTGACTCCTCTCTAGCAAATTGCTTTTATCACCTTCACTTAACAGAGTTACATTTTTTTTAATCCAAATTTGTTCTTATTTTTTCTGTTCAAATTGTATGATCTGAAACAACGTATCAGATTGATTTGCCTAAGTCATTAGAAACTTCTAAATTCATTAGCGGTTCTAGACTTTATACGGTGAGATACAGATTTAATTCTTGCAAAAAATATTAAAAAATACTGAAGTGTACTGCGATGTTAAATAAAAAAAGAACAACAAAAAAAAAAAGATTCATTAGCAGGTCGATTTGGTTGATTCACTATAAATTGGATTGTTTGAAAAATCCAAAATGTACATCCTGCCATCGGAGTCCTTACCAACAACCTATTTTAGTATTAATTCGGTTCAATTTATTTTTAACCTTGTTCAGAAAATGGGATTGATGTTGTCCTTTGGACAAAGTCTCATTCAAAGCTAAGCTTAAACATCTGATTTGCATTGAGATTTGTGCAAACATATTTTAAAATTAATAAATTTCAATGGCTTCTTGAATCTAAATATTTGTACAAATTTTGATATAAATTGGACGGTTTAGGTTCGGCTTTGAATGAGATTTTGTTCAAAGCTGTTTGAACAAAACCCCCACCCTCGGAAAATGGCTTACAACCTCCTGCTGTAAATTTTCAGCCAAGGTTAAAAACTCTACTAGCATAAAATTTTGATACTCTCTCTATCTGCAATATATAGTTTTATATGACTTAAATTCAGAAGCGTACTAGAGATACTTTATTATTATAATTGATTAGAGCTTCTAGACTGATTGGTTGGCCAGAAATAAGCCGAATTTTTTATTAATAGAAATAAAATAAAAAAATATCGAAAAACAGGATTACTGTTGATTATTTTTCGAAATATAAGTATTACGGGTTGTCTAAACCCGTCCACCGGACGGGTCTAATTTCCCGTCCAGATTATCCGTTAATCTCCCTCCCTTAATCCACTTAATCCACTTAATCCACTTAATCCACTTAATCCACTTCGAAGGAAAAAAAACCAAAAAAAGATTAACCCGGATGGGTTTAGAAGGCCCGTCCCAAATAAAAAAGGTGGACGGCTCCACGCGTCCCGTCCAGACGGAAAAAAAAAAACCTAGACGGGTTAATACATCCCGTCCCCACCCGTATTAACCTTTCCCCCTTGCGAACTTCCTCCCTTTCGCTTTCGCCGCTTTGGTCGCTTTCGCTCTCCCGCTTCTCTTCTCTGTCGGACCCAACCCGCCTTAGCTCCATCTGATCCGCCTTAGACTATTGTAGAGGACGGACCAAGAAAACCAGTCCGAATCAACTTCGCTGTTCCTCCACCAGATCCGCCTCTTCCATCAATCATTTCAGGTTTTTTTTAATATAATTAAAATAAATTAGTCTAAAAATATGTTAATTGATAGCAATTTCTAATTTAATTTGTTATCAAACTATTGATCATAGCGAATTTTATTAATTTGTTAATTGCATTTTAAAAGAATTGATAAATTAGGGTTTTAGGATTTAGAAAAATTGATTTATTTTTAAACTTATTTGATATGGTATAAATTAATTTAGATTAAATTAGTCCATATTATAGAATTGAGAGTGTTGATAGCATTATTTTAATTATTCTTGAGATTAACTATCTACTCTCAATTATTAGTTGCAATTTATTAGATATGAATAATTCATACTATTATTTTGACAATATTGTAGCCTAAAGTTCATAGTTCATTAATTTTAGATTTTTTTGGTAACACAAGTAATTTAGGTAATGTAGGTACCAACTCAATGTATAACAAATGCCTGCGGTTGTATTTCACTGATGATTGGAACCAACTCAATGTATAAATCGAGAAAAGTGTACTGGGTTTGGGCACGCATAGTTTGGATATAAATACCTCTCCAACTCTGATTGCACACGATTTCAATTTTCTCATAATAACGTCGGGTTGTTGTACCAACATTAACCCGTGCATGTGCTTTTAGGTTATACTCATTCTCAGAATATCCAAGTTGGCGATAAATTTTACCTTTCACATCATACCAACCGTGTTCATTAGTTACACTCAATGAGAATTGAGGACTAATACTATACTCTACTCCTTTACAACCGTGTCGTATTTCGCCACCAAAATAAATCCTCTGCATCAACATGATTAATTATTTTTATAAATTAACCTGCACAATAATTACTAAATCACATATTATTATTATTATTACAATAATAAAAACCAATATTAATTAAATTATTCTACAATAGTTACTAAATGACATAGCAGAAAATAACAAAATCATTTAATTAAACAAATAAGAAAGTAGCATTCATACAAAATAAAACTGAAATAAGAACAAAGTAAAAACATTCTTGAGTAACATAAGCTAAAATAAGTAGCAGTCCATTTAACTAACAATCCATTTAAATACATTCTCGCGTAACACAAACTAACAGTCTATTTAAGTAATAGTTCATTTAAATACCTAATCGAAAGTGAACAAATTTGGTGCTCGGCGGTTTCGCTCGGAGTATCTTCATTCTTGTTTGTCCACTTTCTTACGCCTAACGTAAACATTATTGTACGACGGGAAAAAGTTATTCACTGCTTGTGTACGTGGCGTAACGACCGGATTAGGTCCTATGTTGTCTTGTGCACCAGTAACATCTAGCGGGACTAGCTCGATATGATCCAAATCCTACAACATTCATTTTAGTATTTAGTAAACAAAATCGACTATTATTTAAATAAAAATAAAAAATTGAAAATTATTACCTGATAGACCGAACTAGGTCCTGTGTGACCCGTGTATTGCGTATCCGGATGATAGGCCTGATCGTATGTTTGGTCCCAACTGACATATGCATTTATTCCCTGAAATAATTATGTTACTATTTGTAACAAACACAATAAACGATTATTTAAAATTTATTTCAAGAGATTTAAAATTACCTGATAAACCTGACTTGGTCCTGTGTTGTCTTGTACGAACGTGATAGGAACTTCTGATTCCTATAATAATTATTTTAGTACTTAATAAACATATCAACGATCATTAAAATTAAACATTATAAGTGATGAAATTACTACCTGGTGGACCTGACTAGGTCCTGCTTGATGATCTTCGGAATATACCTAGCTACCCAACAACTCCGAGAAGAATTGCCCATCTATGTTTCCTTGTGCAACCGTGCCATGATCCTCATCTCCTTGTAAATATTACTTTTCTTAATAAACATAATCAACAACCAATTAAAGCATTATTTTTTATACTTACTAGTTCAACATGACTAGGTTCGGTTTGAAAGCTTGCAAGATATTCATTTAACCCATCATTTGTTTCTATCCATCTCTCATGATAGCTGGGATCTAAATCTTGTGGCAAGTCAGGAATGTGTTCTGGATTATCATCGTTTGAGATGTCATCGATATTGTTTGGAAGATCCGCCGCCCTCAACATACTTTGCAATTTAGCATCCATACCGTTGTCTCTTAGAAGGCCACAACTTGCTTTCAGAAAAAAAATTTCTATTTTCTTGAGTGTCCTCGATTTTGTCAATCCCAGAGTTGTTGATATTATCTTCATCCCTCGTAATGTCTATAAAATAAAAAAAAGTGATAAGTCAATTGAAATAATAATAACATCTCATTAATATTTTTAACTTATAAAACTTACATCACATGTCGATTTCGGGGCACCGGGAATGTATCCTACTTCACCAATCTCATCTCTGTATTCTGGAATGGGATCATCAAGACCCTCTATGCACCGCTTTCCTAAGAAGATATTAAACATGCTATTGTCCTGGAACCAATTTCAATATGGCAATATGCCGTAATGACTCCAATACCCGGTTGGAACAACCAAGTGGTCTCCTGGATTAGATGTCTCATTTACGTAATTCTAGTGCACATTAGACCAAATTACTAGTCCCACATTGGCACTGTGAACAAATTTATGTAACCGGCATACCTCATCCTCGAGGGCGGCAGTGGTGGCGGGAGCGGCTGTGCATACCTAAATTGGCTCATCACACGATCTGAATAATAATGCTCAATTATCCAAAAGTGCACAAGTAGCACACGAGCTAGCCATACACTCCTTTCGTTATTAACTCGTGATGGCAGCTGACATGGTATCTAATTTAACAATGCGTTGTAGGGCTCCCATTGTACCATGTAATCTTCAAGTTTCTGTAGTTCATTGCGGAAGTAACTAACTCCACTTCGATTGTGACCTTGGCGATAATTATGGAGACAACACCACTTATCTCCGAATGCTAGACACTCTAGCTCATTTGGATTGGCCCAATTTGGACTCCAATCATTTAAGGGACGAGGACGGCCGGTCGGTAAACAAGACCAACACCAATGTTGTATAAGCACAGTTGGCCTTGACATAAGCTTTGTTTTACGTTGAACCGCAATACAAAGACTTTTGTAGAGATAAGCTAGAACAACCCCACCCCGGTTGTACTGTTCCGAGAAATCAAGATTTTCTAGAAATTGTAAATACATTGCCGGAACTGAATCTCCCGACGAATCAGCAAAAAACATAGACCCAAACAAATCGAGTACATATGCCCTTGTGTACTAACGTATCTGCTCCTCTATCAGCTCACCCGGGTGCGTATTTGGCATTGCAGCAAAACGAATATACAACTCCTTCAAACTTATAGCATACCCATAAGTCATTCGAACCTCTTGCGTGTCGTTTGGCCCCGATCTTTTTTTTTTTAAGCACCGCACTTGCGGTCCCATTTTCAAGAAGTTGATCCACTAAGATAAACCAAGTACGGTCTAAAGGACCTGTCACCGGTAACCCTACGATTGGCAACGCCCAAAGACAAGAAATATCTTGCAGCATAATTGTCATCTCTCCCACGGGAAGATGAAAACTGTGGGTCTCTGGTCTCCACCGCTCCACGAGACCAGCGAGGAGTGCTGGATCAATTTTTATGTGAGCCATTTGAGAAACCTGATACAAATCGAGTCTAAGCAAGAATGGTTTACAAAGGTCGTTGTACTTAATCCTAGTCCAGATATGTCGAGGGTCCACTCCTACATCTCTGTAATCCTGTCAATGTTATACAATTTAATTAAAGTAAAATATGGTAATTCAAATAGTTATATCATTCTATAAAAAAAAAAACAAAATTATATGATTCATGGAGTAACTTATATCATCATGGATTTGTGAGACCTTATGTTGGTCATGCGGCATCAATAATAAATTGCTAAAATTATTTGCTGACCATGCCGATTCAAAACTAAAATCATCATGTGCAGCTGCAGCATGTGAAGGGCCACCCGGATCACGACTGCTTGACATTCTGCATGCATGATATTTTAAAAAAAATTAATAGCAATCTAAATTTACTAACCACTAATATTATTAAATAAATTACTAAATTAAGAAAAGAATCGAACCGAACCGAACTTGGCAAACCACTAATAAAAATTAAGAATATTATTAAATAAATTACTAAAATTACTAACCATTAATAAAAATTAATGACATTCTGCATGCATTATATTCTTGAAACCGAACCGAACTTGGCAAACCAAAGTTATCATTCAGTTTTAAAAATAGAACCGAACCGACCCAAATTAGCATTACAACTGAACCGAACCAAAGTTTTATTTCAATTTGCTAGGTTTGTTCAGTTCAATTTCAGTTTTAAATTTTTTTCAAACCAAACCGAACCGAAGTTATAATTCGATTTTGAAAAACCAACGAATTGATCTAATAAACTAAAATAACTGAACCGATCCAATAAACTGAAATAATCGAACCGATCCAATAAACTGAAATAACCGAACTAATTTGGTTTGATCCAAAACCGAATTGTTTGAACAGTCCTAAATGAATTCTTTTAAAATGCAATTAACAAATTAATTAAGTTTACTATAATCAATAGTTTGATAACAAATCAAATTAGAAATTAACACATTTCTATACTAATTTAATTTAATTATATTTAAAACAAACTTGAAATAATCGATGACAGAGACGGTTTGAGATGACAGAGGTGGTGCAGGAGAAAATTTTACAAAAGATCCGGATGGGTTGCATTAGTCTATCCCATGCGTCGATCGCCTCCTGCCTACGGAGCCGAGCGGAGTCCCCAGAGAAGCCGATTTTTTTAAAAATACCCAAAAAATAAAACAAATTAATAAAAATAACTAGGTTTTTGAAAAAAATTTAAAAATGCCCCAAACCGCCTGAGAAATAGGCGGTTCGAACCCATTTGGGCTGTTTTGGTTGTTTGTTGTTTATTGTGCTCGTGTGTTGAGATTTTTGTCTATTCCCCTCTAATTTTCGAAATTCTGTTGATTGAGAGAGAGAGAGATCAAAGGCATAGGGCTTCCGATTGTGATCCCTGATCGAAACCCTTGTTGTTCTGGTGGTGCTTGCTTGGTGCTGTTCTGGTGTTGGCTTTGTGCTGTCTTGGTGCTTGGTGCCGTTCTGGTGTTGGCATTGTGTTGTCTTGGTGCTTGTTTGGTGCCGATCTGGTATTGGCTTTGTGTTGTCTTGGTGCTTGCTTGGTGCCATTCTGGTGTTGGCTTTGTGCTGTCTTGGTGCTTGCTTGGTGCCGTTGTGGTGTTTGATTTTTCTAACAGCCGTTCTATTACCCTTCCTCTGAGCTCTCTCTAATCGGGTTAGTGATCACCTTAACCATTGTTTGGTTCATTTGGATTGTTAATTTCACCTTTGCTCGAGTTGTTGATTTTCCTAGCAAATGGTGCTGACTTGAGGCTTGAGCCGTGTCGTTGAATTCTGGTGTGCCTGTTCTGATCTGACTCGTGGCTTGTTTCTGTTGTGTTGGTTCTGTTGTTGCTTGGCCTGGTCTGTTCTGTTTTGCTGGTTTGTGGTGAGAATGTGATACTAGTTGTGTTTGTTGTTGTGTATGTGATGCTGGTGCCAGTCGGTACTGGCCCAGTGAACTGCTGGTACTGTGCTGATTTTTGTGTACCAGACCTTGACTTGACATGGACCAAAATATAAATAAAATTAATATAGGGGTTGTGAGTAATTTTATATAAGATTGAGGGGTGAAACAAAATTATTATGACTTGTGGTAATTTTCCTAATTTATAAGGGCCGAAAGGTATGTAATAAAATAACGTGTGTAGACTTTAATTTTAAAGTTACAATTTCGAAAGTAATGACCAATTAGTTTAATTAGTTAAACGGTTCCTTCAAAATTTTATAATCAAAACTTCGCATTTCTAAAATATAAAATCACTATACTAAACTAAAATGCAAGTTAACAATAGTTATGCCAATACACCAATTATTAAGGTTAGAAACTTTAAACTTCGAATTAGCCCTAGAAACCAAAATTTTGATCAAGTAAATTATTTATACTTCTTTTAAAGCAAACTAAAATATCCAACACATTAAATAAAATAAAAGTTTCATAATAAGTTTTTGAATTAAAACATTTCTTTAAACATTTTCGAACTTGTACGAAAACTCGTTGCTAATTAATAAAGGACAATTAATTAGCAACAAAAAATAGTTATTTTTGACTTAGATTTGAAATGACTAATTATATGTAGAATTAGATTAGTTATAAAATAACGAATTGAGCAACTTAGGAATAATTAATTAGAAAACATGTAAAATAGTTAAAGGTTTCATTTTTAAAATTTTATAATAGAATTATACATCTAAAATATAAAATAACTAAACTATATTAAAAACTAAGTATAAAATTTGCAATAATCATACAATCAATATATTTTTATTAAAATATTAGCATTAGAGATTGTCTAATTTTTTTTAACAACGTAGGATGGTTAAGGGACGGCCTATGAGACCACCACCACTCGACCTTGTTGATGAGCCCATTCCCGTGGACAACACTGAGTATATCAGTCCATTACTATGGATACCTCACAGTGAGCACCGAGTCTCATTTGCATCCCGAGAGGTACTTGATTACTTTTTTTCTTTCATTTTTTTGAAGTAAATTTTTTTTTTTCAAGTTCTTGTATTTTCAGGTTTTTATGTTGTTTCCTTTTTTCAACACAGAGTAAGGACCCTCTAGAAAGCAAGAGTCGGTTTTATGGCATCCAGTACTACTCTCAGATGGATCGGTATCTACGACATTTGGGTTTGTATCATTTGGTCGAAATTACGGAGACGGAGAGTAAGGTCATTAATGCGTCCCTCATCCAGGGACGAGTATGGATGTTCGTGTCTTCCCCAGGTATGACATTCTTTATTTTATGTCAAGTTAGTTAAAATTTCCTCCTTCAGTACATTTATAGTGTTAAAATTTATTGAATTATTGGTATTCTTACAGGGTCCTGCCTGCATGCTGACACCGCCTGAGCATTAGGCTAGATCTTCGGAGATCCACCCTACGCATGATGAGGGCTTGTCTTTCAGCCTTGTAGATCTAGCTAGCGGGGATCAATAGGATATAGCCGCCTCTTTGCCACCACGTTAGCCGTATCCAGCTAGAGCTCATGATTGAGAGGCCTCTGGTAACGGGACTCAGTCTGACTTATCATTGTCTCATATCCCCCCTCCCCGTGCTAGCTACCCACACCGCCGAGGATCCATGGGGTACAACACTCATGATGAGCAGAGAGGCTGAGCCCGAGGTGGAGATCACACCATCTCGCGTGGCGCAGGAAGGAGAAGTACAGTGGAATAACTGGCATCGAGTTTTCAGCAAAGAGGACAGAGGTAGACCAGCTGACCGATATTCTGATTCGCAGTATCATTGTTAGAGAGTTTTTTATAGTTTTATATTTTTATATTTTTTCTATAGTGTTTTTTGTTTTATTATGTTGTATGTACACTGGTTAGCTTATTATGATTTATGTTTTATTATGTTTTAGGTTTAGTTTTGAGTTGAGCTTAGTTTTATGGTAGTATTTATACAACAGAAAAACACTAAAAAAATAAGAACAAAAATAAGACTAAAATAAAACACTAAATAAAATAACAACAACAAAAATAAGAAGAAAAAAAACACTAATAAAAATAATAAAAGTTAAACACTTGAAACATTTATCGGCTCAGGCTATTTTTGTGAGCTTATATCTCACGTTCTGTTAGGAGATTCTGCATGAAACTTGGCAGTGCTGTTCTAGGATATCGATATTATATGTCGGTAAATTTTCATGATTTTGAAACTGTTCTGCTAAGAAAATCAGAGGTGCAAAGTTGGACCCCGGATGTAGCATTCATTGGTTGGGGCTATTTTTGTGAGCTTATATCTCACATTCTGTTCAGAGATTCTGCATGAAACTTGGCAGTGCTATTCTAGGATGTCGAGACTATATGTCGGTAAATTTTCATGATTTCTAGAGCTATTTTGCTAAGAAAACTAGAGTTGCAAAGTTGGACCCCAAATGAAACATTCATCGGTTGGGGTTATTTTTGCCAGCTTATATCTCCCGTTCTGTTCGGATATTCTGCATGAAACTTGGTAGTATTGTTTTAGGATGTCAAGACTATATGTCGGTAAATTTTCATGATTTTTGAAGCTGTTTTGCTAAGAAAACTAGAGGTGCAAAGTCAGAAAAAATGTGAATATATAAAAAAATTTCGGGTTCGGATCGCCTATATCCTGGGTGGTCAGGAATTTTAATTCGGGACCGCCTATATCCTAGGTGGTCGGGAATTTTAATTTTGAACTGCCTATTTCTCGGGCGATTTGGGTATTTTAATTTTTTTCCAAAAACCTAGTTATTTTTATTAATTTGCTTTATTTTTTGGGTATTTTAAAAAAAATCAGCCAGAGAAGCAGCGCGGAAGAAGAAGAAGAACGAAGGAGAAGTAAAAAGAAGTGGGGGACGGGTTAAGAGGACCCGTCCAAGAATTTTTTTTTTTTTTATAGGTCGGGACAGAATTCTTAAACTCGTCTAGGGATTTTTTCTTTTTAGGAGTGGGACGGGACGCTTAAACCCGCCCAAAATTTTTTTTTTTCTCGTAATATTAGTTAAGCATTAATGACGATTAATCAGGATGGGTCAATTGGACCCGTCCACCAACGGGTTAATAGAACCCAATGTACCTACTTTTAAAAAAAAAAATTAAAGTAATGTTCTTTTTGAAATTTTTATTTTATTTTATTTCTATTAATAAAAAATTCGGGGGCCTACACACTCTTGAGTATACTGAGTACAGTGATGCGAATTCCACGCTCTCCGGACGGAAGTACTCCCCACAGAAACTTTGAAATCTCAGGCGGCGGTTTCTCCTAGCTGGCCTTCTCTTTCGCCTCTCGTACTGTTCCTCGGCCCCCTTCCCCTTCCCCTCCACAACCCCCATCCCCCCACCCAAACACTTCCGGCGGAATACAAGGAACAGCGTGCTTCCTCTCATTCTCTTTCACTTCGTCGGAGATGTGATAACTACTTATCCCTCCTATTGTCACTTCCTAATCGGACGCTTTACCAAAGAGGATGAAATGGTTAACACCCTCTTCCCACTTCTCCTCCACCCATTTCCTCTACTCCAATTTCTTCTCTCTAACCACTTGACCAGTGTGTAGCTGGTATTGGCTCTCATATGGCTGGTTATGACTTACGATCTATGACTAAAGAGGGTAATGTGGCCACAACTAGTGTAACGGGTCAGATTATGTGGCCACACCTAGTTTGGCCGGTCATGCAGTGTAACCAGTCAGATTCTGTAAAGGGCTGTTGTGGTGTGGGTGGAGCTTGGCCTGGTTCTGGCAGGAGGAAGAGTAGAGAACTAGGGGAAAAACTGAGGAGAACAGGAGCTAGAGACCACCAGTATTCTTTGTTCTGTGGTAAACTGGTAATTCATATTCTTAATTCTCCCTGTTGATCGACCAGTTCTTGTCCACCTTTAATTGGTAGAACTTGACCTTGAGATGCTTAATTGTTTACTAAGCCTGATATTATCTTGGTTAGTAATAGAGATTTAATTGTATAGTTGTGTCGGAAATCTGGGTGAGGTCTTCCTTTTTGAAGGCCACAAGTGACCATCCTTGTTCCATTTGTTATCTGCCTGAGACGAAGTCTGACTTTTTTTTTTTGATATACCAGAGTTGCTGCTGATCGGTGACCCGTGGTTATACTTAAATTGATATTAGTTACTAGAACTTTGGTTTTATGTCAAGTTTTGGGTGAAACCCAACAGGTTACTGTTTCATACTAGTTGGAACATGAGGTTTTATAGAATTGAGTCTAGAACAGCCTTGCTAGATAAGTGCTTTGCTTCTAGTTGGATTTGGGTTATGATGACTGATGAGGACCCTATTGATACCTCTTGGTACCAGTCCATGCCATGATCAATATGTTCATCTCTAGACCATATACTAGGTTGATGAATTGCCATGATACTTGGGGTGACTTTATGTCTATGTGTTATGTTGAACTCAAATTGCTGCCATGTTACTATGCTTAATCTTCTTTTGGTGAGTAATTACTTCTTGGTTGCCTATGGCTTTTGCCCTGCTTTGTTAATTTTGGTCTTGTGTTGTGGCTGTTAGTTTGAATTAAGGAGTTCCGTTTCCAAACCTGTTTGGTACAAGGCTGTACTAGTCTTTATTACCCATTCAATAGTATTTTTCGAGTAATTTGAGTTCTCGGTGACCTCTCAAGCATTTGTCTAATTGGTGCCAGTCTCTATTGCATGTAATTGCTATTCTGGTTCTAATCTGAACTTCAGCTGTTGTTTTGTATTTCTCGCAAGGCCTAATAAGGTTTAGGGATTGTTGTGCGAGGGATTTTTTATATATTGTTGAGATTGCCATTCTTAGTGGGAATTTCAACCAAGTAACCCTAAAAAAGTTATTTAAAATGTATCCTAAGTAAGGGGGATGATTATATTTGCTTCATAATTATTTAATGAGAGACTCCCTGTTTTGAGCACCCATATGACCCCGACAAACCAAAACATAGTTTTCAAGAATTAAGAAATTGCAATTAAATAATAGCAATTGACTATCAAGATCCTGTGAATTCGGGTCACTAAGACAAGCTGTATTATAGAGACTTATTACTACTATGCTATTTGCTGAATCTTGATAATTCCTATGGTTTAATTTCAAACATATTTTATTTTGTACTTTTGAATTATTACTAATAGTGGCATATGTTTAAAATTGAGAATATGCATTTGACTTATTTTGGTAATACGAATATGTTATTTTGAAAGCATGCCTGATATTGATAGGAATATGCATTCGACTAAATTCTATTTTGGTGAATGGAGTTGTCTAATGTTGCTTTTCATTTTCCCCTTTTTTATTTGAGAATTTAGAACAGGTAGTGTTAATTTCCTTCCAATGCACAAGCTTTCATAATATTCATCTTAGACGTCATAATATTTCTATTTTGGTAAACCAAAATTGTAGTTTTAGTTTATTCAAAGAACCAAGTAATCATAATATTCATTTTTAGACGTCATAATATTTCGATTTGGGTAAACCAAAATTGTAGTTTTAGTTTATTCAAACAACCAAGTAAAGTATCTCAGGCAGCCAACCTATGGTGCGTAACAAGCAATCACTTGGAAAGCAACACGTGGCAGTTTGGCAGTTTGCGAAATCCACGGTTACAAATAATGAGGCCCCTGGGCGGAACTATGTGCCATAGAGGTGTGATAGTGTGATACCTGCCCTTTCTCACCCTTCGACTCTTGTGCTTATCTGAGTTCTTCTTTACTTTGAGGAGGATCAAGAGAAGAAGAGTCTACACCCTAACAAAGCAAAGGTAATTTGATTTTAATATTTTCCTTTTTTTTCTTTTGGAAATTTTTCATAATTTGTTGGGGGTTAGGCAGTTCATGGATCTGACGATGTAATCCCTTACAGGGGTTTCCATCTCTCGTAGAAGTATTCGTAACTCAGTGAATTGTTAGGATCTAAGTTTCTTGAAGGGGTCTTTGTATGTGTTCGGCATGAAGCAACGTTGATTTTGTTGAAATTTAAATCCAGTTGTGTTGTTGATCAGATTTTCCTTGTTAGTGGTTGATTTGAATTTATAACATAACAAATCTGAAGTTCAATTAATAAGTAGGGTTTGTCTTAGTTTCCATCCGATTTGTTTTTTTTTTTTATTTAAGCGAGGTAAACACCTCACCGATTTATATTGAAATCAAATGTTTAAAAGGACCTGAGACCAAACCTTTTATCTCACTTCTAATTTTCTGATCGAGACATACTGTTGATTGGCCTTATTTTAACAAATTTAGATATTTGGAGTCTCAAAATTTTTGTAAAACAAAATAGTTTGAAACTGAAATTTGTAGAATTAAAAACCAAAAGAAGGAACATAAACAATTTTTTTTACAAAAATTCCTTCAATTTTTCTACAGTTATAAAGAAACAGATATGGAAGCTCTCACTGCATCTCAATTCATCTCCAAGTGTGCCTGTGCCAAGCCCGAATATGAGTCGAGATTCTTGGGCAAGGCCCAAATTGTTGCCTGCCCTGGGCTGAGGCCTGGCAACTCAGTCGAGCTGCTCCAAGTCAGGTCCTGTGCCATGAACCCAACTCTAAAGACTACAAGGCACAGTGCGGGCGATGAGAAAACTGAGAACATCATGCGTATGCAACAGGGGATGAAAATAGTTTTTGTCAGTGCTGAGATGGCGCCTTGGAGCAAGACTGGTGGTCTTGGCGACGTGCTAGGTGGCCTTCCCCCAGCCATGGCAGTAATTTTCTCAGCTTCCCCCTTCTCTTTTGTTGGGGAACTGCCTCAAAATTAGGAAACTAATTTTCTTTTTGCAAAAGAAAGCTATATATCATACTGGGTGATGGGGCTTTTAAATTCCTATTTTTGGTTTCTATATTGTGGGCAGCTTTGATAAAACAACAAATGTTGCTGTTGTAAATTGAATAATATAATAAGCTATTTCAATATCAAGTTTTAGCTTTGAAGTTTCTATATATGTAGGCAAACGGACACAGAGTTATGGTTGTTAGCCCAAGGCATGACCAATACAGCGATGCCTGGGATACTAGCGTCCTGGCTGAGGTAATATTTAAACTTTTTTTCTCCAGAATGCATCAGTTTATATATCTGTATAATTTGTCTTTCTAATTAGAGAAATTGTATTTTTGTGTGTAGTTTAAAGTTGGAAATAAGACTGAAACAGTGCGGTTTTTCCACTGTTATAAAAGAGGCGTGGACCGGGTGTTTGTTGACCACCCAATGTTTCTTGAAAAGGTCTGCTTTCATTTAAGTTTCATGTATCTTTATTTTCTTATCCGCACTACACTTCTTACGTTGAAAATTATTATGTTTTTATCCGAAATATTCTAGGTGTGGGGAAAGACTGGTAGTAAGATCTATGGCCCCATCGCTGGTACTGACTATGAGGACAACCAGCTGCGCTTCAGTTTATTGTGCTTGGTTTGTAATGCTGTTTTCTCAAAATAAAACAAGTTTCTTATGCTTTTGAAATATTTTTATATGTTTGATTTTTTTTATGTTTCAGGCTGCTCTTGAGGCACCTAGGATTCTAAATCTGAGCAACCAGAACTTCTCTGGACCATATGGTCTGACAATATAATATATTCAAATTTTAGTCTAACATATTTACCTTGTACTATGCTAAGAATTTGTACATCTTATGATTTGTCTATACAGGAGAAGATGTTGCATTTGTGTGCAATGACTGGCACACTGCTGCTCTCCCTTGTTATCTTAAGAGCATGTACCAGCCCCATGGTATTTATGCCAATGCAAAGGTAATTTCCTTTTCTTTCAACTTCTAACTTACAAGTTTAATTTTGTGAATTTTCCAGGTTCAATTGCTTACTTCAGTTCTTTAATGTAGGTTGCTTTCTGCATCCACAACATTGCATATCAGGGGCGGTATGCGTTTGATGATTTTTCCCTTCTCAACCTCCCTGATAGCTTCAAACGATCTTTTGAATTCTATGATGAGTACGAAGTTTCTTGTTTTGTACCATTTTTTATACTAAAAAAGAACTTAAAATATTAACATATGACTTCCTTTCAGATACGGCAAGCCGAAAGGACTGAAAATCAACTGGATGAAGGCTGGAATAATGGAGTGTGACCTGTTACTAACTGTTAGTCCATACTATGCTGAGGAGCTCCGTTCAGCTGCTGGTCTTGGATTGGACCAGTACATTTTGTCAAAACAGCCATCCATAAAGGGTATTGTTAACGGCATGGATATCAACGAGTGGAACCCACTTATTGACAAATTTATCGCCATTAACTATGATGCCACAACTGTAAGTGGTACTTAACCTGTTAAACCGAATTTAAATCCTAATTTCATTGTTCACTGATACTTTTAATTGCTTTCAATATTTGAATGATGTGTCCAGAACAGTATCGCGACATAAATGAAAATGAATCCAGATTAATTAGAATGGTACTATGCCACACAAAATGTTTTATACTTTGGAAGATATATTATTTTCAGGTCAAAATTAAATTTGAAACAAAAGGCCTGTTTATTCTTTTTGAGCAGTAGAGCAACATAGAGGAAGTCAAGGTTATGCCAAAACTAAACTTGTGGGGTTTTGTTCTTTTTCTTAAATACAGGTGAATGAAGCTAAGCCTCTGAACAAGGAGGCATTGCAAGCAGAGACAGGGCTCCCAGTCGACCGCAGCATTCCCTTGATTGCCTTCATCGGCCGTCTCGAGGAACAGAAAGGATCTGACATTCTTGCTGCCGCACTACCTGAACTTATGGAGGATAATATCCAAGTTGTCATTCTTGTAAGAGTACAATTCCAAGAAGAATTTTTGTTTTTAGTACTGTAATAATAGCCCCTACATAGAATTTTGTTCCATGTATGCAAGGTGGGTGATAGTGTGATACCAAAGATGAAACCTTTGGAAGATCTGGTGTCAAACTTTATGCCTATTTTGATAATTTCTTCCAAGGAAATGCTGTTATGGTATTTTATCATTTTTTTCCTAGCTAGAGCAAGAAAGCAGGAATATGTTAGGCATTGATTATGGTGATCCTTTTTGTGCTTTCTGAGGACCTGTTTGAATTTCTTTTCAGTCTCTGCAGATCTGATTGATACTTGATGATAATATTCTAGTGCTTTGGCTGCTGTATTAAACAAAATTTTCTCCTCTTCTGTTTTTTGTGTGAAAAAATAGGGAACTGGGAAGAAGAAATTGCAACGTGAACTTGAGGCCATTGAGGCAATGTACCCTAACAAAGTCCGGGCAGTAACCAACTTCAGTGCTGCCTTGGCCCATCAAATGTTAGCTGGTGCTGATTTCTTGGTGATGCCAAGCCGGTTCGAGCCCTGTGGTTTGATTCAACTCCAAGGAATGCGATATGGCACAGTATGCACTTCTATCCTTATTTAGTTCTTGCTACTTTCAGAGGTTGGTAATTGTCTGTGAATTAGGCCCTGCCAGACCCCAATATCAATTCAGAAAAAAGGTGCAGAAAGGTAGAATTTGAAAGCAATAGTACATGAAGAAAAGTTTACTTGTAGAGAGGCTTACTGGGGTTTAATCTTCAAATGGTGCCAGTGATGATTATTTGTAGATACTCTAGGGTTGAGTTCTTTTGGAATAACTTGGAAGTACATGTTATTGCTGAGACAACACAAATCGAGAGGGTTTTTATTTGGGATTTTGGTTGATAGAAAAATTGAATGCATGGTTGTAAAATATGTTTCTGTTATTATTAACTGTAATAGGTAGCCATATTTTTTCCTCCGTGTTTTGTATGAAAAAAAAAAAATCAAATGAGGTTTTCTGAGGTTGCTTATCCTTGTCTGATCCTTTGCAGCAAAAATCACAAACTAGGAGATTATATCTTTTATTTGGTTAATTGTGAAGAAACCAGTCTGAACTGTATGCACTATGTTTCATGCAGCCTGTAGTAGTTTCCTCCACTGGAGGCCTTGTGGACACAATCGTAGAAGGGAGAACTGGCTTCCACATGGGTCGGTTCAGTGCCAAGGTATGCATGATTCAACATATGCTTATACTATCAAGTATTATTTTTTCTGGTACATTAATTAACTTGAGTGCCTTGTTTTTCTCTTCCAGTTTGAAGTGGTAGACCCGGCAGATGTCTCGAAAGTCGTGACAACTCTGAAGCGCACCATTAATGTCATCGGCACTGTTGTGCACAAAGAAATGATTCAGAACTGCATGGCTCAGGACCTCTCATGGAAGGTAATGTATTATCTTAATAAAAAAAACAAAAAGAGAAATATAAAGAACAATTGGGAGAGATGTATATTTAGTATAGCCAAATAATCATTTTTTGAAGGCGCTTGCTAACAGGACCATATCACTTATTCTGTTATCTTCTCTCTTTTTTTTGAGTAAAAATATGGGTCAATGCCCATATTCTGTTATCTTATCCTAGCTTTTATATCTTGCATTTACATTTTAATTTTTGTATGATTAGGGTCCTGCAAAAGAGTGGGAGAGTACACTACTGAGCCTGGGTGTTGAAGGAAGCAAGGCTGGAATTGATGGGGAGGAGACTGCGCCTCTCGCGAAGGAAAATGTAGCAGCTCCTTGAAAACTCAATGATGTGATGATTGGACCTGTATGTATTACCGTGCTGATTCTCGACGTGTGTTTGATATGTTAGTGCCTTGTGTGTTCGGTTTTGTCAAATTAATTAATAAAAATGTGTGTGGTGAATATTAATATGGAGGTTAATAATAATGGCAACATTTCATGTGCTCGAAATAAATTTATGTCCTGCTCTCCCTATTAAACTGTTGACAATTGTGTGTTATATGTTGCTTATAAGTTATAAAGTTGAGTTGGCTGCTTCAATTTATAAAATAGATAACATAAGAAGCATTCGAGCCCCGAATTAACTAATCCGTACAAAAGGAAGCAATCTGACTATAGCTTAGTCCCTGTAAGAAGTTCCCGATCCCTCTTTTCTACTTATTTTTAGTAAGCTGCTTCTATCAGTATTTTTTCTTGTTTTTATCAAAGTCTTCTTTCAGTGTATGAAGTCACGTTTAGCAAACCAGGCTTACTTTAGTTATTACTAATGACAACAGATTAACTGTAATTGCATTTGGAGCATACTATGACAACAGATTAACTGACAAAATAGATAACATAAAACTATGTCAGTTTTTGTATTTTTACTATTTTAGAGATAGATATGGTCCTAAAGGAAGGTTTGATTGCATCCGGCTAGAAATTTGGGTAAAGTTTTTAGTAGATTAATTTCGGCTTTATGTAAGTATGTAACGCAAGAATTATATACAAATACATAGTTGTTTTGATTTTATAATTCTTGCACTGCATGAAGTCAATACTGCACTGTTAAAAAAATTTCTCAGAAATTTTTACTCATTTTATAATCTGTAAAAAAAAAATTAGCTTATTAATGACAATATTTTAAGCACAATAAAATTTATATATTTAAAAAAAAATACTGATTACTAATAAATTAAACGAGGCCTCTCTGATCCTCAACATCATGTCAGTTTTAAACTCTAGTATCTTTATTTTTTTTCTTGAACTGTGAAATCTTTGTGTATTTGGATGAATCAAGAATAGCACTAACTTGATAATAGCATTATTCTTTTAAGCTATTCGATGTTTGGATGGAGCAAGAGTAGCACTAATTCACTATTATTTGTTTTTCTTATATGTGTTAGCTCACTATTCTACTAATCCGACCAAGAGTTGAATTAGCTACTATTCTCAAAATTTGAAACTAACTCTATTCTTGCTTTATTCCTTTGTTTCATCCAAACGTACTAGTAGTTGGTATCCAATGAAGCCCACACCTATTTCTTGAGCCTAACAAACTTATAAAAGATCCAAATAAAAATTTGTTAAAATAAAATTATATCTAAAAGTTATCTTATTAACCGTAATATATCTAAAAGTAATTTTTTCTTAAAATAGAAATACATCTTAAAAAATTTCAAAATATTAAAATTGTCTAAAAACAGGAGAGATTAAATTTTCCTTTACAAAATGATTGTCTTCACTCAACCACCGCCTATAAGCTTATGAACTCTATAAATACTCCCATAATCATCTTAATTTTCTCTATTCTCATTTTTTTTATTTCTCATTTTACAATTTCCAAAAATCATAGAAAATGTACAAATTGCTAGCTGTGGCAATTATGGGTTCCGGCATGGCACAAACCTTTGGTCCGGCGATGAATCCAGCGGATAACATTTTCAAGAAGAACAAAAAAGACAAGGAACAGAGTGTGTCAAAGATCCCGTCGGATGGAGATAGAAAACAAACAGAGACGAAGCAAAAGTGTTCGTCGAATGCAGAAAGAGAGACAGAGATCAAGAAGAAAGGTCGACGCTTTGCATATGCACCAGCTTTTGATGGGCTTTGTTGCTTTGAAACATTGGTTTTGTATTAGCTAATTAAGTGAAGTCTATTGATTTAATTATGCTTTTTTCTTTATGTTTATTTAATTAGATATTGGATAGAAATTATTATTCTTTGGTTGTTGTCGTTCATGTTCGTAACTTTGATCAGGGTCTGATTAATTTGTAGTGATTATGATTCAAAAATATTTGATGAATACAATGAAGGTGTTGGTTTGAAATTTGAATTGTTTAATTTTATTTCGCTTTTTTTTTTTAAATATGGAAGGTGTAAAAGATGAAGTGTAACAAACATCTTAGATGCATAATTATTTTTGTCCTCGTAAAAGAAGCTTGATTATGTGTTTAGAAGCTTTTGAAAAGTTTCAAAAAATTCCTATTCATTTTTCAGATTTGTTTATTGTCGGTACATTAACTATTGGTATTGATACTTGCTAAAAAAAGATTCAATGAAGTGAAGAAATATCAAATATGGGTCAAAATTGACAAGTGAAACAAATATTACTTGGTAGATGTTGTTGGAGATTTTCCAAATAAATTTTTGTTTCAAAATAATTGGGTCTATTTTATTTTGGAAAATTAATGATGAATATTTGAAACTTTAGATGGTTTGTCATAACAATGACGCACGAGTGATTGCAGGATTAGTTGCATAGAAATTTAAGTCAAATTTTAATTTGGCTTGATGTATTGAATTGTTAAAAGTGGCTAAACCGCTCTTATAAATCGGTTATTGCTTGGATTATGGTGCAACATAATCTTATATGCAATTTAATAATTCCTAACAATGGAATGCCTTTAAGTTTTGATTTTGCTCTTTTCTGTACTGAAACATATATAAAAATGTATGTTTCTATTTTATTATCATAAATAACATTATTCACATGCCAAGCAGTTCGCATTAAACCTTAATTATCGTTAAATTGTCTTCAATATGTCTTGTTTACATAAAATTGCCCTTTCCATTTATTATTGTAAATAAGATTTAAAGAATGTCATGACTACAAAAAAAAATGTTAAATAACAAGACATAAGAAAATTATCTTATAAATATATATTAATTTGCATGGGACTCATCAGATGTTGCAAGGACAGGACCAACCCTTCTAATCCTGTCCTTGCAACATCTAATGAGTCCTATATGGATTGTGCCTCTGCATCTTCCGACTTTGTTTATTTTTAGTCATGTTTTGTTCTTTAGCTTTAATTTCCTTGTTTCGCAATATGTCATTTGCTAAAACTTGCTTAGCATTTTCTGTCTTTTAGACTGTTTGTATCTTTTGATTCGGTTCAGTGAGTGTTTACACTCATTATTTTTTGTAATGAACTTTATGATTGTTTCTAATGAAACTGGTGGGGGCTACCCACTTTTATCAAAAAAAAAATTTAGAATGGGATCCAGGGCGGATCTTATAATACACTGAAAAGGTGGCTAAGTCACCCCTAACAAATATTTATTTACAGTTTAGTGGTTAGATTTTTATTTTGTATGTAAGAGATCATGAATTCAAAATTCACTCATTATATTATATATTTTAATTTTCAGTCACCTTTATCAAAAACTTCTATTTCGGCCTTGGGACTAGTTACATCCAGAAATATATGGTAAATGGGAGATGCACTGCCAATCAACTCTTACCGATCAATAATGATTTATCTTTATACAAGTCATCTTGCCACCCTTCCGTTTTTAGCAAACATCTCTTTTTATGCTTCCCTTCTTGGATCTTTTTAACAAAGTCTTCAAACTTCATTACTTAATTCTTACTATTTTAAGAGATTTTTGTAGATTCCTATAATGTGTAAAACAAATATATTTTAAGTATAAATTAATATAAATTTATATCCATTATTTAGTATAAACACACACACACACACATATAATTTTCGTATGAACGCGTGATAATTCAAGTTTAAATATCTAACTGTAAATTGTCGAGTGGTTTTGTAATATAAAAAGTATAGTTAAACATCTAACAATGAATGTATAAATACCTACTAATAAAGATATAAACACCTAATAGTAAAAATATAAACACTGTCCGGCGTTAATACATTTTTTTCAGATCTAATTTTAGCTATATATTAAATTATTTATAGTAATAAATTTACTTACATTTCAAGGTGGTGTTTGGTTGAGACCTAAAAATTTGGAGGCCTAAGTTAATTAGTTTATTCTAACTTAGGCAAGTTATTCATTGTTGATGTCATCCACATAAGTTATTGTTGATCTAACTTAGTTTTAATAACATTGTTGAACATACATACTTTTGCATTCCGCCCCTTAATTAACACATAATAGTTGCGCAAAATGTTAACCTCTAACATCACACCATCGCGGCTGCAATAGTTGCGAACTTGAGACACGAAAACTTTTCTTATTTTAAGAAAATCAGATTACATTGGAACTCGTTTAATTTTTCTTAGAATTATATCTTGATCGGACATTAAAAAGCTATGAATAAATCTTCAAGTCGTTCTCTTAAAGCAGACGAATGATCTGGATTTTCGAGCATCTTATATGAGAGTGCAACGTGTCTATGAAAG
Source organism: Carex pumila (assembly GCA_033356055.1). Classification (NCBI taxonomy): domain Eukaryota; kingdom Viridiplantae; phylum Streptophyta; class Magnoliopsida; order Poales; family Cyperaceae; genus Carex; species Carex pumila. The sequence goes on from JARJHM010000024.1 coordinate 179,623, forward strand.
TCAAAATATTTGACTTCTTAGTGATAAGACAACGAATTCTGACTAATGATGTTATCGCAAAGTGGGATTTGATTTGTGACTTTAGATACCATCTATGCCGCACCTGTGAATGGGAAGATGCACTACCCTTGCTATTCAACTGATTCTGTGCACAGAGAGTTTGGAGAACGATTTAAGTGCTTTGCGCGTTTGGGTATCGTTTGGTAGATCAAGTTTTGCAGGAAAGGGAATAACACTGATATTCACAACAGAGTCGATACATGAGATCAGGGGTGGATTTAGAATTTCTGTAAAAATAAGACACTAATTGAATTCAAACTCATTAACTTATCGGGTATACAATTACAACTCAATCCCTATAACTGTATTTATTATAAAAATCGATTGACGCTTCATTGAAGTAACTTTAGTAAGCTAATTAAAAATTTGTTTGATAAAATTCAAAGTGAAAATGTTCTTAATCAATTAGCAAATTGAAGTTAACGTTTAAATAAAAATTTAATTGAAATATAAGTATTGAATAATAAAATGCACAAAAAATTCGGCCAACCCATTTCTTAGAATTATAATAATAGGTTCCACCGTCAAATCTTTGTTATTCTCTTATTCTCTTTCATTAATTCTATTTACAAAATAGAGTATTGCATATCCAAAAAATACAAAATATACAAAATGAACCAAAACTCAGAAAGTTCGACCAACCCATTTCTCTTTCATTTTATTTATTTATTGGTGGATATTAATAAAAAATAAATCGGCAAAATGCAGTTACCCAAGAATTTGCACTACTCGACACATCAAAAGGAGATTATAAATTCTTTTCCAAGTATCTCGCTTCTGAGTTTTCACCACTATTAGAGCTCGTCTTGTTATTTAATGAGGCATGTATGCATAAAGTCCATACCAAAAATATTTTTTTTAATTTGTCAAGAAATAGTTAAATGAAGAGATAGAATCGAAAATTATGATAATAATATTATTGACATTTGGTACACCAATAACTTTTTTTCTACATATGATTTTTCATAAATTAATTATTAATCACAAAAAATAGATTTTGTATACAATTAAACCAATTAGTAAAAAACAAAAAAACAGAAATATATGTTCATAAACTGGTACTGCTAGCATGCATGATGCACTGGCAATCAACTATATATTACCGGTCGATGATGTTTATACAAGTCCCTTTTCACCCTTTTGTTTTTAGCAAACATCACTTTTTATCCTTCTCTTCTTGTCTTTTTAACAAACTCTTCAAACGTCATTATTTAATTCTTACTATATATTTTAAGAGATTTTTGTATATTCCTTTAATGTATAAAAAATACAGTTGTTTTATAAATTTTATTATATAAATTAATATCCATGATTTAGTATATAAACATATAATTTCTAAGTATAAACGCGTGATAAGCATGCAGCTTTAGATATCTAACTATGCACTGTCAACTGTCAAGTCGTTTTGTAATATAAAAAGTATAAGAGTAGTCCAACAGCTAGCAATGAATATATAAATACCTAATAATAAAAACAAACCCCTAATAAAAAAATTCAAGTGTAAATAACCACTATTTATTACTATAAATAATTTAATATTTAAATTAAATCTGAAGGATGAAACTTATTAATAGACAGTTAGACGCTTTCTTCAGAGTTAATTAACACATGATATCATCGGTCACCTATTGTGGTATCTTAATTTCAAGAATCTTAAATGCGCTGCGGATGGAATCTTTAAAATGGAAATATATTCTAAATTTGTCTTATTTAGAATTAGAACTACAATTTTTGGTTTAATACAACTCCATCCCCGTATTAAAGGATAGCAAAAAATAGAAATTTCCTTTTATAAATTTTACAAGCATTTAAATACTTGCACCCTAAACATTCCTCCTCCTCCTCTCTCTCTCTATTTCATTGATCTCCAAAAGCCAGAGAAAGCAATCTTGCAAAAGAAATGGACAAAGTGTTAGCAATGGCAATTCTTGGTTTTGGCACGGCACAAATTTTCGGCCCGGCAATGAATCCACCGGCTAATATTTTCAAGAAAAATGAGAAAGGCGAGAAGCAGAGCAACAAAACGAGTTCAGCGAAGTGAGAAAAGGAGACGGAGAAGAAGCAGAGTAGCCAAGTTGCATTCGCACCAGCTTTTGATGGGATTTACTGCTTTGAGACGCTGGTTTTTCACTAGACAAAATCTGTTGATTCACTACTACAGAATTTCAAATCTGCACCGGTTTTTTTTTACATTTAAAACCGGTTTTCAAACCGGTGCTGATCGGGCCGGTGCTGATTCCACCTATTGATTAGCACCGGTTTAAAACCGGTGCTAAATGTAATGCAACAACACCGCTTTTTATGTAAAAACCGGTGCTAAATGTAATGAAACAACACCAGTTTTTACATAAAAACCGGTGCTAAATGTTATAAACTAAACCTGTTTCTTCTTAAAAACCAGTGCTAATATTTTCTTATTGTTTGGAATTCGGTTTTACATTAGGCTAGCCTCCGAATTTGCTAGTCATAAATTAAATATTCACATGTACAAAATATAGAATAGACAAAACATTTTACAAATGAAACAACACATAATTTAGAAGTATCATCTTAATTAAATTTGATAGTTTCAACAAAAACAAGCTAAGATAATATCATCTCTCACACTATCTTAACTAAAACAAACTAAGATAACTTCATAATCAATTACAAATATTTTTCCACAAAGAAATTAGTCCATGTTGCCTGAAATTGTTTAATATCTTCCATCAAATACGCCGACGAACTTAAGCACTGCATGAAATTATATTAAATTGTTAATTTAGATGTTGAATTTAAAGAGAACTGCATCAAATTAAATTTAACTAGTACCTTATTTTCATATCTCAGAATATTCACACATGCTTAATTTTAATTAACAATGACAACCAAAGATATAAAAAGTGTAGTAACTATGTTATGAAATCAATATACATGTATTGAAAAACCATCGAAAAGTGTAGTAACTATGAACAACATTAACTTTATCACATAGAAATCTATATACCTGTATTGCATCCTCTCCTTATTAGACTTGATCCTCTCTGTCGGCCCTGACCTTTTCGTAACTCACTAGAGTTTGATCCATCACTTCAGATTCCATCAATGGATTAATTCTCGTTTGAATTTATTTTCTACATATTATGAAAGATGTAACTTTACCTAACCTTGTTAAATAAGTAATAGAGAACAAATGCACAACTACCACATTTTTAGGGGTCCTTGCTGTAATCAATTGATGCATTGTTTCTCAATGTATTCTGAAGTCAAAATTAGATCCAACTATGGTATTAAAATAGTGCTTATCCGAATGAAATCTTATGTGTTAACATAATTTAACGAACTAGTTTCTTTTATTTTCCACACTGAGTCTCTTTGGGACATTTCATCAAGCAACTTGCGTGCACAGTCAGAGATTCTCAAATGGCACATTCACGTTCACAAATGCGGTACCAAAAAAAGTGTTAAGTGTCATCGCGATCTACCAAAGGCTAAAATTTATGGCCTAAATGCAAAGCACCTAAAGAAACCGATACAAAAGGGAGGAGTACTTACCATGTATCTTCTTGAATTTCTGACAAGAAAGGGGTTGAGAACTTGTTTAGGCACCACGTGTTAAGTGTAGTCACAGAATGGTTGTGGTCCAAGCAACAATATCTCTCTTGGGCGCTGGCTCGGATCGGGTCCCTCTACGGCCGGTGCAGCGGCTCCATCTTGGTGCGGGAAAGGAGTAGCAAGAGTTTAGCGGAGCAATTCAGAAAATTGCCTTGAGGGGCTCGGATCGGCCAGTGCAGCGAAGGAGTAGCAAGGGTTTAGCGGAGCAATTCAGAAAATTTTGAATGAGGGTGCGGGAAAACCCTTAGACGGACTTGGAGGAATTTCACAAATTTTTTTGTTTTGGACGGACTTGGAAAACCCTTAGCGGAGCAATTCATATCACCTAAGGTGAAAGATTATTTCTGTTTTTATCTGGTCCGTCTAAATAGAACCTGTACAAATATTAAAGAACCTGTGCGTTTTATGAAAAGACTAGATTGGCCCGAAATGCAATCGGACGGTCCAAATATAAAGCACAAATATTATGTTACCTCAGAAGATATGGATTAGAGTCAGATGCGCTGGTTGAAACTTTTTTGAGATAGTTGTTCAAATTTGAAATTTTTTTAATAGCGGTTATTTAAAGAAAAGCGGTGTTGATACTTGAATTTTTTTGAAAATTGCAAGATTCGATCCATTTATTATTCATGAAAAATATGTTGTAATTATCAGAAATAATATTGAAATTATCATAATAATTAATATTAAAATTATGACTTTATTATTGTAATATATGAAATGAGTACGTGTTCAAATTAAAAACAAATTGTAGTCACATACAAATAACTTAACAAATATAAAATAAATTGTAACATAAATTGTAAAATAAATTATAGTCACATACAACACCGGTTATTTGACAAAACCGGTACTAAATGTTTAACATACAACACCGGTTAATAATAATAAACCGGTACTAAATATTTAGCACCGGTTTTTAGAAACAAACCGATGTTGTATGTCAGACATTTAGCACCGGTTGTACATTTAACCGGTGCTAAGATATATACAACACTGGTTTTGTCAAATTCGGTATTGTTTGACCGGTGCAGATTTGAAATTCTGTAGTATTGATTTGTTTATTCTTCCAAATGTGTGATGACTTAGACATTATGGTTAATTTTTTTATTTGTGTTCTTTTCTTTTTTGTACTGTTTATTGGTAGTTTGATTTTGAGTTTGTTGATGAGAATTGTGAAGGTGTTTCCGAAATCTGTTCAATTTAATTTTGCTTTAGTTGAAATATAAAAGTTGAAAACAATTTTCAAGCGCTAGTTCATGTATCCTTCAATACTTCATCTCTCTGGTTCTGTACGTTTGTACTATATTTTTGGTATGTGTACTTATTTTGTTTTGAGCATGCAAAAGGTAAATTTTCTGTTTAGCTCAGAAAAAAATTATGTTTGATAGTTCAATATTTCACAGAATTTATTTTCATATATAAATTTTTCCTGATTCCCATGAAACTACGGTATAAATGTGTCAAATTTTGAACGATGGTACAAATTATTATTATTATTATTATTATTATTATTATTATTATTATTATTATTATTATTATTATTATTATTATTATTATTATTATTGCTGCTTCTACTATTAGTAGGCTAATCTCTACGTTCTATTATTATTATTATTAATAGTAGTAGTGTAGGTCAATCTTGATTATTATTATTATTATTATTATTATTATTATTATTATTATTATTATTATTATTATTTATTTTTCAATAATATATCAAGAAATCATTTAATTTTTTTTTGCATCAGCTAAAAATCTTGTCTGAAAAATGTTTCGTAGTATTTTTAGTACATCTAAATGATAAGATATTTTATATATTTTGTTTGATGTTCCTTCTAATATATTTAAATTATAAGTTGCTCCTTCTATTTTTAAAAATTAATAAAAAAATTATTAAAACTTACGATGATTCCATATTATTATAGTTTAATGGATGCAACTTGAACTTGCGTCCACTAATATTTGAACGCAACTTGAAGTTGTGTCCACCAAAAATATGAGTTGTTTCCGTGTTAAATATAGAATTCTACAAAATTTGTGATTTTTTTGTTTATCATTTTTTTTAAATGATATATTTAAAAATTTCGTCCATAATGTTTTACAAAATGCAGATACGTATCCAAGAATTTGCACTACTCAACACATCAAAAGATATTATATTTTAATTTCTAGACATCTCAGAGTATCTACATCCCTAAAACTCTTGGAGTTTCTAAATAACTGTTAACTAATTTTTAGAAATTTTGTTTCTGAAAGTTTCTAAAATTAGAGTTTCTTAATTGTCACATCAACAAATAAATTACAAGATAAAAAAATTTCAGCGAATTATTTGACCACATCAGAGTTTATAAACGATTTTTTATTAAGAAACTTTGGAGCAAACTTGCTAAATAAAAAACCCATATGCATTCCTGAAACTAATTTAGAAACTGCCACATTATATTAGAAACTCCAAGAGTTTCAGAGATGTAGATGCTCTCACTTCTCAGTTTTCACCACTATTTATAGGCATAGCTCGTCTTATTGTTAATGAGACATGCATAAAGTCCATACCAAAAATATTTATTTTAATTTGTGAAGAGATAGTGAAATTATTAGATATAATCGACAAATAATAATATTATTATTAACATTTGGTACATCAACAACTTTTTCTCAATATGATTTTCGATTAATTAATTAATTAATCACAAAAAACAGATTTCGCATATACTATTGAACCAATTTAGTATATAAAAAAACCAGAAATATATGTTAAGAAACTGGTACTATTTACATCCAGAAATATATGGCAAATGGTGGCAATCAACTATGTGTTGGGTCTGTCTAAATTGCTGCTGGCAGCATTTCAGCAGAGGTGCTGTCGAGGCTATATTTAGTTGTGTGATGTTCTAACAACAAATCTAAACCATTAGATATTTAATCTATATTATAATCTACTTGGAGACCAAATTTTATATTTTTTGAAATTTTTTTACTATATATTAAGCTGGTTTGAAAACAGCTGATTTTAGTAAATTTCTGCATCATTGAAATTAGCGGTTTTCAAACCAGCTTAATATATAGCAAAAAAAATTCCAAAAAATGTAAAATTTGGTCTCCAAGTAGATTATAATATAGATTAAACATCTAACGGTTTGGATTTATTGTTTGAACATCACAAAATAAAAAAAAATAGCAGTAGCACTGCCGACAGAAATGCTGCCGGCAGCAAATTAGCCACAGCCATATTACCAATATTAAGTCATTTTCTACCCTGCCGTTTTTTTAGCAAACATCTCTTTTTATCCTTCCCTTCTTGTCTTTTTTAAGAAGGCCTCAAATGTCATCATTTAAGTCTTACTATTTTAAGATATTTGTGTAGATTCCTTTAATGTATAAAAAATGTAGTTAATGTATATGCACTGTCGAGTGGTTTTGTAATATGGAAAGTATAATTAAACAGCTAGCACATGAATATATAAATACCTAATAATAAAGAATCAAAGATACAAACACCTAATAGCAAAAATATTTTTGAAGTGTAAATAAACACCGTTTATTACTATAAAGAATTTAATAGTTAATTGAAATTAAATCTGAAGGATGAAAATTAAAAGACGGTTCATTTAATGAAAAATTATACTTGACAACCACAGTCAAGATTTTCAAAAAAAAATTAAAATTAAAAGACGGTTCGACGCTATCTTTAGAGTTAAAATTATTAATTAACACGTGCTATTTATCGTCGGTCACCTATTGCGATATTTGCATATCCAAGAATATTGAGACCAAAAATATTTCATAGCCTGCCAAATTTTAAACGCACCGTAAATAGAATATTTAAAATGGAAATATATTCTAATATTGTCTTATTTAGAACAACAATTATTTTGTTTAATGCAACTACATCCCCGTCTAAATAAAGGATAGCCAAAAAATATTACAAATTTTACAAGCGCTCATAATTCACCGCCTTTAAATACACCCATAAACATCTCTACTTTCACAACCATCTCTCCAATTCATTAATCTCCAAAAACCAGAGAAAATAATCTTGCAAAAGAAATGGACAAGGTGCTAGCAATGGCAATCCTTGGTTTTGGCACGGCACACATCTTCGGCCCGGCAATGAATCCACCAACTGACATTTTTGAGAAGAATGAGAAAAGCGAGAAGCAGAGCACCAAAACAAGGAGCAGTTCAACCAAGGAAGAAAAGGAGACAGAGAAGAACAAGCAGAGGAGCCGTGTTGCATTTGCACCGGCTTTTGATGGGATTTATTGTTTTGAAACGATAGTTTTTCACAAGGCAAATTAAATCTGTTGATTTGTTTATTCTTCCTAGGGTGTATAATTGAATTTAGATATGGATTAGACATTATGGTTAATTTTGCCTGTGTGTGTGTGTGTGTGTTTTTTTTTTGTAACTATTTATTGGTAGTTTGATTTTTGAGTTTGTTGATAAGAATTGTGGAGGTGTTTCCAAAATCTGTTCAATTTAATTTTTCTTTAGTTGAAATATATAGAGTGAGTCTATGGTACTATGCATATCACAGGTTGGTCTGTGCTACGGCTCAATATTTGAGTTTTCAAAATTCTAATAGTTGATCCGAATCATTCATCTTGTTCTCCATATTAATATGTGTTTGGATACCAAATTTTACATTTTTTGAAATTTTTTTACTATTTTTTTAGATATTTAGAAAATCGCTTGATCTGAAAATTCTGGACCATCCAAAAACAGTGATATTCAATAAATCTAAAAAAATAGTAAAAAAATTTCAAAAAATGTAAAATTTGGTCTCCAAATACATATTAATATGGAGAACAAGATGAACGGTTCCGATCGACCATTAGGATTTTAAAAACTCAAATATTAAGCCGTAGTACGGGCCAAATCGTGATTTGTGTATCCAATACTTAATCCCTCTAGTTATGTTTGTGCTATTTTGACATGTATAATATGAGGAGAGATCCACTTACAACAACTTAAAAGTTACAACATCTTACAACATCATTTTTTTTTATTTTCAAAGTCCAAATTGTCGATCCAAACTGTTAGATATTCAATCTATATTAAAACGTGCTTGGAGACCAAATTTTACATTTTTTGGAATTTTTTTGCTATTTATTAAGATAGGTACAAAATCGCTGTTTTTTAGTGGTGCAGAATTTTAATAAATACAGCGATTTTGTGCCCATCTTAATAAATAGAAAAAAATTCCAAAAAATATAAAATTTGGTCTCCAAGCACGTTTTAATATAGATTGAATATCTAATAGTTTAGATCAATGATTTAGACTTTGAAAATGAAAAAAAACGATGTTGTAAGATGTTGTAACTTTCAAGTTGTTGTAAGTGGATCCCTCGTATAATATATTGAGCATGCAAAAGTTGAATTTTATGTTTAGCAACCAGCTCAGAAATATTTTATGTTTGGTAGTTCAAAATATCACAGAATTGATTTTCATTTATCAATTTTTCCTGAATCTCTCGAAACTGTGGTACAAATGTGTCAAATTTTGAACGCGCCCTCCCCAATATCAATTTCTTGGTTTAAAATCAGAGCACAGACAAAAAATTTACATCTATTTTCATATCAATTGAGACTTCTCTCTATTTGGAATGGATAACCCAACATAACTCACTTATTTTTATTTTGAGTAGGGTTTCAATACTTCATTTTTTTCCATACCTCATATTTTATATCCATTTTCAAAGTCCAAATTGTCGATCCAAATCATTTAACATAAGAGACCGAATCCTCTGCCCCTCGGGGGGCAGGAATTTCCTGCCCCCAGAGTCTCTGCGAGTGGGGCCCATTTAAAAACAGTAACAATAGTTAAATCCTTAAAACAGTAACCGGTCCCACCCGTAGAGACTCTGGGGGAAGGAATTTCTTGCCCCCCGGGGGGCAAAGGATTTGGTTTCTTAACATAATACCTCTATCTCTATTCTATTATTAAGCACGTTGGGTGTCCGATCCGCCAACGGCTACGATTAAGAGATGAAACTTCGGATTTGATCTCAGCTCTCCAATTACATATTTTGTATTTTTTTTTATTAAATGCATCTGTTTTATATATATAAGTCTAAATTTAGTTAAAAACATACCCACCATATATGCTACCACACGATACGTTATAATTAAAATTGAATAAATTCTGAAATTTAGTGATATATTTATCTGTTTCCTTTTTTTTTTTTTGTTTCCATATTTCTCCTTTCAATTGAGAAGACTCCACCTTCAATTTTCTTATTTATTGTTCCTTACTTCTTCGTTTCTATACGGATCACAATGGAAATTATTATTTTTTATTTCCTTAATTCTCTTTCTTTGTTTCTATACATATTGGTGTGGGCAATTTAGAATATATTTCTGATATATAATATATCAATGTGTGTGTGTTCTAAATTGGAAACAAAAAAGAATATAAATTGGAACGTGTGTGTGAATATATATTTTTCTTATAATATGTGTGTGTGTGTGTGTGTGCGTGTATTCTATACATACACATGATAACACTTTTTATTTATGTTTTTTGATTTCATATTATATGTTGATATTGAATTGTTGTATAATATTTGATATTATATTCAAATCGAGCTATTATTTGATATCATTGGTACTTAAAAATAAAAAATCATCATATCATCAAATTGTTATCAGAGATCACAATTAAAGTTAATTAAAAATACATAATCATATAAATTTTCTATTAACATGTGTTTTAATTTTTAGATAATTATTATTTTCATTGATATATTTGTTTCTTATAATGTGCCTCCGTTGCAACGGACGGGTATAATACTAGTTTATATTAAAATATGTATGGAGATGAAATTTTATATTTTTTTGAATTTTTTTTACTAATTTTTAAAATAGGTATAAAATCATTGTTTTTTAACTGTTCAAAAAATAGTGATTTTCTATCCATATTAAAAAATAATAAAAAATTTCAAAAAATTATAAAATTTCATTCCTAACCATATTTTAGCATATATATAATGTTGAATGGTTCAAATCGACAATTTGGACTTGGAAAACAAAGATATAAAATAGGAGGCATGATGAAGTATGAAAGACCGTCCAATTATGTTAGTGCTGATTAGAGGTTGAATAAAACCCGTTAAGGGTATGCCCGCCCGTACCCGCCAGCTAGGGTACCCGTGCCTGAGCCCGGGTATGGGTCGGGTACTCGGGTACGCGGGTAAGGGCAAAAATCGGACCGGACCCGTTATTTTAGACCAATACCCGAGTTTACCCTACCCGAGTTAACCCGTACCCGACTACCCGAGTACCTGTACCCGTATACCCGAGTTACTGTTCATCCATTTCAAAATTCAAAAAAATCTGATTTCCCCCCCCCCCCCCCCAAACCAGCAAAAAAAAACAGTAAAAAAACAGCCAAAAAAAACAAAAAAAAACAAAAAAACCAAAAAAAAAAACAGCAAAAAATAAATAAATAAAAAATACCCTACCCGCCCTACCCGTACCCGTACCCGCTTTACCCGTCTAGGGTACACGGGTAAGGGTATAACTCGGGTAGGGTATGGGTTTTGAAAATTATACCCGCCATACCCGTACCCGAATACCCTTGTACCCGAGTATACCCGTACCCGAGACGGGTATACCCGGGATACCCGTACCCGCCCGAGTATAAATACTCTAGTGCTGATGTATCCAACCGTAATTTTGGCAGGTTTAAAATAATATTTCAGCGTATCAATTGGCTATTTTATTTGAAAATTTAATTCTTCTTGAAACAAAATGTCGACTTTTTTTCAAAAAATTTGAAGAAGTTGCACCAATAACATGATGTGGTTCTAGTGTTTTTCACCGGATCACACCAATAATCAGTTTTTAGGCAAGTTTGTGGTTATAATTATGACCACAAAATTGCCCAAAAATTTTATCATGAGCACATATTTGCTTGAAAATTGTCAGGAATACGCTATTGATGTGGTTTTATCAGTTTGTGCTAGTGGAAACAATCTATTTTTCAAAAAAAAAAAATCATGAAGATTTTATTTTTTTATTTCTAAATTTTAAAAAATCTATCATTTGTTATACAAAAAACTATAATTCCGAGATATTTAATTCCGAGATTTTGTTTATAACAACAAAATTATGTCTTGGCGTGTCTTATAACTTGGATCTCTCATATAAGAGTCAAGAGTACAAACCAACTGGACTATTACAACTTTAAAAAGTTCACATTTTGTATATTATATAGAGGAGGGTTCAAATGCCTCCATGTTTTTTTGTCTTCATTATGTCTCCATCTCTCCATTATTTTCAAAGTTCAAACAGTTAATCCGAACCGTTCAACTTAAACTCCATACTAAAATATGTTTGGAGACCAAATTTTATATTTTTAGGAATTTTTTTTACTATTTTTTTTGATAGGTAAAAAAATATTGTTTTTAGATGGTTCAGATTTACTGATTTTGTACTTATCTAAGAAAATAGTAAAAATATTCCTAAAAATATAAAATTTGGTCTCCAAATATATTTTAGTATGGAGGTTAGGTTGAGCAGTTTGGATCGACTGTTTGAACTTTGAAAATGATAGAGAGAGATGGAGGCATGATGGAGGCACAAAAACATAGAGGCATTTGAACCCTCCTCTATTATATATACAATAAAACTTCATCAAATTTGAAGTAACATAAATTATATTAAAAAATATGGCACCAAATATTATTGACATAATAATTAGCATTATGAAGTTATATTAATATTATTTCAAAAATTATATGAAGTGCACCATAAAATTTTATTTCACATAATATTAATATTATATAAATAATATTTTAATTTCATATTTTTGAATAGTATTAGTAAAGAATTATATGAAATAAAATACAATGTTTATCTTGTGATTCAAATTATGTTACTTCAAATTTAAAGAATACGAAATATTATTGTATTAATTTATAGAAATTGTGAAATTGAGATTCTTCATAAAGTTGTAGTAGCTAGTCTAGTTGGAATATTATTGTATATAATTTATAGAAATTGAAATTCTTCATAAAGATGTAGACTTGTAGTGGTGTAGTTGCTGTGTACTCTTGGCTTTCCATCCAAGAGATCTAAGATTTATGTAACGGTCAAGACATAATTTTGTTGCTTTTACTAAAATTAAAATAATTTGATCACAAAATTGGTGGAAACGAAAATCGAATCTGAGATTATCAGATTGAATGTCAAACACACTTCCACTATACTAAATATCAATATATAAAATATTAAATTCGATCGTTAAATGATTCAGCAGACCAAGCTATGCAGCCTGATATTTCAAAATTCTGAACAGGCGATGGAAGGTTGGCTAAGATCAAAGCGGTAGTTCTTAAGATTTGGTGCTACCAATTCGTTTTTTCAATTTTTACAGTTCAAAATGTCAATCCGAACCATTTAAGTCAATCTCTATATTAAAATATGCTTGGAGACCAAATTTTATATTTTTCTGAATTTTTTTACTATTTATTAAGCCACTTTGAAAATCGCTAATCCAACAGTGACTTCTGATTTTACTATTTTGTTAAGCCACCGTTAGATCAGCGATTTTCAAAGTGGCTTAATAAATAGTAAAAAAATTCAAAAAAATGTAAAATTTGGTCTCCAATCATATTTTAATATAGAAATTGACTTGAATGGTTCGAATTGACGTTTTGAACTGTAAAAATTGAAAAAACAAATTGGTAGCACCAAAGCTCAGAAACTACCTGTTTGATCTTAGCCAACCTCCAGACAATTATACTTTTTCTTATTTTGAACTTTTCTATATAGATAAAAATTTCGGTATTTAATACATACCATCCGTCCAATTGTAAATAAAGCTTATTCGACCTCCGTATAAAATATAAGAGGCTTTAATATTAATGCAGAATTTTAAAACTTATCGACAATCCATATACATTAAGGGTCTGATCGGAATGGCCCTTTCTCGCTCAAACGAGAATCTGAATCGGAATTCATTCATAATAATCTGATCAGAACGAGGAGAGAAACGAGAATAGAAATGATTCGACGGGATTTCAGGAGCCCCAAATCACGGGAAGAAATCATGAGAAAAACGATGATATTTGACAAGAATTCGTTTTGCCAGTGTGAAAAGTCATTTTTACCTTTATCTTCTTGGAGTTGACACAGAAGAGTAGAAAAGAGGAAGAGGAAGAAAGCTCTGTACTGAGCGTCGGGGCTAAGGAGCAATGGAGACTAAGAAGGAGAGAGGAGGAGAGAGAGATTAAGGGGAGGAAATTGATGAGTTATCGGGTGGACTGGAAAGCAGGGAAGAAGGAGAGAGGAAGAGAGAGAGTTCGAATACAGATGCGAATGGGAAGAGACAGGTGAAATTTTCAATGGCATGCATTGTAATTTTAATAAAAATTATGACTTTTTTTCTTTGCCTTCAAATTAATTCTTTTTTCTAATTTAATCATTCGAATCATTAAATTTCAATTCTAAATTAATCCTTTTAAACATCATTCTATTGAAATGAATTGAACTTTGTTAAATTTTCATTCCGATCAGACCCTAACTCAAAAAGATTCTTTTGGAGTTAATGCAGAGGATACGAATTCGGTTTCTCGCGCGGTATCGATAAAAAAATGGTCAAAATATCTACATTAGAAGTACCTTCTACGTACCCAGTCCAGTATGTCTGTTTTGACTGAAGATTTGCCGCCTCGAAGACTATTTGACTTTAAATTGACCATTCTCTTCCCTTGACTCAGTCAACTATATCTATATGCCTCCAAAGTCCAATGCCAAGTTTATCTGTGCGGCTGTGCCCTTTAAAATTCCGAATAATTACATAAATACTAAATTGAATATTATTTTGAGGGCTTGTGCGCACAGACCACTGAGTTGAATATTATTGATAACGACAAAATTTCTCACGTGAGAAGAGGCTACTAGGAAAGACATGCGTTTCGCGTTTGAATTCCGTGTCGGCGCGTTGCAATCTTCTGGAGCTGCAAAATACCAAATATACCCCCCCCCCAGTTCACTAGCAAAAACAAAAGACGAGTATTAAATTTGGTCCCTTTCTTTACTCTTTATTCTACGACTTTCTACTAGCTTCTGACGTATGAAAATATGGTTCATTTCATTTGGCTATTCTTTTGGATAAAAAAAAAGGACTGTTTTTTTCCTGACTAGTCTTACTTTATTATACCCAAAGCAAATATAATTGTCTAGTTGTAGGTTGTAGCTTAATAAATTATTTGCTTGCTCTGTGAAATATCCAATTACGCTTTCTACTACAAGTTATGCTTTTTTTAAAGAATTTATGTTATTGTATATTTGTGTCATCTGACTACATTTTTTTATTTCATATTCTTTATGTTTTAGCCACTTTGGTCAACTTGAATATGAAGATTTTATTATGACATATAATGTTTTAAAACAATTGATTAATTCAATTAGTCTTACAATATTATTTTTCCCACACAAAGCAATGTTAATGTAAACAATTTTCATATCCGCCTGTGGATTTCATCTCAAAAAAAAAAAAAATCATATCTATGTAAATTGGAAAGTTTATTTAAAATATTCTTTCATTAGAAACTATCAAACTAAAAATTAGTTGTTTCATTACATCATTTCAAATTAAAACTGAACGTATTATTATTTGTTAACTAAAATCTTTCAAAAAAATTGTACCATTGCGTATCTCGAAAATATTATTTTACATAGAAGTCTTATTTTATGGACTTCTTTTTACCAAATAAGTTCAATTCTTGTATGTTGTGTAATTTAGAATTTTTTTTTCGATTCCAACTTTGATATATGAACTACTTAATCTAATTTAGTTTTAAATAATGAGAGACTAAATAGACTCCAGCCGAAATACCAGTGATAACAATCCCCGCAGTTTCAACCCCGCAAAAAACTCCGCACAAACTGCCAAAAAAGTCATGGGGGGGACCGCTCAAATCATTAATACTCCGCAGAAACTGTTAGTATTTAACTTGAAGCATCAAAGTATTTATCGTGGATTTGCAAAGTATTAATCCCTATGCAATGATCTCTATTTATGACTGAATAAATCAATCCATTAATTGTCCCCGCACAAAATTTTCTTTTTTTTTGAATTGTCCCCGTACAACTGGGGACCATTAAATAAACAATTCCCTCATAAATACTTGTCAGTTATCCCTGCACAATTTTTTTTTTTTTAGATTGTCCCAGCACAACTGGGGACCATTAAAAAAACAATCCCCTCACCTAATGATAAATACTTCTCACACATAATAATAAAAATACTTTATGTTACATGGATAAATACTTTATGTTACATAGATAAATACTTTTCAGACATTATTGTAATTTTCAGTGAAACATCAATGATAAATACTCTAAAACATAATGATAAATAATCTATGTTACAAATATAAATATTTTATGTTACATAAATAAATACTTCTCAAACATAATTGCACTTACAGTAAAACATCAATGATAAATACTCTCATGTATAATGATAAATACTTTATGTTACATGAATAAATACTTTATGTTACATAGATAAATACTTCTCAAACATAATTGCAACTTATAATAAACATCAATGATAAATATTTTATGTTACATGGATAAATACTTCTCAGAAATAACAAATAAACATTTATTAACGGAGATTGTTATTAGATAACAGTATAATTAATGCGGAAATTGTTATTAGAGGAAAGCATAATTAATGCGGGGATTGGTATTAAATGATAGTCTAATTTAATGCGGGGACAAATGAAAATTTTTAGTGAAATAAGTGAGGAGATATATAGCAGTTAAGGAAGATAGAGAATACAGGGATAAATGGGGAGACATGAGTGGAGGGATTAGTATAATTATTTTATTTTAATTATTGACAAAAAAAGGGCATTATTACAAAATAACCATTAGTATTCGCATGATTATTAATTTGTTCCATCCACAAGTTTAGAAAGATTATAATTACAAATCTAAATTCTAAACTAAAAAGATCACAAGTTGCTGGAGTGGTATGATAAAGACAAACTTTATTTTTGCCACGTTAGCTAAATGTCGTAGAAATTAGTCATACTAGATCAACTTTAAACCATTGACACGTTTCGAATTGAAATTCCACACGAGGCTGGTGGTCTTTCTATCCGGTGTGGCGGGTTATTGAGCAATTCTCATAAGAATCCGTTAGGTATGCATTAGAATTCTATATATTTACAAGACTGTTTTTCAGTATCGATGTTTAAGAATTTTTATGATTGTTTTTCATATAATTTTTTGCAACTTATTTATTTTTTATGTTACGCTAAAATTTGAATAAATATATAATGATAGATTAGTTGAATATTGATTTTGTTATACTGTTATATAAAACATTAGTTGAAAGAAAAAAATTATCTATTAAAAATTATTTGAAATGTCTATAACTATTCCAACTAATATATTAGATTTACTTACTCAATTGTATATACACTTAAATGGTTAATTTCGTTCTTGTTATTAAAATAAAAATTTGTTCAATGTATTTTAAACAATAATGTATAAAGGTTGTCTTCCTTTTTTAGACAATCCCTTTTTTTTAATTTTGTAAATATTATAGAAGCAAAGATAATGCAGAAGTAAATCTAATAGTCGTTTGGCAAGATCTCCTTGTATGAGAAACCCGCTACATCATTCACCACGTAGAGTTGGCCACATAAATACATTGCATATTAGCATCTCATTTATCCACACGGCTGGACCGGGTAAACGGTTTCCCGACTCCATTTTAAGATTTGAGAGAAGCGAAGAATCTTCTAGCGCCAACGCGAAAGTCAAGAAACGTAAATATCCTCTCCCACTGACAATGTGAAACTTTTTTTCCTTACCGATTCGTGTAACAAGTTAAATCTGAAGGATATCAAGACTGCTACATATTTAGTCATATATACTCGTTTCAGAAGACATAGACACCTGTCTGACTTGTGTTCCATTAATCTCATCCTTTACAGCTATAAATACACCTAACGGAACCTTGTTCACCCACAAGCAAAGAAAACAAAGAAATCAGAGAACCACCTTGGCAAAACAAAAAACTTCCCTCTTTCTTTCTCCGATCCGAGAAAAAAAAGAGGAATTTGTTTGATTTGATTCTTTCGTTGGTGAAATGGATAAGCTATTGGCGATGTCGATCCTCAGCTCAACCCCATCCGAAATCTACGGATCATGGATGAATCTCTCGATTTTTCGAAAATCAGATCAGATGAAGGAGCAAGATGCGAAGGTTCAATCAAGAAGCCAAATTGAAGAGGTGAAGAAACAGAGGAACGAAACGCCTGAGAATCAGAAAGAAAAGAAACTGAAGCCCAGGTTTGCTGTTGAGTTTGATGGGATTAATTGCTTTGAGACAATTATATCTCATTGATTGCTCAAGGCATAGTGGTTTAATCTGATATTCAATTATTGTGTATATGTTGATTTGATTGACTAGTCCCCATCTGAGGGGCTGATGGATTAGATTTTATTTATTCGTGCATGTATATGAATACAGTTTAGATTTGGAAGTGCAATGCTGTGTGCTTCGATGATCAATTTTGTATTTCTCTTATGTCCTCTTTTTGCAATAGAATTTTTATTTGCTGAAAAAAAATGTCCCACTTCATAAGAAAAATAAACATGTCAGAAGGTTCCTCAAGACAAATTCTCAAAACAAATTAATTTTGTGAAAATTGGTTCTCGAAACTTCCATTTATGAGATTTAGAACTTAAATTTGCGTCTATTCGCGGCCTTCCGAATCGGCGTAATATCTAGCTAGACGTTACAACCGTAGCACTGTTCTTTACATCTCCGAATAGTTAATTGATTTAGAAGTACGCTATACTCGGAACCGGAAGTCTGGAACTTTCCTATTCCAAACTCGGGCGAATTCAACTCAGGTATAAAGTAATAAAAAATTATTGTAAAGAAAAAGTATATTTAAATGAATAATGTTTAAGAAAAAGTACGATAAAAAACAAAAAATTAAAAATTAGACTCAGTCAACTTATTAGGAAAATCTTCTCTTTATTTTTTTGCAATTTTGAAATTTCGACGAGCGCTATAGGTTAGACATTGATATCCTTTTCTCACATGCTTTTTCTCACGTGCTTTTTGCAAAAGTGGTTACATGTTAAAATTGAACACTCGATCTTTATTTGAAGTTTATTTTATTATTTTTTGTTTTTTCGGTCAAGATATCGTCTCTCTTACTTTTATTCTTTGTCCCAACCTCATATGTTTATGAGAGGAATGTCTCAAATAAATACATATACAATCTACAAGTGTTTTAAAAATAAAAGAAATGACATAAAATAAATAAATAGAGATGTATTATAACATAAGGTCACAACTCGATGATGTGAAAAAGTTTGTGTTTCTTTTATCACACTCGGATCATAGAGCAAACTAGTGTACAATTGTTTGGACATTCATATATATATCCGTCTGGAAAGAAGCATGCTTCTTATTTTTTTTAATTGAACTAATATAGAGTTTTTATTTTGTTTTGTTATTTAATTAGAATTTTATATTATCCATTTGACATTAATCATTAAAAAATAATAAACAACTTCACTACTTAATTACTTCTTGAATTTAAAAAAATAAAGAAAAAAACAGATCCGTCAGGTAAACCGCCCTGGAGTTGGAGCAGTTTTCAAAACAAAACAAGAAAAAACGAGGGCATTTTTCTATTTTTTTTTAAATTGAGGGTACTGAAAAAAATCTGCGGGGTGACAATTTCAAAATTTATTCAGTAGACCTCAAAAGATGAATTGAAAATGTACAAACTGGTTTACTTCATAAGTGATGTGATCACTTGCAAAATTTATAATTTCTCAAATTATCTTGATATCAAGTCAAATATTCAAATAATGATGAAAAATAAATGCTTCAAAATTAACTATAAAAATTTAATATTTGAATGCTTAACTTAATACTGAATAAATTAAAAAGTTATAAATTTTACATATCGCACACTCGCAAGTATATCAGTATGTACAATTTGAACTCAATTTTTGAAGTCTATTTGATAAGTTTTAAAATTAATACTATTTAAATCTAGTCAGACTTTATTTAATATTTATTTTTTCAAGTTTAGACTAAATAACGGTTGGGAAGGGTTGCTGTAAATTCTTCATGTATCAGTTTCCGACGAATTGGCACGAGGAAGATTTCAATATTTTTTTTTTATGAAAGATTTCAGAACTCTGGAAGTCACCTGGGAAATGCTCCTCCCCGTATTTTGATATAACTTTTTGCTTCTCTCCAACTTGCAAGGCCCATATCTGCAACGACGAAGGCTACATCCTCGATTTGGGCCATATTCGTTAAATTTGGGCCATGTTAAGACTTAGGGCGGGCTATCTTGTACATTGGTCATAGCTCATGTTCACTTGTGTTTCCGTGGGTTTTGTTGAATTCGCATAACCTTATGTTACTCAAAATTTTGAGTTTAGATCTGGACCGTCGGATCTAATTTAGCACAAATATTTAAGGGTTGTTGACTGGATTGGCTCGTATTCTGATCAGACGGACCGGATCTAAACTCAAAATTTGAGTTATTTCATATGATCCGGACTTGAATTTGTCCACGGTGTGATTTTTCAATTACAAAATATTTCATTCTGACTCTGAATACAGAATGATTTATCATCTCTCATTTCCCACAAAAAGAGAAATAACACTAATATTTTATTATGTTTTCCTTATTACGTCGGAAGCACTGGAACACACCAAGGCATGACGACTCTTTGCAGCATCAATTATAATGATTAATGATTCGTGTGTGTATGCTCTTAGACTTAGTTATATAATAGTTGGCTCCTTGAAACAAAGAGGCCAAGAGCCGATTTATCTGACCCGCACGGACAAAAGCACTGAATCCGTCCCTTTGAGGTCTCCAACGATTGTGACCTTTCAATTAGTGTAAAACCTAAGCACGCATTGCTCTTATGCTCTCGTCCAGTTCATTGACTATGTATTAATTACTTTGAAATATATATTCAGATAAATGTTTGCTTGCGTGAGACGACGACTTAAAATTTCACTGATCGTTTCGAACAGTTCCAAGTGTACGGTGAAATTGGGCAAACTAAAGTCAGAAGCCCGTGTAATTTTTAGAGGGCCAGAAGCTAATATTTATTTCTTATTAGTTTGAAAAATATATATTTTTTGTGAAAAAATTATATTTCTTATTGTTATGAAAACTACATTAATTCCACCTTGATCAGGCGATTATTAATATCAAATACTTATTTCAGTTTTTAATATTACAATAGGCAAAGACGTATATAAGAGCGTTGCTCTTATTAAAGCTTGAATCACTGTATCTCTGTATTTGTGGGCAGAGCGGAGCTAGAAAATTTCGTTAGGAGTGCTCAAAGTTAAAATCTACAATTAAACAATATTGTTAGTGAGATTTGAATCTAAGACTTTCTAAATATAAAATAGTCTTAACTATTAGACTACAGTTCAAAAAAAATTTAGTTAGCATCCTAATAATTCAAAATTAAACCAACACCATCCAAAACTTCAAATTTCAGTTTTTACCACTCACACATCCTCAATTCGCGCACCAAAAAAGTTGGTGCACGGACTGGAGAAGCACACCAATTTTTTTTTTTTTAGTTCTATTTTGAATTATTTGAAATATTTAGACTAATTTTTTTTTCTATTCTACGTATAATTTGTAGTATAAAACGTTAATCGAATTGAGCATATAATTTGTAGTAATTTACGCACCAACTCACTTAATACAAGACGTTACTCAAATTGTATGTATAATTTGTTGTAGTAATTTTTAATTCAAATCTAGTCCAAATTTTTATTTGTTAAACAAGTGTGTTTTATTTTCTACAATTTCACTGTTAAATTTTATGTGTGTATATAATTCTAAATACCACAAAAACAAAATAGAATAGAAAAAAAAAATTAGTCCAAATATTTCAAACAATTCAAAACAAAACAAAGAAAAACAAAAATTTGGTGCGCTTCCTGAGAGTGTGCACCAAAAAATAAAATGAAATTCGGTGCACGGATTGAGGGCGCGTGGGTGGTAAAAAATGAAATTTAGAGGGACGAGTGGTGTTTATTTAATTTGGATTAATTGAGGTGCTAACTAAAATAAATCCAAACTACAAACACACATCTACTGTTTTTATGAAAGAAACTGAACTATATAAAATTTTATGGAAATTCAATTCAATTAAATTTCAATATATGATTACTAAAAGTTTCAAAATCATGAGGGTGAATCAGTATCCTCTGAGCTAAGTGTAGTTCCTTATTTTTTAAAAATATTGTTAAATATGTATTATTAAAAAAATAACTAACCTTACCTCAGAAAAAAAATTCTTATTTTTTTCTATAATTTTGTTTGAAACTAAATAGATGTGACTCATTGATTCCTAAAAAGTATTCTTAAATTATCTCAGTATAAAATGTAGTTTCTTCCAGACTACTCGTCTACTTGATCATATCGTGGATGAAAATTTTAAAGTCAACGATGGAATTTCGAAAAAAAAAAAAATCCCTACGAATTTGCAATTTGTTTGTCTGTTCCGGTTTTTAGAAATTTGATGACAACATATCTGTTTTTAAGATAATAATTTATCTAACTAACAAAATAGCTGGCTAAACGCATGTATCGGTGTTGCGCCTTCAATCTGTTTGTTTTTATACTTAGAAAAGAAAAACATTTCTACGATTTTCAACTGTCTGAACAAATGAATTCAGTCAAAACTACATAATGCATGCATTTAGAAAATAAAAAATAGAAACTTATTAATTAAAGATATTGCTGCTAAATGCTTTAAGAATCGTGTTAGACAAAACAATTCTCGTAATTTTGTTATCTTGTACTTAGAGAAGTCCCATTTATGGATGGCAAAAATTGAACCTATCCAAATTATCCGTCTGATTCGACTCGAACTCGACCTAACTGACTTGAAATTCGAGACAATCCCAAAATCAAATAACTCATAACCTATGTTGTATAGATACGTTACATATTGGATACATATACAGAATCATATATAAATATAAAGTATTAGGCCTTGTTCGATAGCTGATTTGGGAATGAAAATGGAAATGAGAATCAAAAGTTTTGAACTAAATTTTACTGTTCATTATGAAAAAATTAGCTTGATTCTGAGTGAATTTTTTTTTTTCACAGTGAATAGTAATCTGCCGAACAGAACCTTAGACTAACATAGCTCATAACCCTATTCGACCCAACTCGAGATCCAACAATGATTCAATAATCCATCCGATCCGATCCGACTAGAGACCCGACGACCCGAATCAAACCTGACCCAATCCGAACCCTTCCAATTACGAATTCATATCCTCTCAGGTTACCGGACTGAGTACAATTGGATCGGATGGTTCAAAATTATTCTTTTTAACTTCGCACGAATCTCAGAGTACAAATAATACTGCCCCTTCAGTCATCCCGAACAAGAATCGGTTGAAAAAAAATCTAGACCGTCCTTTTCAATTGCGTTGAGTCAGGTTACCTCGTCGGCAGTTTCAGCCAACATTTTGTTTTCTACCAATAAAATAAAACCCCAAAAAAGTTTGAACCCCTTTAATCAACGCTAATTACAACAAAATTATTCTGCGTTAATCCAGATTCCGTGGTCAATGACGACACGTCGCTATCATGTAACAGAGCAGCAGCCAGCAGCCTTGAAACTCTCATTATTTCATTAACGGCTAATTACTAAACAGACCTTAATAACAATATATATCAAAAAAAGAAATAACATAAAATATAGACCATGTCGATTCAGGAGAACAGGAGGCAGTCATTCTTTAGCCTCTTCCAACGGTCAGGATTAGATCTCCTTGCTCTCAACGGCCGGCGCCTTTCTCCTCATCCAACAACCCACACCACATCGTCTTAGCTACTCCTGTCGTTCTTAAATCGACCTGGTCTATCATTAATGCGACAATTACTCAATTTTCATCAACTTCAAATCTCCTTTGGAGCGTGTTCGGCGTTCCCACTGGGAATAGAAACTAAAAAATTACTGTCACGTGAAAAAAAAAAAATTCAGTTTGAGTAATTTTTTTTCCACATAAATAGTATCACGCTGAACAGGCCCTCAAGTAATTATTATTACCTTGAATTTATTAGTACCAAAAAAGTTTGATATCGAAGATAAGATTGTATATTATTTACTATGCACAATTTAAAAGACGTAAGAAAATTAAATTGATATGTTCAAGTGGTACTACTCCTAATTTTTATTTATCGTTAGAGGGACTGCTAATTTAATGAGATTGCCATATATATTTAAAAAAATCTTATAGTATATGATCTGTTTTAGTCCAATTAAATTATCTCATAGACATTTTATTATTACTTATTGTATCTTATTTATTTTTTCAATTCATAGTCACGTTGTATTAAATGGGATGCAAACTATTTTCAATCCATGCATTATAGTAAAAAAAATCTAATTTTAAAATAAAGTAATACATTTGTCGTGTGTTAGATATTTTAGTAATTAAATAAACTAACGAGGCTTTTGAACTCAAAACTTACTATAAGAGCACACAAAGCTAGTTATTAAGAGAAATTGTCAATGAATCGTGACAATAATGCAATGAATTATGGTATTTGAATCAGTGTTTTAAATAGCTAGCTATAGCGGCGCTATAGCTATGTTATAGCTTTTCCAGACCATAAACGCTAAGCTATGAGATAAAAGTGCGCTAACTCAGTTACGACCGCTATAGCTACCGCTATGCTACATTGACTTCTTCTTTTTTGCAATTTATATAAATTTATGTACTTCTATTTTTATTTCTAATGTTACATGGTATTCTACGATAAGTATATTAAACCAAACTATATGTTTTTTTTTTTATTTGTGATTTATTCTC
Source organism: Carex pumila (assembly GCA_033356055.1). Classification (NCBI taxonomy): domain Eukaryota; kingdom Viridiplantae; phylum Streptophyta; class Magnoliopsida; order Poales; family Cyperaceae; genus Carex; species Carex pumila. The sequence continues at coordinate 204,164 of JARJHM010000024.1, forward strand.
TCATTCTATATCGAGAAATATTCAAATGTTAATTCTTCATTTTGATTGCTCTTTGCATAGTATTCATTTATAAAATTATTATCGTTCGTTTCAATTGAAAGTTGATTTTGATTATTATTATTATAATATATTAAATGTTTAAATATGTATATTAACTTCATTTACCTTATAAAATTAATTGATTTCTGTCTAATATAATATGTAATACTATGAAGTATGAACTATTAAATAATGTTATTTTTTAGATTTTTTCCTTCTTATTTACGTAATTGATAAAAAAGTATAGACTTAACTTAACTGTTATTTAGTTGTTACATCAATTCTCTAACATTAATTATGTTGATAATCAGTAGAAATATAGAATATAAAATTTGAAAAGGAAAAATTGCTGTATATGATAGTTTTCGCTATAGCTTTTTTTTGTCTCCCCGCTATGCAGCTATAATCGTTATTTAGAACCTTAATTTTAATAAATAATTATCACAGTGATCAATTTATTTTTAAATCACCATAATCTTAACAATCATACTAGAGGGTGACATTTTTAATTCATAAGTCTTTATATTGTAATTGTGAAATTCTTATAATGTCACTTGTCAATACTACTAATAAAAACATATCTAATTTATTTTTTTCTAACTTCTTCATTTCTTCCTCTATATTTTCTCTCTACTTTTCTATAAAACAATCATCCTTCAATACAAACAGAGAAAGTTTGTTGTTATTCTTTTGAAAAAACAAGAACCTGTTTTTTCCTCACCCATCGTTTGATTTTCATTGACATTCGTACATTACAAAATTGAATACTTGAATGAGAAAAACCAGAAATCTGCTTTTCTAAAAGAATAATTGTCGATTCTTACTCCTAATACAAATATCTTATCTCATTAATTAAAGAAGAAATTTTGTTTTTTGTCCTTACAAACTTGTCCACTCTTGCCATTTTTATTTCAAGTATATATTTAATTACTCAAGAGTTGAATGAAAAAGTTATAATTTACTAGATGAAAGAGCTAATGAAAAAAATTATAATTTACCAGGAATGAAGAAGTTCCGATTTTTTTTTTTCAAAAACTTTTTTGATGCACGTTCACAGTTACTAAATGTCAATTAGTACGGAAGTTTAAAAAATTATTTCTTTGACATCGTTTTCGTTTATCTTTTTAAGTGGCTACTGGATTAGTTAAAAGTTAGAAGTAAATATTTGAGTAGCTAGAACTAGGGTATTCTTAAAAGTTCATCAAACTTATTTGTGGACTCAACTCTAAATCTATCAGACTGGTTTCAAACGACGAATTCAAACAGTTGAAATTCATCTGCTTTACGGATGGTGTATCTACATGTAAGAATTTTAAATTTTCGAACTAATTTTATAAAGAGTCAAGTGGTAAAAAAATGTTAAAAAATAAATACATTAAAATTAATTTATAAACCTTTTAATTTTGATCAATTGATTGTATACTAAATTTAGGGGTGAAAATGGATCAGATACGAACTGAATAGTGGTAAACCATATCCGTCTTTGCTTTTTTTTTTTTCCCGGATACAAATATGGATCGGATATTAGATGGATACATATGAATCGAATATTGGATATTTGTAGAAATATACATAAATATTTTCATAATTTATATTAAATTGTATGGTATATATCTAAATTTAAAATCCATATAAGTACCACTATTTGCACGGATATTTAGATATTAGATATCTAATTTTCGAATGCATGTGCATCACTCGTAAAGTAAATGAATATCAATGGTTTGAATTCATCGTTTGAAGTCAATCCGATAGGTTTTAGAGTTGAATTTAGAAAGATAGTTTAGTAAATAAGAATACCCTAGAACTACTATAAATATTTTATATTTCTGCCACAACGATACGGTGCTATTAATTTGTAATAATTATATATATTCTAAAAAGATGAGTATATATTATATGAAATATTAATATTAATCGAGCATAATCCATTATCTAAATCAAACATCTTAAAAATAAATACCATAAAATTCAAAACTTTAATATAAGAGCCTGTTCGGCCGACAAATAGGAATAGGCACGGACACGAAATTAAACTGAATTTTTTTTTTCTCATATAAACAGTAATTCGACCGAACACGTCCTAAAAAAAATAATATTGAACGATCGTTTATTCGTTTTGGTGTAAAAAGCAACTCATGGACCGGATTCAGCCATCGCTACAACAACCATCCGTATGTTTTATTTATTCGTACCCAGAAAGTGACCCCAGAGGTCCAAACATCTCTCTTCTCTTGTTCCCACACCAAACCCAGAATCCTAAATCCAAGGAGGATAGGTGGATCAACCCAAACTCCACCTTTCTTTTAACCCCCCCTCTCTCCTCCCATTATCCCCAGCAATACCATGGCGACCTCTACATCCATCACAGCCCCCCAGGCCATCTCTGGCCGCTCCGTCACGGTCCGGTCCGGTTCGACCCAATCCGACCGGGTCGCACTCCCAACCGGGTCTGGTCTGAGCTCACTGGCTGGGCGTGGACTGAGGTCTCCAACTCTGGCACTCTCACGGCGGCCCCAGCTCCTAGCCCGGTCACGCCGAGCTCAATCTATTCGCGCAGCCGCAGTGGAGACGGTACAGGGTGCGGTCGCAGCTGACTCTTTAGTGGAGAAATCTGTTAACACGATCCGTTTCCTTTCCATTGATGCGGTCGAGAAGGCTAATTCTGGTCACCCGGGTTTGCCCATGGGATGCGCCCCCATGGGACACATATTGTACGATGAGGTGATGAGGTACAACCCGAAGAACCCATACTACTTCAACCGCGATCGGTTCGTTCTCTCGGCTGGGCACGGTTGCATGTTGCAGTATGCTCTGCTTCACCTTGCTGGATACGACAGTGTTTTGGTAAGGATTTGAGGTTTATTGGTTTGATTTGGTTCTAGTTGGTTGAGTCCGGGGGTGAGATCTTGTACAGTCCTAATCATTGGGTAAGAGTGGGATCGTTTTATTTTATCACTGTTTTGCTGGATCTGATGCTGGCGGTGAATAATCATTGGGTTAATCTACTTGGTTCACTAATTATTTTTGAGATTTGTGAAAAACGACTGTACTTAAAAAGTTTGATTTTTTAGAATTTTGAATCTTATTTGCTAAATAAAGCTATTGTTTCTTTTGGTCGAAAGCCTAGTCCTTGTCTAGTTATATCTCCCGTCACATACTTTTTGGGTTATGTATTTCAGAATTTTTCCTTCCAAATTTCGTACAAGGAATTTCGAGGAACCCCACTTCTTTTTACTGATTTCTTCAGTGACTTGATAGTTTCTCTTTCTTTATGATCAAAACAGGAAGAGGATCTGAAGCAATTCAGGCAATGGGGAAGCAGAACACCTGGTCACCCTGAGAACTTCGAAACCCCCGGCATTGAAGTTACCACTGGTAATTTTTTTCTTTGGGATCATGAAAGATAATTTGTGAAAGTAAATAATAAACCTTAGTGAAATTTGACCCAGATGAATATGAAATTAGGTAACTTATGTTGTACCTTGTGCAGGTCCCCTTGGTCAAGGTATTGCTAATGGGGTTGGGTTGGCTCTGGCAGAGGCGCACCTTGCAGCCCGCTTCAACAAGCCTGATCTTGAAATTATTGACCACTACACGTAAAGTTCTTATTTTTCCTCCCCGAATTACACAACCTATTTCTATTGTTTCAATTGGTCATTACATATTTCGTGCATGCAAGATGAGCTGTAATTCCGAGCCACTTTCCATGTTCAGCTGTCTCAGACCAATAATTCTCTTCACTGAAAGCTAACAGGAAAATGACCTTCGAATTCCCTCTGCATGTAAACTGAATCTAACTCTAAAATTTATATTACTGATCAATGATTAAAAACAACACTTTTTTTTTATAGGTACGTGATACTGGGAGATGGTTGCAATATGGAGGGGATATCAAATGAGGCATGCTCTCTGGCTGGACACTGGGGATTGGGGAAGCTGATAGCTTTCTATGATGATAACCACATCTCAATTGATGGTGACACTGAGATTGCGTTCACCGAGGATGTGAAGGCACGTTTTGAGGCACTTGGGTGGCACACCATCTGGGTCAAGAATGGCAACACTGGCTATGATGAAATTCGTGCTGCCATCAAGGAGGCCCAGTCGGTCAAGGACAAGCCCACTATGATCAAGGTCTTGCTTATATTTTACTTGCCTTTTTTATTGTTTTGGGGCGATGATTGTTCTGTGAAGTGGGAAGAACTTTGATGTGCACCTTTGTTGCTGTGTTCTTCAAATTGCACAGATATTCTGTTCTTTTCTTCTTTGTACACAAGTGGCAAGGAAGAAGAGGTGGTTTAAGCACTTAAGAAATGAGGATATTTGGTGGATTATTCTAGGGGGCATACATGATACTCTTTATATGATTAGGGGAATGTATGGAATTCTTATTAACATGGGTTATACATAGATTCAATGAAACAGGTGGCCATGCCCAATTTTTATCGAAAAAAAAAGGTTAAGACCCAGGTTCAATAAAACAGGTGGGCATTGTACACATTTCAAAATGGGGGTTTAAGCACCAGCCATCAAGAAACTTATAGATTTTTAGCTTTTCCTTAAAGCTTATATTCTTTTTCTTTCTTTTTTGCACAGGTGACTACCACCATTGGATATGGATCTCCAAACAAGGCAAACTCATACAGTGTGCATGGTAGTGCACTCGGTTCGAAGGAGGTGGAGGCAACCCGTGCGAATCTTGGGTGGCCATATGAGCCATTCCATGTGCCAGAAGAAGTCAAGAGGTTTGCTTTAGAACCCATGCTGCTGTCTTTTATTTTCTGTTGAGAGTGAATAATTGATTGATCAGTTTTGATATGATGTTTGATATAGCCACTGGAGCCGCCACACGCCAGAGGGAGCTGCCATAGAATCCAGTTGGAATGCCAAGTTTGCCGAGTATGAAAAGAAGTACCCAGAAGATGCTGCAACTCTGAAGAGTATCATTAGTGGTGAATTGCCAGCTGGCTGGGTTGATGCCCTCCCAGTAAGAAAATACTATTTATCTAATTATTTGTGTACATTTTGATTTTACAATGCAAAGCTGGAGGGAATTACATCTGATCATATGCATCAATAGTTTACATTACTATGTTAACTGTTTAGGTAGGTGGTTTTATGAAATCCTAATTTACATGCCCATTTATTTTGTTGGTTCTTTCTGTCTGCATGTGTGTTCGGAGTTGTATACAACAAAAATAAACTGTTAATCTCACGGACTTGGTTGTGCATCTTTTATAAAAGAAAAAAAAAATCATCTTAGTTGCCGAAATATAAAAGTAAACACATGGTTGCTATGGAATTTTGGATGTCCTCCAGGATTATATACAAAAACACTGACAACAATTTCTTTGCAATATCCAGAAATACACCCCAGAAAGCCCTGCTGAAGCAACCCGCAACCTCTCCCAAACAAACTTGAATGCCCTTGCCAAGGTCCTTCCTGGCCTTCTTGGTGGCAGTGCTGATCTGGCATCCTCCAACATGACCCTCTTGAAAATGTTTGGTGACTTCCAAAAGGACACCCCTGAGGAGCGCAATGTTCGCTTTGGGGTTCGTGAGCATGGCATGGGTGCTATCTGCAATGGCATTGCTCTACACAGCCCTGGCTTGATCCCCTACTGTGCCACTTTCTTTGTCTTCACCGACTACATGCGTGCGGCCATGCGTATCTCGGCTCTTTCTGAGGCAGGTGTGATCTATGTCATGACCCACGATTCAATTGGTTTGGGAGAAGATGGGCCCACCCATCAGCCAATCGAGCACTTGGCAAGCTTCCGTGCCATGCCTAATATTTTGATGCTCAGACCGGCTGACGGTAATGAAACCGCTGGTTCTTACAAGGTTGCGGTGCTCAACCGGAAACGGCCTTCTGTGCTGGCACTTTCTCGTCAGAAGCTGGCCCATCTTGCTGGTACTTCACATGATGGAGTTGCTAAAGGTGGATACACTATTTCAGATAACTCATCTGGTAACAAGCCAGATTTCATCCTTCTTGCAACCGGGTCTGAGTTGGAGATTGCTGCCAAGGCAGGCGATGAGTTGAGGAAGGAGGGCAAAACTGTCCGGGTGGTGTCATTTGTCTCTTGGGAGTTGTTTGAGGAGCAATCAGCAGAATATAAAGAGAGTGTTTTGCCTGCTGCTGTCACAGCTAGAGTCAGTATTGAGGCAGGGTCTACTTTCGGGTGGGAGAAGTACGTGGGTCCCAAGGGGAAGTCTATCGGCATTGACCGATTTGGTGCCAGTGCTCCAGCTGGGAAGATATACAAGGAGTTCGGTCTCACCCCTGAAAACGTAGTTGCAGTTGCCAAGAGCCTGTAAGATTTTTGAATTTTTGAACAGCAATAATAAGTGTGCGATGCGTAGTTACATGAGATCAACAGTTGGGATGACGAGGCGGTGGGGATTTGGTTTGTAATAAACAACGCCCGTTCTACCGGGGTTTAATATTTCTCTTACCTTCTCTCATCAACATTGGCATTTTTTGTCTATTTTTGAATAACTTGTGACGGGTAAGACTGGAGATGATTAGGATTGTGCATTTGTGCTTTATTTACTAGATTGGAAATGTTTAAGAGGTTCTTTTCTAAGACATTTTTTCTGGGTATTGAAGGACACTTCATTTAACTTCTGTCGTCAAATTATTGCCTATGACTGTTCGACATAAAATAAGAAACAAAATGGCCTCAAGTGCAAAAGGTGCTTGATGGCTTGATGCGACCTCCAATATGTATTTTGTATTGAAATTAATGAATCAAGAGAAAAATAGTGTAACCAAGGTATATGGAGATAATAAGAATCATCATTTGGTCTAGTAGTAAAGATATATACTCTCACATAGAGAGATCATGAGTTCAAAATTTGAATGTGAAAAATCTTTTATTATAATGACAAAGATATTAAATAATTGAGTGAGTCGACCTTCAATATTTACTAAAAAAAAGCATAACCTTTACTCAAAAAAGTATACGGAGATAATAAAATATAAGTTTTGGGGAGTGTGCAGGAAATTGTTGGCAGGATTAAATTGTGGATAAATGTATACAACCAACCAACGGTTTAGATTGAATCTCGCCACTAGATAGATACTCTTTAAAACAAACTCTCCGAAATTATAAGCAAAAGATTGTATGGTCAAAAGAAGTTTTGCTGGATATCCATATTGTCCTCTTATGCAGGATTGCAGGGTCCTCTTGCCTTAAGTTTTCCTCTTCGTTTTCATCCTTGACTATTGACATGGATTTCCTCATTATCTGTTCTTTTTTGGAAAAAAAAATCCTACAGGAAATTATCTGTATTTCAGGTTTGGTATATGCCAAGTGCTTGATGCTGTCTTTGATTCGGAATATATGCAAGTCTTTCTCTGACTACTTGCATCTGTTCTACTTATCTCAGATATTTTAGTGTTTTTAACTTCATCTTGTCTAAATATATGAGAGTGAGGCTCTGGTACTATGCATAGCGCGGATTGATCTATACTATGGATTAACTAGATTTTTACATTTTTTATAAATGTTTTCACTATTGTTTTAGATGGATAGAAAATCAGTTGATTTGAAAATAATAAATAAAATCTAAAATAATGTAAAATTTAGTTTACAAGTACAAAGTCATATAGACTATATTAAACGGTTCAGATTGACCATTAAAACTTTCAAATCGAAGATGAATCCGTAGCGCTGGTCAATATCATAGCCTGACTCAATATATGAAGTTTCCAAACTTTTGCCACTTATTCTTTGCTTTTCACTGAAAATAAAAGTCACCAGGAACGAAGTTATTACAAAAGGAATGACAAAAAGGGTAAAAATAATACAAAAATTTATATTCGAAGTTTGGTAGTTTTGCTTACGATATATACGGCAAAAATAAGGTTGTTGGCAAAAATTGGATATACGGCAAGATTCTTTTTTAGTTAATGCAGAGGATACGAATTCTAAAACTCGGAGCTCCTTCAGAAAGGTATAATGACACATGAAAAAGATCTGGTTCTAGGGGTGTACACGGATCGGATAATATCCAATTTCGTAAGGATTCAAATTCAAAAAATTATCTAAATTATTCGATATGTATCCGTATCTGTATCTGAAAAATTATAATGAATAAGAATAAGGTAAGATTTTTAACTATTTGTATCTAACTGTTTACACTTTTAAATCACAATAAATGTGTTATATGTTCTTAAATTAATTTATTAAATTGCATATAATATCAATAATTTATTAAATTGCATGTAGATATATATTTTGATGAATAATATAATACTAATATAATTAGTAATTAATATTTTAATAATATAATATATATTTTATAACTAACAAACTAATTATAAAAAATATTCGTATTCGTATCCGAAATTTTTTAATGAATACAGTAAGATCACTGTTGGATCTGTATCCGACCGTTTACGACCGCTATCTGGTTGCCACGGTAAGTGGGACTCCAACTGGAATATACTTTGGTATTATTCTTCATTCCAGACAAAATTACTGTCCCTATCTAGTCAACTGATGAAAGGAGGAACACCGTTTTCCAAGATGCTAAAAGACTAACTATCATTCGTCAAAGCGGATTAGATATTTTATATATAACCAGCAGAGTTTTAATTTCCTATAATTGGGTCATTTCTAAATTCAGAAGATACGCTATTAAAGATGTAATTTTATTGTTGGTGTGATTTGTATGATTGTATCGATGAACCATTACTGATGCAGATGCTCATTAAGGTTGGCAACCAGCTGGCTCAGTTTGAACTAGGTTTTAATTCAGTTTGTTAATTTTGAATTGAGTTACAGTCGAGTGAATTAGATCTAGGATATAACTTAAAATCATGACAAGTCAGTCTGAGCTAGTTGACAGACTGGCTTGCTAGGTTTAGTTGGATCCTTTAAGAAAAAATAAATTTTAAAATTTTTTTGAATCAAGCTGAACCGAGTTAGACACTATAAAATACACACAAATTCATATAAATTCACAAATTAATGTCTAATTGAGCTAGCTCAGAGCTGATGAGCAAACTATATTACAATTTAAACTTGTTAATTTTGAACCAAACTAGTGGCGAGCTGACTCGTTAATAACTCGGTCCAGCAACGAGCGAATTGGGTGCGAGTCAAAATTGAGCTAAGAGATACGAGCTTTTTATTGCCACCCCCAGCACCGTCGCGCCTAAAAAAGAATTTATTTAAAGTAATAATACCACTGAAAGACTGAAAAGCCATGCTTTGTATTAGGTGATTTCTAAACAAATTGTAGATTACATATATTTATTTGATTGCAATGCGCATATACCAGCGTTTATATAATAATGGATTGGGATATAATAACAATAAACTATGTTGATATTTATCACTAGCAATTCAAGTAATACTAATATTGACAATAGTTTTAAATTCAAACTAAAAAAAAATTATTCACACGACCTGAATAGAAATGACAAGCATATCAAATAAAAATGAATAAGACAGGTTCTTTATGCTAAACAAACATATCAAATAAAAATGAGAAGCACAATTAGCAAGAATTTTACAAGGCGATACATAATTTATTAGGTATAATTTACTGTAATAATTATCAAGTAAAGTCATATCATTTACCTGACAGCGTTTCCCTAATAATGCTGGGGCAAGCTGGAAGCGTATCCTCTACAGAGCCAATCTCTGCAGAGTTTTTAATCTGGTCCGTTCGTTTCGAATTGGACGATCAGATCTTGCTCGAATTGAAAAAAAAGAAAGAAAATATTTCCAAAATTTGTAAGATCTAATCTAATTTGTCTGATCCGAAATGAACAGACCAGATTAAAGGCTTCGCAGGAATTGGCTCCGCAGAGGATATGCTTCCGGGGCAAGCTTGGGGTGTCAAAATCATTCTTCTCAAAAAAAATGTTTACATTTTTATATAAAAAGGCCTTTAAGATAGCATAGTTTAGGCCCATGGCCACCCAAATTGACCCAGCCAGTTAGGAATTCGCATCCTCTGAGATATCTCATATTTTGCGTGACTTTTTGAAAAATCTCAACCGCTCAAAGACGTTCTGCACGAATCTCAAAACTCAAACAATACCGGCCCCCCGCGCTATCCCCCAATAGGCACCGGACACGTAGGTCACGTAAAATATGAGATATCTCAGGGGATGGTCACTCGCTAGTTTAGGTGTGCATCACTTTAACTTTCGTGGTATCTCTTTTCATTTTTTATTTTTTGGGTGAAAAGTGTCTGTAAGCAATCAAGTCCTTCCTTCCAAAGGAGCTTTTCAGTTTTCCCCCATTTTTTTATTTTTAGTTCGGTGGGAAAATCTAATGTTCCAATTTTAAAGGCTGATTATTTTAATTCATGAATAATTATATTCATCTCCACACTTCTATTTTTCTCTATCTCTGCAACTACAATTTAGGAAGGTTATATTATGGTCTCCACTAAGTATTTAAACACTTTTAAAATTAAAGTCCATATTAAATAAGGAAGGTGATAATTATTTAAAGATTGTACTATGATTTCCACTAATTATTTAAACACTTTTAAAATTAGAGAGTTCACTTCTAAAATTAGAGGTTGTACTATGGTCTTCATTAATTATTTGTCCATACAAAAAAAATATTTATCACAATAAACGTATACGAGGTGATTATTCAAGTATTTTTTACATATATATAAATACTCTAGTGTATAGGTATAAATTATTGTAATAATTGATATTAATACTTTTATATGTCAATCAGTGTCATATGTAAAAATTATTTTCAAGTATAAATGAGAGAATAAAGGTGCGGAGACAATTATCATGATCTTTTATTCATATCATTACAAAAATAAGAAATTAAATTAGTAGCAGTTCCGGGGATGTCGAAAAATAATATGATTGCCATGAATTCTTGTTGTTTCCCTCCCGCAATGATTCAAACCGACTCAGTTTAAATTTTATTGTTAACCTATCTTAGCTTGATCGGTAGTAGGTTTAAATAAATAAATTAAAAAATAATTACTTTTAAATTGGATATTTTATCAATAATATCTTAGAAGTAAATTTAAATAAATTAATTAAAAAATAATTACTTTTAAATTGGATATTAAAAGTAAAATCATTTATCAATAATATTATTATTTTAGAATCTTAGTGTTTTGAAAATCAAATTTAATAAAAAAAATTGAGAGAGACTTGATAGGGACTACTAAAGTTCAAATTTAATAATATTAATGATGAACAGCTTTATTCTACGTTGCTCAGCATATTACATATATTGCTAATTAAATTCTCAAACAATACGATTATAGTCGGTAATACAACAAAAATCATGGACTTCGGAATTTTGAAAATAGCATTTAAATTACTTGGTGGACAAAAGTGGCTGGGTATTTTTTTCCCGAAATCAGAGTTTTTTTTTTTTTTGAAAGAGTGGCTGGGTATTTGTTTTTTCTAAAATAATAACTGAGATTTTTTTTTCAAACAGAAAGAGTGATTATAATTTTTTCCAAAACATAAAATACCATCTATACCATAAAAGAAGCACAACAATCTTTATATTTTCCTTTGTTATTTAATAATAATGATAATATTTTTTATAAATAAAAAAATCTGTAGGGACTAGGGAACATGCGATACAGGTATAAATTATCTGCCTCCGCGGAAAACTATAGAGATCACAGATCTGGTTCAATTATGTTATTAATTTTTTTCCCTGTGGTTGGTTTCAACAACCTGTTAATGCAGATGAATAGGATACGCATTCAATATTTGCTGGAGTAACAACCTGTTATTCGAGTCACACGACTCACGTGCTGTAATATGAAGTCCATATTACTCGCAATCTCGCATGTTGCAATCTCCTTGGCCGCCTCAAATTTGATATGCAGCAACGTTTATTTTCATTTTCTTTTTGATCCCCAAATAAAATTATATTCTGAATGAATTAAAAAAATGAAAAATTATAAAATATTTTTTACTGGATATATAAATATGTTGTCAATTACAATGATCATCAAAAGTTATTTTATTTGTCCGATTGAAAACACGACTCACTAAATATTAAAGAGAAAATATATATTAAATATCGTCGTTTTTACAAATACAATATATGCACCATCTAAAACAAATATAATACAATTTTTGTTACGTTAAGTAGAAAATCACTATTTTCAAATACTTTAGAAATTTTAGATTAAATAATTTTTTACTCGTATAAAATGATAATAATTTTGTAAAAAAATATATAAAATTTGATCTCAACTACAATTCATACAAAAATCACGTGGAACTGTTGACATCAATCATTTGAATTCTGAAAATAAAAATGTGAATCCATTACAAGGGCCCATTACGTTATAACATTATTACCATAACCTTATTCATCAAATATCATTACTTTTTACGAAAATACAGCGAGTAGAGCTAAGGTAAGTTTATTAAAAAAAATTTAACTTAACTTTAAAATTTATCGGATTGATTTTAAATATTAAACTCAAATCGTTGAAAATGTTTACCTTCTGAGTGATGCATTTATATTTGAAAATTTTAAAATTTAAAATTAATTTTGTATAGAGTTAAGTGGTCAAAAAAATATTTAAAAAGTGTGCCGTACCGTGACCAACCTAGTTCTACATGGAGAGAAAAAAACGTGCTATACCGTGTCGTGACTAATACGCCGTGACTTTGATTTCGTACCGTGATCAAGTTAATTTTTCACGTGTTGTACCGTGTTGTGACTAAAGTGTCAAGGGGTAGCCACGCCATGTGAGTCACACTGTGCCTAAACATGTCGCGATCAAACATAACACGTGTGACTCACGTGACTATTTAATTATAATTTATATTAGTTTATTCAAGATTCACCATTTAATCAAGATATAACGGGCCTAATTACACGTGACTTGCGTGATTACGTGTCGTGCTGTAACTCAATCTTTCACATTTTCACATGTCGTGTCGTGCCAAATTCTCTAAAGATAATCACAACACATGAATAGTCACAGTACGAGACACACGAGTCACAACACATAACCAACACATGCCGTTTTGTTCCATGCCTTCCGTGACAGAGCCGGCTCTGCCTGCCGTGCCATTTTTCTCACTCTAGTTCTACATCCCATTCATCATTGCATTTTAAGTTAAATAAATTAAAATCTTATATTTGACGATCTTCTTTATTAAAATAATTCATGAGTGAGTCCATGGTACTATGCATATCATGGGTTGTTACAGTGTTACGGCTCTATATTCGAGTTTTCAAATTCTAATGGTCGATCTGAACCATTCATCTTATTCTCCATATTAATATGTGTTTGGAAACCAAATTTTTTATTTTTTTACTATTTTTTTAGATATTTAAAAAATCACTTGATCTGAAAATTATGAACCATCCAAAAACAGTGATTTTCAATAAATCTAAAAATATAGTAAAAAAAATTTCAAAAAATATAAAATTTGGTCTCCTAACACATATTAATATGGATAACAAGATAAACAGTTCAAATCGACCATTAAAATTTGAAAATTCGAATAACTGTAACAGTACCAAATCGTAACATGCATAGTACCATAGACTCACTCGTAATTCATTGTCAAAATGACCTCCACGGTTTGGTATTAGACCAAAGCGAAAGGACCATTCCCTTGTATACAAAATCGAACGACAGACTGCGTTGGATAAATGCGGTACAGTGAGCAACTACCAACCCCAGGGAATTAGCAGGGAGTTTGGTGGCTGACTGAGAAGACCTCCATCTCTTCACCTACCCCGCGCTCTCTACTTACCAGTTACCTCCACTACCAAACACGCATTCCAACCAACTCTGACTTGCCGAAAAGAAGGACACTTCACGAAAAAGAAGAACAGCGAGAGATGGCGCAAGCAGCCATGGCGAAGGGGCTTGAACCCAGAATCTACGTCTCCGGTTCAAATCTGTCCAGATCTCGCGCCCAGCCCGTTTCAATTCCTTCTCTCCGATTAACCCAAAAATCGAGCTCTCTGCGGTGCACAAATGGTGGTTTCTCCTCGTCCAGGCATGTTGTTGTCAGAGCTTCTGTGGCGGCTGCTCCAGAGAAACCCTCCACTGTACCAGAGATCGTGCTTCAGCCGATTAAGGAGATTTCAGGGACTATTAACTTGCCTGGATCTAAATCACTGTCAAATCGCACGCTTCTTCTTGCTGCTCTTTCCGAGGTGAGTTTTTTGGTGCCAGATTAGAGTTTTGTGGGTTCGTTACGGGACATTTTGTGGTTTTTGGATGATCGGATCTCAACTAAAGCGTAATCTTTCCTGAATTCATCTTTGAATGGAACATTGGCAGATTTGATTAATAGATGCATTACACTACTATACTTTAATCGGCATCTTTCTACAATGTCTCAGTACCTTCTCTACTTGCATTGTGTCAGTTGCATTAATCTCACTAAAGACCTTAAATTTTCTCAGAAAAAGCCTTACTAAATTTAGAATGTATTTCTCTCTATCAGGGAACAACCGTGGTAGATAACTTGTTAGACAGTGATGACATATACTACATGCTCGAGGCCTTGAAAACCCTTGGCCTTTCTGTAGAAATAGACAAAGAGGCTAAAAGGGCAGTGGTCGTAGGGTCGGGCGGTCAGTTCCCAGTCGGCGAAGAATCAAAGGAGGTGCAACTCTTCTTAGGTAATGCTGGCACTGCCATGCGGCCTTTGACTGCTGCATTGACTGTCGCTGGTGGAAATGGAAGGTGATTGTTTTATTAAAGAAAATTAAGACTGGCATGGTACTGGTTTGGATAAGAATGGTGTCAAATTAAGACTGAACACAACTGACAACTCAAGAAAACTCAAAATAAACATTTGAACCAAAAATTGAAATGAAATATAATAATCAAGTTGCTTTGATCTGATATGACCAATACAGCATTTATATATATAACGGATGCATTTTCTCGCTATTTGTATGAAAAAGGATATTTCCCCATTTCATTATATAATTGCAACATTAATTGCCGTTGTGTTGCAAGCTGGTATAATCTGGTACATGTTGCAATTTTTCTAACTGAAATATCTCAAACTACAGTTACGTGCTTGATGGAGTCCCACGAATGAGGGAAAGGCCGATAGGTGATTTGGTCTCTGGCCTAAAACAACTTGGCGCTGATGCGGATTGTTTTTTGGGTACCGACTGCCCTCCGGTTCGTGTCAGAGGCATTGGTGGCCTCCCCGGTGGAAAGGTATCAAGCTATGGTTAATTTGGTCATTATTTTCTTCTGTCCTTCCTATATAAGGTCCTTAGATATCTGATATTTCGTTTAAACCTCAGGTTAAGCTGTCGGGCTCTATTAGTAGTCAGTACTTGAGTGCATTGCTCATGGCAGGGCCACTTGCACTTGGAGATATTGAAATAGAAATCATTGATAAATTAATATCTATCCCTTACGTGGAAATGACCATGAAATTAATGGAGCGCTTTGGTGTCAGTGTTGAGCATTCTGACAGCTGGGACCGCTTCTTCATTAAAGGCGGTCAAAAATACAAGTAAAATATCTTATCTTAGCTGTACTGAGAACCATTTATAATATCACCTTAGTAGTTAGTATGGCTTCTCAGTGTATTTATATCCATGCTTAATGGCTATTGTTAGGTCACCTGGAAAGGCTTTTGTAGAAGGTGATGCATCTAGCGCAAGTTACTTCTTAGCTGGTGCTGCTATAACTGGCGGTACAGTTACTGTAGAGGGCTGCGGTACAACCAGCTTACAGGTATCACTTTTGTACCTTCTTTGTCCAGCATCTTTGAATATGTAAAAGAAATGTTTCTTGTTATTTTTCTTAACTTCTAAAATGTTGTAGGGAGATGTGAAATTTGCTGAAGTACTTGAGAAAATGGGGGCGAACGTGACATGGACTGAGAACAGTGTAACTGTCACTGGTCCACCACGGGGTTCCTCTTTCAGGGAGAAGCACTTGAAAGCTGTTGATGTGAACATGAACAAGATGCCAGATGTTGCCATGACACTGGCTGTTGTTGCACTTTTTGCTGACGGCCCCACTGCTATTAGAGATGGTAATATTTGTTACTTGCTGTTATTTAGTTGTTTTTTTCAAATTTAGATTGCATTTTTGAATGCTGGATTGCTAGTAATAACCAGTCTGTTTTGTCCCGTCAGATTTACTGAGACTTTTAAAAAGACACCTAGCTTGACTTCATTCTTAAGCTGCATTTATTTGATTCATTTCCATATTTGTTCTAATTATCCATTTATTATAGCCACTGAATAGAAATTCAGCCAAAACAGCAACCTTAGTTACCAATCAGGTTTGATCCATTCTGCATACCCATATTTAGATCCTTTTTTGTACTCTATTGTTGATTGTTCTGTTTGTATTCTTTTTTCTAAATCAGTGGCTTCTTGGAGAGTTAAGGAGACTGAGAGAATGATTGCTATCTGCACTGAACTTAGAAAGGTACATTAATATATATTTTATAGAAGTACTGTTATCATGTTCTCTACTGACATATAATTTTCAATGTCAAACTAACTTTTTAACTATCAATCTAATATTTAATTTTTTAAACTTGTTATTAGTTGGGTGCAACAGTAGAAGAAGGACCCGATTATTGTATAATCACCCCTCCTGAGAAGCTGAACATAGCAGCAATTGACACCTATGATGACCATAGAATGGCCATGACATTTTCGCTAGCAGCATGTGCTGGTGTGCCGGTAACTATAAATGATCCCGGCTGCACCCGCAAGACCTTCCCCAATTACTTTGATGTGCTACAGAAGTTTGTGAAAAATTAGACAAATCAGTGAATAGGTTTTTTTACCTGGGCTGTATCCGAGAAGCTAAATTAGGGAGGACAATTATCATTTGTGCTTTATGAGAAAGAATAATAAATTATAGGAAAGATGAATTGCTTATTGTTTGTTGCAACAAATTGTTTATGAGATTGGCAATATTATGAATCAGTTTTTGACCGATGTTTGTATGCTTCTGCTATCAAAGAGAAAGGTCTTTTTGGTTCTTTCAAAAATAAGTGTCGCTGGCTGATAACAAAATCCGATGGGATTAAGGGTAAATATTATAGCTTCAAAAAAACAATTAATAAGGGACAAAATTATCATGTAATGAATTCTTTTAATGGTATCGCGCCAATAACAAATTATGTTAGGTTAACATTAGGCCCCGCCCCCCCCCGCCCACAACACACACGCTTCTGCTATCAAAAGAAAAAATTCTCAACAAATCAACTTCACCCACATGGTCATAACTCATAAATACATGTCACTTTCAGAGCCATCACCTAGAATTGGAAAGGCACCGATTCTCTTCTCGGCCATGTCTCAATCTTTGCAAAATATTTGACTGGCACAACTCCATCAAAACCCTCGGTAAGAATTACCTTATTATCAGAGATATACAGCTTCATTCCATCTGACAAAATAAAAATAATATGAGATTCACTAGCTTCAGAATTGATACATATAAGAGCAAAAAAAGAGTAAATTCATATAATAAACTACCTTCCAATGCTCTCTTAACATCCAAGTAGATCAAGATGTTGATGTCTCTTCGCATACCTGAGTAAAAAGTCAGATATATTATTTTTAAAAATACCATAATGAAGCACCAACTTTGGCAGGCACTGGTACATACAACCATCCTTTACAGGTTAAACCAGCCGACATTGCACGTTGGCATCCCATAGGCACCAAGGATGGATATCTTAGCTCAGTGAACCTTGGTTAGAGTAACATTTTTTTTTTCCAGTAGTAATCAGGTCATGTATAGCAAGAAGAATAATTATAAGTAATCATCTATGTCATACCGCTAATTACTTCGCCATCAGTGGGCAAGCCACTTGAGAAGTGTACATGTAGCCTTTCCATCCGTTTCAATCCAGATTTTAATATCGACTCCAAATTTCTCTTGTAAGTGCCATGCACACATACTATGCAGTTAAAATAAAAAAATCTGTGAGATGCTTTAACTTCTGAAAGTACATTACTGAGGATTTACTTGAGTTTCTTATGGAGATTACCTGGCATTTCCTCAGCTGACATGATGGGTTTCAACAAGTGCTCAGATTCAACAGCCTATGAAGAAATAAGAACGAACAATTTATGTATGGAAACTTTGAACAAAAGTGATCTAATTTTGTTTATATATCAATTATGTAGGTTAATAAATCACATTTATACTTAATAATCTCATAAGCGACATTTCAGTATGAAAACCACAAAGCAAGCAGAAAAAAATAGGGAAAACAAACAAATGTTTAAACCTAACCACAAAATATTTCTCTCATTCTAATAGATCTATGTTGTTTAGTTGTTTTAAAAAAACAGTGGGAGAAAAAAGACCTTTATAGTGTGCCCTTGGTTTGCACGAATAAAAAGCTGACCATCTTCCTCCAAAAGACTAAACCTTTGCTTGTTGTCCCTCCTAACAGCCTTAAAATCACGACAGAACCACAAAGTACATTATAATATGAGTTGGCATAATTAAGATACAATATGGTAACAAGAAGGTTAGATATTCACCTCTCTGACTTCCTCTACATTGTGGGATTTCAAAGGGATTTTAGCAAATGTTTGTATATTGAGGTTCAGTAAATCGTTAACTCGCACATATCCATCACTCCTCATATTCAAATTCAGCTCAGATGCCATGTGCCGCAAAATCCTTGTCCTGGCATACAATTAAATTCATACTGTTTCAATTAGTGCTTCTTCACTTGAATAAACTTAAAAGAACAAACAACATAGAGATATCTTAGTAGCCTCTTAAGAACAAGAATTTCATACTCAAATCCCAATACTGTACAGGTTAGACTTTCAGTATGATTTTTCTTTAGTTCTATGGATGAATTGATGGATGATGTACCCAAAATCTTTAGTATATTAGCTGGTACAATAAGGACTTCAAGAGAACTAGTGAAAGTTTGATAAACTCCTGGTGTTAAATCCTACAACATTTCTAATTAGTTTTACTCAATTTATGATCTCTCTGATAAGAATTTTTTTAATAACATACCGAAGTGTAATATAAGGTATTTCATAAGAGATTACCACAACTTCTGAATTTAAATTAATTTTATTATTTCAGTCCTTCACCAACCATAAATCAAGCTTTTGTCTTGACTATCTGTGGGATCAGATATTGCAACAGAGGAATTAAGACATTGAATAAAAAATCCTCATCTGTAAGAAAATGAGGTGCAGATGCATGATTTGAGATTTATTGCAAATTGAACCCAACATCGAATACTTGTAAACAACCATTTGCATGAATGCCATTGTCAGTGACTTCAATCTATAATCAAAATTAACAGTGCGGGAAAACATGGCCAGAAAGAGAGAAAGTACAGAAGCCTTCCAAGAGCATCGATTCTGCTGCTCTCACCATCAGTGTTGCTCTGGCTGCCGCCTCCTCCTCCTCTTCCTCTTCCTCTTCCTCTCCCACTACAATTCAAAAAATAATCACAATTTTTTGTAGTCCGGAGAGAATCCAATGGTAACTACAAAAGAGGTTTCAAGTTAGTATCTTACCCTCCTTTGGATGCATAACCCGTCGTAGAGAAAGGCTGCGACGGCCGTGAGGAAGAGGGGTGAGACTGCATGGAGAGAGGGGGGCGAGGGGAGGAAGAGAGAAGAGAGAAGCGGGATGACGGAAAGAAGGGGGAGCGAGGCGAAAAAGAGAGCAGAGAGAAGATTGCACGGAGAGGGGTAGAATGCGTTAGAGAAAGAGTCCACATTTGGTGTGAGAATTCGAAACTGGGAGATGGATGTGGCTTCCACTTCGCTGGAACGATTCAAGATTTCCATTTTCGGTCCTCTCCAACTTTTTGAATCGTTGGATCCAAATCAGACTGATCAGCAAACAGATGAACATTAATTTTCTTTCTGACGAGATTTGATATGTTACAAGCAGGGTTATCAAAACCGTACCGGACCGCCGGTTAAAAAAAAAACCCGGACCCGATTGAAGAATTGCTTATGCAATTGGACCGGTCAAAACCGGTTAAATCGGCTGATTTTACCAGAAAGTTACTTAACCATTTCGAGCAAAAACCCGGTTAAAAAGAAATTTATTTGGGGGGTTTCAAAAGATTCGAAGCAGTGTTGGTTGAAGGAAATAGATCGAAAACAAATAAAGAGAACTAGGAGAAATGGAAAAAAAAGGAAAAAAGACTATTACGGTGGAAACTGGAATCCATGAATTTAAGGGTCGAAGATATCTCAGAAAGCCCAATTAGGATCAGAGAAAAGTGGGTCCAAATCACCAAATGCATCTTGAAATATTGAGGAAGTAATTAATTTTCATATATTACAAAAAGTAACAAATTAATTCTTCTTATTTATGTATTAAGCATGAGCTTTTTTATTGCAAAAAAAATTTATGTTGCGTTTTTTTCAAACATGTCTATGTTTACCACGTAGCAATTAATATAAAACTAAAATTTACAATATAACTCAGTTCAAGTTTCTATTTATTTTTAAGTTTCATGTTCTTGTATCGTATTTAAAAGTGAATTATATGAATATAGGCATTGACTTAAATTTGGTGATTCAAAATTATCAACCATTATATGAATATAGGCATTGACTTATATACATACAATTATCAACCATTAAATGCGGTGATTCAAAATTCAAGCCATCTCCTCCTCCACTGCATGATAGTTTCATGATGCATGTCATACCTTAAAAGGCTTATACAGTTTCTATGTAACACTATTTGCATTCGATTTTTTTTGGAGAATAGACTAACGACTTCATGGAGTTCAATATGGTTGAGGAAAGGAAAAGGGGAAGGAGGAAGAGATAATTTCAAACGAATAGTGATAGAAAAATTGGTATTCAATTAGAGGAAACGAATTAGAGTCGAATTAATTGAGAGAAACAGGTTTAAATCTCAATGTGACTGATCGCTTCGATAATCAAGCACTCCATTTGAACAACTAGGATCGAACGGTTAATCTGCCCATCGAACCCCAACTTGGATAAGATCGGTGTTAGACGCCGCCTCCACTTCCCTCATCAAAACCTACCTTCCTCATTTCTCCCCATTACATGATTTAATTCTATTTATGTTATTAGTTACAAACTTACAATTAGTTTGACACGAACTTTTAAATAAATTTTGAGATTACTACTATGACAATCATTAATTTACTCTTCCTTTTTTTTGAACCTTATTCATCGTATACCCTCAACTGAAAGTAGGGGTGCACAAAAAACTCATGACTCGAAACTTAGTTTGGATTCAACTCACTATAACTCAAAGTTAAAACTAACTCGAATTTACTAACTCGGTTTATTTATGAGTCGATTCCAAGTTTCCCCCGACTCGGTTCGAAATCAACTCGGTTGGACTCATCACACTAAATCTTAATTCATATATTTCCAATTTTTTAAATCTCAAAACCTTATATCTACTTTTTAGATTGCCGTTTAAAACTTAAAAAAAAAAAATTAGAGAAGCGATTAAACCTAAACCTAATTACCAATTTCCCATTCCCCACTTTCTATCCCCCACACCTTTCATATTATGTACTATTTTAATATTTTTATAATTTTTAATTATGTGTTGACCATTATCTCATTATGTATTGCCTTTAATTGTGTATTATTTTGGTAAACTATATAATATTTTTTTGTTAGAATTAAATTAGACCGTCTCGCTATTACAACATTATGAGTCACAAGTCAACTCGTTTCAACTCGAGTTGCTCACAAGTTGATTCCAAATCAGAATTTTTAACTCAGAACTGGATTAACAACTCGGACTCAACTCAGCTCATGAATTTGCGAGTTGAATCCAAATTGTCCTCACCTCAGACTCGGCTCATAAACAGCCCCGCCTGTAAGAATGTCCCGTAAATAATACAATAACATGAGAGAAAATAAAGGGAACTTCGTCTCTAAGACACGTACGCAGAAGAGATTGGAAATCAAAACCCCAGTAATTGGAGTCTGATCTTCCAGCATAGCCGGCTAAATGACCAGCTGATTTCTGGGCTTCTGGCACACAGCCCAGGTAGCTGCCTACAACTTTGCAATATTGCCAGCAAGTTCAACCAACACACAAAACTACGTTCAGAACAAGAAACAGTCAAAATCAATAGAGTAACACCATAACGAAATCATTTACAACTCTCATAACTACGTTGGGCAACTAACAGATTCCAATGGTTGACTAAATTTATAGCCCAAATTTCCTCTTAAATAGGCCTCCAGTGTGCACTTCCAGCTCTCTTCGCCTTATTGCGTTATATGAGTTGATGATAATCAGTTGTTGTCCAATAAACATCCAGTTAATCGTTTCCCAATCCTCACTCTGCTATAGTGACGTAAAAATAGCCAGCCATATAATAATAATCTTCACAACAATTACTTCTCTAAGAATAAGTATAACAAGAGAGCACTCCATGAAATCACTAAATTTCAGCAGAACGAAGAAACAAGACACAAACACAGTGAAGTTCAGCACGAGCTAATTTAAAAGTTGCTCAACAAAATAATTCATGTCCAAGACAAAATAACAAAAATAGGTCTTCCTCTAACATAAAAACTTTGGCATAACAAAACTAGAAAACCCCCATACAATCACCATCAAGTGTCTAAGCCACAAGAGTGCTGGCAGTGGTAGACTCACTGTTAGGAAAACAATAAAAAAAAACTAGTTAGACTCACATGAAAAAGCATATAAAAGCAGAAGTAAATCATGTACTGCAAAGAAAACATAGTAACAACCAACGATAGATATTTGTACTAGTTTTGTTAACCTGATTATTAAAGTGAAAAAACAACCTCATAAAATATGAGTACAAATTTTGATAATCACCACATTGATCAGTGCAATGAATAATTAAAAGAAGGAAAAAGTGCAACTATGCAAACAATTCAAAGGCTAATGTAATTACAATGACAATCGAATACGTTTAGACAGGTCAAATTGTTGTACACACTAAAACAGACCTAATTTGAAAATGCAAATATGTACTGCCAACCCCTTTTCTAAGAATTATCAGCAAACCTTGATAACAACTTCAAATGAAGCAAACCATCACCAGAGAAGTACTATAGAAATAATAGAAATGAGAAGGGCAATGGAAAGGAACTAACTATTTCCAGACAGGAGGGAGCTTCTTTGTACGTTTGTAGTAGCGAGCAAGGCGGTGGATCCTGCTCTCAACAAGAATCAACCTGAACTTGGAATCCTTGTCCTTGCGATTCCTCTCAAGATGCTTCCTGATCGCCACTGCCTTCTTGATCAGGTGGTAAAGATCCTCTGGAATCTCTGGGGCCAACCCTGATTATGGATACAACAGGCATTTTCAATTCAAGTTATCAAAGCAACAAGATAGATGTTATATTACTATCATGTGAAGCAATGGAGTAAGATTGTTTAACAGCAGCATGTTCTGGCATTTTTCAATTAAACACTGAAAGTCAACACATAAATCAACATGCAGAAAATGTTTTATGGTAAACTTAATATTTTTTTATCCACTTAACATTAAGCTAACTGTTAGTACCTGCAAATCATGAGAAATAATAATTTTCACATTGCCTTGTGACTATACCAAAGCATCTTCAATTAAAACCACATATGCCAATTCTTGTACTTGCAATACCAAAAGTACACAGCTTAAGCACCAAAATCCTAGGAAAATAAAAAAGTTGGTGAAACAAACCTTGAGCCTTAAGGATCCTAAGGATCTTGCTCCCAGTAACACTCTTTACTTGAGCAATACCGTGTGAGTCCCGAAGAATCACACCTATCTGTGATGGGGTCATGCCCTTCTTGGCAAATTTATGGATGCTCTCCTCCACCTAAATTTTTGAACAAAACGGATGAATAATTTAAGCCTTACTGCCTGTGATTACCTTTTTTTGGTTTTCAATTAAATCCAAATGTTTCACATTTTAACTCTAGTATGGATTTAACGATTGGTTTCCTCAACAAGGCATAGAATTCCACCAAGTACCAACTAGGGCAATTGCCATAATTTATTGTTCTATATACTCAGAAAAATAGTCAGGCGTCACCAGTTGAAAAATTATGCCTTGATGTAAGAACTGACATTCCAAAATCCTACGCATTACTAATCAGAGAAACTCAAGCTAAACAACCACAGCTCATAAACGGAGAAGCAAATAAATCGATAAGAAAGGACCAAGAGGAAGAGAAAACATACATCCTGAGATGAGATCTTGAGCCAACTTGGCGGGGTCCTCTTGTACGGAAGAGCCGATGCGGAGATACCCTTCCCCCGACTGTGCATGCGACCCATGGCGGCGGTGTGAGTTGTAGAGCGGCGACGAGCGCGAGAGGCGACGGCGGCGGCACGAAAAGGTTTTGAAGGAGTGCGAAAACCTAGCGGAGCTCCAGATGTTAGGGTTTTGTCAATTTATAACGGAGCGAGGGACGAGAAATACCGATATTACCCTCGACGGCCGAGGGATTTGTCTGTGCGGTTATTTGTGGGTTCTATTTGGGTTCTATTTATTTTTTTAATTATTTATTATTTGGGCCGAGATGAGCCAGGTTTGATTGGGCCTAGTTGTCTCTTAGACTCTTTTGTTGTTCAGACGAGTGTGTCAACGGGCTTTTGGAACTGTTATAATATTAGCCCGCTTTTGATTTTTTAACCGATACATTGATTACATTCTATATATACTTTACGGGAGTGCCAAAAGATGTGTTATTTTCAGATGTGACGAATACATGGACAAATGAAATGCATCACTGTACTTTTGGTGAGCTGCACTTTTTTCTCTGGGCCGTGAATTGATAGAGATTACATAAGAGACGAGGTAAAATATGCAGCGATGGTGCATCTTTACGGTAAAAGCAAAGATCCAGATGACTTCTTTTAGAGGAGTTCAGAAATGTAATTAAATTACCTATTTTATTCTTTTTCTTTTTTTCTTTTTCTTTTCTAACAGCTTATTATGTAACTAAATTACATAAACTAAACATAATATTTTCATGATAAGTTTGTGGGTTATAAAATATAAATAATGCTAAAAAAATAATAGTCACTAATTATGTTATAATAATATAAATCAAACTATTAATTATACATTACATTATCAGTATCAAACTAATAAAAAGGAAGAGATAACATGTGAAAATACAAAGTTGGGTCAAATTATTTTTTTCTCATGATTGATTAAAAGAATGGAAAAAATAAAATGAAAAAAAAACCAATACCCATACTAAAAATAAACATCGTTGAACGGACTTTAAACAATCTTTTCCAACAAATCAAACAATCCACGAATCCCATAAAAATGGAATGCATCCGAATGTGCCCCGATTTTTTTTCTACAACATTAAAAAGAGAAAGAAAATTCAAACATAACCTAAATAAATGGGGTGATATGAATAAATTGGAATGCATCGTGTCCCCATTTTTTCTGAGATTTTTGAGAAGTGACGTTCCGTTTGAATTTTCTATTTTTTATGTTATAGAAAAAAAAAAACGTAAACGTGCCCTTAACGTGGATGATATGATCATATGAACACATTTTCAATTTCCAAAATAAAAAAAACAATTATCATTTAATAGAAATTAAGATACAGCCGAGTACTAAAAACAACCGTCAAAAAGCTGCATACGGGCTTCTCGTGGAAAAAAAAAAAACTGTCAAAAAAGTAAAAACAAATGCCAAAGTAAAAAAACTGAAAACAGCTGTCAGAGACCTTCAAAGAAAGAAAACAGGTGTCAGACACTGTGTTAAGTGTTAAGTGTTAACTAAATCTCTTTCTTCTCTTCTAAAATTTAGTTAACCCCCTACTTCTAACTTCCTTCTCTCCCGCCTCGTCTTTTGTTTTTTCCTCCTGGGCTTAACCCCCTCCTTTCCTCTCTCCTCCTCTCAAAATGTGTTCAATTTCCCTCTCTTTGAAACCCTGGCCAGTCTCTCACTCTCCGATTAAAGCCTCTCCGGTGAGGCAACGCCCCTCCGTGGCGGTGGTAGCATACGCCGGGGGGAGCACGAGGATACACAAGCTGATAGAGAATGAAGGCGTGGTGCTCATGCCAGGCTGCTACGATGCTCTCTCATCTACGATCGTACAGAAGACTGGGTTTAGCGCTGGGTTTATCTCTGGTTACGCGCTCTCAGCTTCTCTCCTTGCCAAGCCTGACTTTGGCCTTCTCACGTCTCGATCTCTCTCTAATGCCCCTTTCTTTCTCTAGTTCGTTCTTTTTCTGTGTTAATATTTGGCGTGATTAGTGATTGCAATGGATCAACAACAGCACAGGGTTTAATACTCGTAAAATTACTGGCATTTCCAAACTTTTTAATTAGCCACCTAAATGATGGAAATAATCGACTGATTAGTAGACTTTTAATGTGTTTTAGAAAAAAAAAATTGTTAATAATTTATTTGCACGACTAATAATGTGTTGAAGCATATAAAATTGTTTAATTTGGATAGGTGCAGCCATATAAGTCTCTTTCCCTTTCCTCTGTCTCTGTTTTGGTTTCTCATTCTGTGTTTCTATTGGGAGACTACAATAGAGCGATCTAAATTCTAAACTCTAAAGCTTCATGCTTTGCTTCTTGTCATCCAAAATTCTATTCTTTCTAGTTTCTATAGTTGCTTCAATATTCACATCTGTTCAATGGATGGCCTGATCCTTTTCAATCACTGTCAGAATATAATTAATATATGATTAATTTCCTCAGAAATAAATAAAAAGAAAAAAGATGATCAAGGTTGTATGAATGATTCAGCTAAAAGAAGTTAGTTGTTTTGTTTACTAATTAAAGAAATGTATCTGGTGGTTAATTGTGAAGGATTAAAACTTTAGATCATCAATTTACTGAGTTTGATATTTACATCTTAACCATAGATGCTTGACCAT
The DNA here is from genome assembly GCA_033356055.1 of Carex pumila. NCBI lineage: Eukaryota > Viridiplantae > Streptophyta > Magnoliopsida > Poales > Cyperaceae > Carex > Carex pumila. Next base: position 231,045 of record JARJHM010000024.1, read on the forward strand.
TTTTGCAATGAGTTGATGTAATATTCTATTACATATATTCTCCCACATTTATATTATGGTACTTCAGAAGGTTTTATCTAGATTATTTCATATATTTGTTTCAGGCCACCAGAGATGGCAGAGACAGCTAGGTTTGTTTGTGCTGCTGCACCTCACATCCCAATTATTGCTGATGCGGGTTCTTTTCTTTCCTGCACTCTATTATACTTCTACTATGCACTGGTACACAGTACTTGTATGATAAATGGTAGTATGGTACCAGTCCAAATTGATAGCTTCATTTGCCTGAGTTACACTTGCACTTAACCTAACCTCAAAGAATACTTGTTTGATTTAATTGGAAGATATTATGTAGATACGGGAGGTGGGAATGCTTTAAATGTGCAAAGAACAGTTCAAGATCTTATTGTGGTACAAATTTGTCAGTCAAACCCCTGATAACTCCTATATATATTTGGTTATTTTTCTTGTAATAATACTTGTTTTTTTTTTGGTGAAAATATAGGATCAACCGTGGCCAAAGAGATGTGGTAAGAATAATCAAGTCCTTGTCGTGGGTTCACATCTTCTGCATTAACGCACCATTTGAGTTTTAGCTCTGGACTGTCCGATCAGAATTGGGACCAATCTGTCCCACACTTGTAATGCATGGAACCTTTTGTGCAGATTTAAATCGGACGATCCTGATCTAAACTCAAAATCTGAGATAACTCAGAGGATACAAATTCGTCGTGGTGGCATAATTCTATTTCCTCATGATTTCCGTTTGTTCTTTTTTTTCAAACTTCTAGGCTCCTTATTGAAGTATCTGAAATTCTAACCTGCTTTTCTGTGTATTTTTTTCTTCTTCTGGAAATGCAAGGACATATGGGTGGTAAACAGGTAACAAAAATCCTCCTGAAATTTTATTTTATTTTTTGTCATTGAAATTTCTTTCCGATTTGGCTATCCGCCAAGGCGCCAACAAACCTTCACAAAAAATAAACAAAGAAATAGGTATTTTTTTTCTTTCTAAATGTCATTAATAATATATGTATCTAGCTCTGGCTGATAAGTCCATTGTAATAACTCAATTTGTTGGCGAGTATCTTTCAAGCATCGACAGGTAAAATAAAATAAACAGATAAATTATAAAGGCAATGGCACCACCGCACCAGTAATGGTACACTACAATAAATGCATTGATAAATACGTGTACAAGTCTGAAAGATACCTCTTCCAATCATGAATCTAGCTTGTGACTGTACAATCTTCCAATTCAGTTCTTATTTCACATTTTGAAATTTAAATTAGTAGTAAAATCTGTATACTAGAATGGAGATTAAAATATTTATGGAGTCCCTTACCTGCTACTCTTTTGTTAGGTGATACCAGCTGAAGAGCATGCAGCTAAAATAGCTTCAGCAAGAGATGTAATAGGAGATCGTGACTTTTTCCTGGTCGCACGCACTGATGCAGGTGCCACCTCAGCTAGAGTCGTTGGCTTGTCAGATGCAATTGCACGTGTCAACCTCTACATGGAGGTACCAAGTTTTTGAAGTTGCATCGGAACACATTCTCCTTGGAAAATTACTGAGTGCACTCTCTCATTTTATATTTACAAAAGCAAACCTATTTTGTTGAAAAAATTGGAAGATGTGTTGGTATAAATTTTCAGAATATTCGGATAGTTAGAAATTAATTAAAATAAATTAAATTGAAATAGAGTTATCTGGATCGTGTACGAAATACTTTCCGTATTCCGTCTCATCGTGCAAGATGGAACCGCAACCAAGATAATCCGGGATTGTTGCTCTTTAGACACGCCATGGAAGCAACTGACGATGACTCCGCAATATCCAGCATAAATCAGATATTATTTAATTTGATTGATACACAATCAAAATGGAGAATAAATCAAAGGAGTTTATTATTTGTGGGAGCAAATCAATTAAGCAAAGGGTTTTCATTTCTTTAGAAAATATTGATCAGAGAAGGGAATTCGGAGAGAGTACTAGTGTATCTGATTGCATTCCCTTTTAGAGATAAGATAGAAGAATAATATATATATATATCTCAAAAAATTATAACGCATCAGCATTTTAATTAAAAGAAAATGAAATGCATCCTTAAGAATGCATTGAAGAGATACAACGGTTGATGGCAATTAATCAATAATAATTGGTCATTAATATCTTAATAAATCACATTTGATCAAAAGGAAATTGAACAGAAACGTATATCAAAATAAAATGAATAATAAAGAGGTCTATCTGACAGGCGCATCTTAGATAAAAAGTTTTAGTTTATTCCCTCAAATTTATATATATTAAAAATAGAGATTTTAGAAAAATTATTAAAGAGAGAATTTTGAGTTTTTAGAACTCAAGTTCTAACAAGATGTACCACCACGAGTTGATCCATAATCAACTGTTTTTGTTATAGTTTTTCTCCAAAGATCTAGTTATGAAAGCATCGATTGTTGCCGTAATTGACAGAATGTTGCAGTCATGAAGTAAAAGTGGTAAAGTCCTAATTCCTAAAGTTATAACACGGACTTGGTTTTTTAGTTACTCAATATATAACAGGGGCCTTTCTTCATTTGGAATTTGGAAAATTGATGAAAATTTAGAGTCTTCTTCTCAAATATGCAAAAACCTACATTTCACTAAAATTCGCTTTCTTCATCAGGCTCAGGCTCTGGTTCTTCTCTGCTGAAATTTCTCTGTATAAAATGACTTGTTCATGAAAAAAAAAAAAATTCTCTCCCAAGCATTCTTATCACACTTTCCTTTCTTTTGACAGGCAGGTGCAGATGCGTGCTTTGTGGAGGCACCCGCAAGAGATGACGATGAGCTTCGTGAAATCGGTCGCCGCACAAAGGGTTACCGTGTTTGCAACATGGTTGAAGGTGCAGTTACACCTCTTCATACCCCAAAAGAGCTTGAGGAAATGGGATTTCATATAGTGCTGTACCCCCTTACAACCCTTTATGCCTCTACACGTGCATTGGTTGATGTTTTGAATGTGTTGAAAGAGGAGGGCACAACAAGGGATTTGTTGGGTTCTCTTGCAACTTTTGAGGAGTTCAATAAGTTGATCGGTATGGAGTCATGGTTTGAGCTTGAAAAGAGGTACTCAAGTTCAAGGTGAAATGCGTGTCTTTGGTTCTACTAGATTTTAATTTATTTCAGCTTTGTGTAGGGTGGTAACGATATTTAATAAGCTCACTCTAGTATGATTATCATGTGTGGGGGTTACCTATCTCTAAATATTATTTGCTTTTGAGGCTTCATCTTTAAACAATAACATGTTGGGCAAAGTATATTTTGAACAATAAGCTGGAAGAGATTTGACAGAATAATTTGAGTAGAACAAGGGTGTTCTTAAACTTGTCAAGCTCTTTGGTAAGATCACTCCAAAATCTATCGAAATTACTTCAAACGATGAATTGAAACCTTTGAAACCGATTTATTTCGCAGGTGATGCATTTACATGTTAAGTTTATAAATTTTCGACTTAATTTTGTATATAGTCAAATGGTCAAAGAATAGAGGTTAATTAATTAATTTTAATGCGTTTGTTTTTATTATTTTTTTACTGCTTGACTTTATGCTAAATTAATTCAAAAATTTATAAATTTGACATGTTAATGTATCCCTAAGTAGATTGGTATTAACAGTTTTGAAGTTAAGCTCACAAAAAGATTGACGAACTTAAAAGCATCCTAGTTCTACTCAAATAATTTATATAGATATTTTTTACTTATAAGTTATAATGACACACAAAATTGTGAAAGTGATATTAGTACAGTGGTTATTTTTTACTTATAAGTTATAATGACACACAAAATTGTGAAAGTGATATTAGTACAGTGGTTTTGTTTCTGGAAATTATGCAACGGGCAAGTTCATTGCAGAGTAATTAAAAGAAAATGAGTAATATGGGCATAGAAGTAGGTCCATCTGTATAGTTTGTATTTTGTTTTATTTTAGTTGTTTGTGGTGGCATTAGGAATTGTTGTATGACTTGATTAGAGACAACAGTAATAATTTCTTAATTCTTCCGCGCCACAGGGTATTCTCTCCTAGATTATTCTACTAGGAGGCTCACAAGTTTGATCATTTCGTAGTCGGAAAGTCAAATACAGTGATACAAATTAAACCAACTAGAATGCCGTATAACAATGGGAGGGTTAATTTGGTTAAAGTGCATGTCTCTATTTTTAAATTTTTAGTCCTGAAAACTGTAAGGATTCAGGTAGAGCTTAGAGTCCAGTTTAATTGTAATCTGAATCAGGATCTTTGTGTAAAATTAAATTTAAGATAATCACTTTTTATTTTCTTTTTGTGTGTCAGACTTACATAACAATAGCAACCGACAACCGTATCTCTGTCGATATCACACGAACAAATTCGAAAAAATTAATATGTCGGAGTATTAGCACTGACTGACAGCTCTCTTTTCTTTCTCACTTAATTTCTCTCTATTCTAGAAATGCAATTCAGATTTTTTGTTCTTAAAATTCAAACTGTTGCTTCTCATTTATTCAGAGAGAGTATCGACTCATAACTTATGCAACTCAAATTTAATCCATATTAATTTAAGAAATTAACTATTAATTTCAGTCTAAAATATTCATTGCATGTAGGACATTTTTAACAAAAAACATAAATCACAGCTAAGAAAATAAAATTGTTAATGTGATATATATTTCTGTCTCTGCATCTATACGAATAATCATCGCGTTTTGTTATCACTTTGATCGGAATCAACAACTTCTAAATTAACGTCCATATATATGGAGTTGGGCTACGGTGATTCGCGAAATAAAGCGAGTGTTTTACTTCACGTCTATATCTTTAATTTTAAAGTTTAAAATGTTGATTCAAACAATCTAAATTCACATCCATATATATAGAGTTGGACTATGGTGATTCGCAAAATAAAGCGAGTGTTTTACTTCACGTCTATATCTTCAATTTTAAAGTTTAAAATGTCGATCCGAATAGTTGAAGTTGATCTCCATATTAAATTGTGCTTGGAGACCAAATTTTATATTTTTTTGGAAAATTTTTACTATTTTTTTAGAATTTTTGAAAATCGCTGCTTTCGATGATCTAGAATTTTCTAAAAAACAATGATTTTAAAAAATTCTAAATAAATAGTAAAAAATTTTCAAAAAAATATAAAATTTAGTCTCCTAGCACAATTTAGTCTCCTATCACAATTTTTTCAGATAATTCTAGATCATCAAAAGCAGTGATTTTCAAAAATTCTAAAGAAATAGTAAAATTTTTCCAAAAAATATATAATTTGGTCTCCAAGCACAATTTAATATGGAGATCAATTTCAACGGTTCGGATCAACGTTTTGAATTTAAAATTGAAGATATAAATATAAAGTAAAACACTCGCTTTACTTTGCGAAACATCATAGCCTAACTCTATGTGTGTGTGTAAGTGATTATTAATTTGTAGCCTCTCGGTTCCAACCGAAATAAAAATGAAATATTATAATTTTTTGCTTGTTTGTAGAAAGGGATGTAGATAATATATAATATTTTACTTTGATGTGTAAAATCTTATATTTTGAGTTATTAAAAATAAAAATGGAAGAAATAATACAGACACATTATATGAGAACATTTAAACATACCTTTCTGAATAAAAATCATGTTAACAGTGTAATTTAATCCATTATGTCCCATTTAATTTTGTTTGTGGATATGGTAGGATAATAATATTTTTTATGTTTGTCTCGACATGCATGACAATAATCCCATCAAAGAGCACCTCGACAAGCTTTGGGATAAATTTGATGGTAAGTGGTCAATAATATGAGAAATTGACTTAAATCAGGATGAATACAACACACAATACGAAATTGACTGATACCTGTTAATTATTTTGATCATAATTTTCTCATCATAAATCATATGAAAATGACAAATGCATTGAAAAATAGACAATGAATCTGTAAAAATCTGAGCTGTAACTTTCATTGTCTATTTTTCAAACGCATTTTAAATCACGTCTCTATCAAATAATTAACGCGCATTAATACGATGCTCGATGGTTTATTCACATTTGATTTGGAGTATTATGTTCGGACAATGCAAAAGGAAATTATTTATTCATTTAGAATAATAATTATCTTGATGATTATTTATAAAGATTTATGTACAAAATTTTGAATTTTACCAAAATTTGTATCAACAATCTTCCATAATGTTCAAAATTCCAAAATAATTATGAGTAAAATTAGTGTGTACTATGTTCATCAAGAGATCTTCATAAGCATAATTTCAAAATCTATCAAATAGGTTTCAGACGATGAATCCAAACTGATTTACTTTGTATTTCATTATTTTTTTACCGTTTAACTTTGTACTAAATATGTACTAAATAAAAGACGGATATTTAGATTCATTCGTGTTCGCAGCTGAAACCAGTCCAAATATCCTCAAAATTTATATAGTTCACAAAACTGTCATATTTACCGTGTATATACCTTAGTGCACACTGTTAAGTAGTTATTACAATGCCATAATACGGAAAATAGTTAAATACGAGATGAATTGTGAAGAGCTGCATTTTTCGGAAGTTCCGGTGCAAACGGATCCTACTGTTCCATTGATGGTTTTGAGTATTACGTGGGTAACTAGACCAAAATCCAACGATGAGATGGGATTGCTCATGGGATTGTTTCAGGAGTAGAAGTGTAGAACTAGTGTTTCTAAGTTCATTTAGTCTCTCTATGAATTCAACTCTAAAATTTATTGAATTAACTTCATATGATAAACTAGAGTCTTTCCAAGTTCATAAATTTATTGAATTAACTTCATATGATAAACTAGAGTCTTTCCAAGTTCATTACAAGTGATGTATCTATATGTAAAAAATTTAAAATTTAAAATTAATTTCTTATAAAGTCGTACGGTGAAGGTCAATAATTAGAAGTTTTATAAAGTCAGTGTCACGCATGAAATCCCCTACATCGGTGGTTTTCCATTTTTCTTTTCTGGAAAAAAAAAAGCAAATTATCAGGAATTGATAAATGGCAAACCTGACACAACATATCAGTTCTTACCCAATAACAAATTAGAAGACCGGTATATATTAAGAACTGTAAAAATTAAGCACTGCAAAAAGGTGGTAAAGTTATGGGTGCTTTGACTTGTTTTACCGGTTTTAGAAGATAACAACTTAATTAAGCAGCTCCGTCCAATTTACAAAAAAAAAAAAAAAAAAAATCATTCTATTTATAAAAGAGAATATAGAGACTAATGTAACACTTGTAATTTCAACTGCAACACCTGCTAATTTAACAATCTCACTAAATAAGAAATTTGTTTTACAAACTTCACAATAAGTAATTTAAACTTCTTCATTTCCGTAATTACAAAAGGTTACTTTATTTGCTAATTCTAAAAATTACCACGTTACATGTACAGAAATTAATTATTTTAAAATTATTAAAAAAATGTACAGAGTACAGACAGGAAACACAAGTTAGGATAACAGATTATTGTGTAACAGAATAACAGTTAAAAAATTCTGAATTTGATATACAAAAATGAAGATGCTATTCCAATCAACAAATCATAATAATTCACCACCCAAAGCAAACTTTTAGATCAATTATTCCAATACAAGTCCTAATTTATAACAATCACAAAAAAAATAATAACAAATTGAACTTGTTGAACATCTCAAACACTGACATATTAATCATCACATATAACCGATTATTACCATATGTATATAAATCAGCATAAACACCTTAAAAGTAAAAAAAAAAAAAACCTTTGATTACTTGGCAGTAATCTTCTGTATGAGATCCTCATACTTGAAGGTGCCATCGGGCCCCACCTCGACCTCCTTGATCCACTCGTCGAACTCAGACCCCTCCAGTTTCTCTCCAATTGAGGTAAGAATATGCCTGAGATTCTTGACCGATATGCGGCCGGTCGACTCCTTGTCAATCACCTTGAAGGCGTCTCTGAGGGGTCCATCAAATGGGTCTGTGTTGAGGTGGGCCCGCATCAGCTCGAGGAAGCGGTTGATGTCGAACGGTGCTGTGAGGCTCTCTGATTTTATGATCTGTGTCAGCTGGAGCTGTGTGGGATTGCCTCCAAGAGCCCGCATGAGCACGCCAAGGTCTGACGGGGCGATAAGGCCGTCTCTGTCAGAGTCGAATAGAGAGAAGGCATCTTTCATAGCCTTGATCTGATCGTCGGAGAAGTCTTTCCCCATCGTAGGATCTACTCTCTCTCGCTGTCTCTATAAGGAAATAAATTAAAGAAGTAAGAGGGAATCAGATGAAATTGCTTTTCAGCGAAGAGATGAGGAAGAAGAGATTGAAGAGATGCAGACATGCAGTGGAGAAATCGTGGAGAAATCAATTCGTTGACGTTACTTCTTATGCGCACGTTTCAACTTCTACGGATTTCTGCGGCCGTTTTACCTCGGCCTTTTGTTTTCTTTTAGGCCGTGTCTAATCCAGCCGGGATCAAATAACAACGGCCCGTATTTAGGTCCTAAAGAAAATCACTGCTGAAGGAATTATGTTGGCCCGGAATGTAATAAATTCAACAGGAGAATGTTTACACGATTACAAATGAAGAGATTCTAATACGGTAATACAACATGGTTTTCATAAATCATTATATTTTATATTTTTATTTTCAAAATCTAGAATGTAGATCTGAATCGCTCAAAATAATTTCCATATTAAAATATGTTTGGAATGGAATTTTTAAATTTTTGAATTTTTTTATTATTTTTAAGATGGGTAAAAAATCACTATTTTTGAATGGTCTAAAAACATTAATTTTGTACCGATCTTAAAAATTAGTAAAAAAAGTTTCAAAAATTATAAAATATCATCTCCAAGTATATTTTAGTATAGATATCATGTTGAGCTGTTCAGATTAATAATTTGGACTTTAAAAACGAAAATATGAGATATGAAAAACATGCCTCATTAAAAATACTTATAATTAAGATGAAATTGGCTACATCCAAATAAATTTGCTGTTTTCAAATATTTTCCCATCCAATTAAGAAAAACAAGATTTTGATCCATCAACTAATGATTATTTTTCATATCTCCATTACACTGATTTAGACAAAGATATTTTAGATAAATTCAGAATTTTTAAATATAAAGGACTATTTGTCCTTCCCTTCAAAACTGGAAAAGATCTATTTTCCTCTTCCTCTTTCTCTCCAATCAGTTTAGTTGATTAGCAAAAAAAAAACATCTTCAAATTGTCGTTTAAAAATATATATATATAGTTGTAGAATATTTCGAAGCATCATAAGTTGCTAAATAGTAAATACTATTGAGATTATATTTGTTTCCATACAAAGGATAAAAAAGGATTTTATGTTTGACAATAAAATTTTAAATCGTAACATTAATTTTATTTTTAAAAATAAATAAAATTCCAACGGTCTCTAATTTAAAATTTTCAAATTAAGAAAAAGCTGATGCAATTCTGTCTTAGTTTGATTTGATGCGCGACAGCAATAGAGCATTTACAAGGAATCCGCATCGTCTGCATTAACTCAAAAGAGCATTTTTTTAGTTAATAGATATTGACCGTTCAATTCTAATCGGAGTCCCTCCGGTTCTCGCTTAAAACATAAGGGGTCTTCAATATTAGTGCTGATTTAATTCACACGAATATTAAAGTTTATTGGACGGTCTATATGTATTAACTCAAAAGATTCCTTTTTTTGTTAATGCAGAGGATGCGAGAATCAAGGGTTTCGAGTAGCGTACTGATCACTGACTAGGGATGACAATCCACTGGCTGGTCTACGGGAATTTCTCTAAAAAGAAAAATATAATAATTCACAGACAACTGAGCTGTGAGCCTGTGAGGCACCGTACGTTATTCAAAATCTCCTCTAAAATAAAAATTCAGCTCCTGTTGTATTTCTTGCTTACCTAGCCTCCTAGTCTTCCCTCCTCCAGTCGATGTTGTTCACAGTTTTACCCGCCGTCTCCGTTTTCATTACTAAAGTAGACTACAGGATCATGTTTGGTTGTGGCTTAAAGGGTGGAATAAGGAGTTTAGGTTTCGTTATTTCATCAAATGTGTTTTAATTGAATCAAACTAAGATTAGATCGACCTAAATCAAACCACCTCACATGGTGGTTTAATTTTTATTCCACCTCGTGGCCTAACTTATGATTGTAATAATTATATAATTAGTATATTAATAATTATTATTAGTATATAATTATATAATTAATATCTTATATTGTTAATATATTAAATAATTATTATAATAATATTATATAATTAATATCCATTTATTAATAATAATTATATAATTATTGTGTTATTATGTTATATTGTTAATATATTAAATAATTATTATAATAATATAATAATATTTTATAGTTATTATTAATATATTAATATTATATAATTAGTATCTTATTATTAATAATGATTATTAATATATAATTATATATTAATATATTAAATAATTATTATATAATTAATATTTTCTTATTCATAATTATTATTAATATGTAATTATATAATTAATATGTTTTATTGTTAATATATTAAATAATTATTATAATAATATTACAATATATTATAGTTGCTATTAATATATTAATATTGTATAATTAGTATTTTATTATTAATAATTATTATTAATTGATAATTTTATAATTAGTAATTGATATTATTAATATAGTAAATTATTATTATAATAATATTATAATACATTATAGTTGTTATTAGGGCTGCAAACGAACTGAATCAAATCGAACCTATCCTAGTTCGAATTCGAATTCGAAATTATTTCGAATCAAACCCAATTCGAAATTGAAATAGATTTCAAACCTAAAGACCAGTTCGAATTTGATTCAGTATAATTCGAACTAGTTCAGTTTGATTCGAAATTAGTTTGAAATTGAGACAACAAATCAACAATTGAGGCAGTAATCACCAAAGTTTGATATTTTAAATCGATTTCTATACAAAAAATCAACAAAATTAAATGCAGAAAATTGATAAAATCAGGGTTAAATCGAAATAAATGGCCGAATTTTCACCATTCTCTTGTCTCTAGAGCAAAAGTATATGTTTTTGTAACTCAAATCGGACCAATTTTGTATTTTTGCCAAGACAATGGGAGGATTTAGGGAAGTTGTTGTTTTGAAAGAGGCAGTTGCGTTTTGAAAACCCACGCATGGAGGAGGAGGAAGTTAAATGATTATAAAATTTATAGTCTTGGTGTATAAATGGTGTATGGTTTTGTATTGAAAATATAACTTGGTTTATTGTGGACTATGTCCAGACCTGTTATCAAATAGAGACGAGCTGTTTTCAAACCCCACACACCACTCTTTCGTAAAGATTCTCCCCCACTGCCATCTATTTTTTCCCCAATGTTATAGCCCAATTCGAACCAAATAAACTCGGGAACCTATTCGAATCGAATCTAATCAAATTTGAATTCGAAATTGAATTAATTTCGAATCAAATTGATTTGAATTATTTTCAAACCGAATCTATTTTGAATCAAAATTTTTTTTTACTTTTTCGAATCAAACTCGAATCGAATCACGAACTACGAATTTTTGTGCACCCCTAGTTGTTATTGATATGTTAATATTTTATAATTAGTATCTTATTATTAATATATAATTATATAATTAATATTTTATATTTTTAATATATTAAATAATTATTTTAATAAGATTATATAATTAGTATCTTTTTATTAATTATTATTAATTTATAATTATATAATTAGTATTTTATTATTAATATATAATTAATATTTTACATTATTAATATATTAAATGAATTTTATAATAATATATAATATATTACAGTTATTATTAATATATTAATATTATATAATTATTATCTTATTATAAATAATTAATCATTTTAAGCTTTCAAAATTTTAGTCCTCCACCAACTCTAATTAAACAAAAAATAGTTTAAGTTATGATTTAACTTTAGACCTCAATCAAATATGATTTAACTTTAGACCTCAATCAAATATGAATAAATAATTTAAACCGGTCTAAATTAAAATAACCAATTTAAATAACCAGTTTAGACCTCAATTTTAGACAACAATCAAACATGGAGCAGGAAAATACCGGAACCTAGAATCCTAGACTCTTAAAGACTGGATGTGTCCATTGTACTCACTGGAGAGATCATTGACCACTAACTCTTTTTTTTAATTTTTTCTGAAGTACATTGACCACCAACTCCCCGAAACCTGAGTCTCTCTGACAAACCTCGTCTGGCGGTTTCTGCTTTCTCTAAAAACCAATAGAAAAGAATCTCCTCTCTTTCTCCCTCTCTCTCCCTCTGACCCTCTCTAGAGATCATTTGCCATTCCCCTCTCTCTTTCCTCCCTCCTGTCTCGTCTAGTCCTTTTCCCACCAAAATAAAAAAGAAGAAGAGAGAGACAAAATACAAGCTTCACAAGAACAAGCGCAAAAATGGCTTCTTATCCATTTCTCGTGCACCTTCTCCTCACCGTCCTCTTTCTCTACTGCGATTCTGCACTCTCCAACCCAGAAGTGAGCTCTCTAATGGCACTCAAGGCGTCCCTAGATCCGCCTGGTCACGTGCTTAGCACATGGACCAGCAATGGCGACCCATGTAACGGTAGCTTCGAAGGAGTTGCATGCGACGTCCATGGAAAAGTGACTAGCCTCTCTCTTCAAGGAATGGGTTTGTCTGGTTCGCTCTCACCAGCCATAGCTGATCTGAGTCAGCTTACCGGTCTCTATTTGCACTACAATAGACTCACTGGGGTGATACCAAGAGAGGTTGGTAAACTCACCGAGCTCTCCGATCTCTATGTGGATGTGAACCGACTCAGTGGGAGGATTCCAGTTGAGATTGCAAATTTGGAAAATCTTCAAGGTGAGTTCATTGAGAACAGAGTCTTTAGTGAAGTGAATGAGAAATATTTTCTTGAACTGTAAAAATTTTAGGGATTTCGGAGATTCCTGGGGTGGACATTTTTTTATCGGAAACTTAACGGTAGTTTTTATAGGTTTCTGGAATGTGGATTATTTGTTCTTCACAATAAAATCAGAAGCTTCATCTTGTATTATTTTGGTAAATTTTAAACTTGTACGTTTTATACGCTCGTCTTTTTTGGCTATTTTGTTTTATTTGAATTTTGAATAAGATAATACTTTTCATTTGAACTTTAGCGGTGGTTCTTCTAGGAATTGAAACATAAAAAAATGATAATTTATTTTTCCTTTTCAAGTGGGGTGTCAGTGCTTTGTTCAAACAGAGTCAACTTTGGAATTTCGTAAACAGAGTTTATTCGGTGTTTTTAATATAGCTTTTTTGTCTTCATTATTTGTTTGAACTTTGAATGTAGTCCAAAAAGAAGCTTCTTATTGCTTGTTCCTTGTATATGAATATAGTTGGTGTTTAACTTTTTTTTTTTTTAATCTTCGAAGTATTTGTTTTAAGTAATATTTTAAGAGAGGCCACATTTATGACATTGCACTAGAAGATCTTTCTTTTAGTCTTTCAAAGGATTTGTATATCTGAAGATTGAGACATTTTCATAAATTTACTATATGCTAACTTAATGCTATCTCCTACACATTGAGATTGAGGCAACGCTTTCCCGTAGTTTCATTTATTACTCGCTTGTTTATTGCACTGACACCTGAATTTAACAAGGATTCGAACTTTACTACGTCTCTGGCTTTTGTCTCTCCTTTAATGTGTAGCATTGAATGCTTTTTTTTAATTGGAATGACATTGTTGACTACCGTATTGGGTATAATAAATAATTTGAAACTGGGGAGCAAATGCTGAAACTTATTTTCTAGTTTTGAGAACTATCGCCAACTAGTCCCTCTTCAGATGCAATTGGCCATGCTTTATTTCTCTCAAGAAAATAAAATTGGCCATGCTTTGTTTAACAGGATTTCACTTGAAATGAGATGGATTTTCAACCTTTTACATCAATTCCTCTACTAAACTCTGTCTGTCTGTCATGTAGTATTACAACTCGGCTATAACCAATTAACCGGGAATATACCAACCGAAGTTCGGCAGTTTGAAGAAACTTTCAGTTCTCACTCTACAATCCAACCAGCTCACTGGTGCAATTCCTGCCTCGCTCGGAGATCTTCCCAATTTAATGCGGTTGGATTTGAGCTTTAACCACCTCTTCGGTTCAATCCCTTCCAAGCTTGTACAAGTGCCTCTCCTTACTGTGCTCGACTTGCGTAACAACTCCCTTTCTGGCAACGTCCCTTCAGGTGAGTCACATGTTATTAAACCCTTTCCATATGTGTTGTGCTTGTTTCATGAAGAAAGAAACTTTCATTGACTAGAGGATTACTTTGTTGGTTTTAAGTGGTGCTTATAGGGAAAGGGTTCATTTGAGGTTCTAAAATGAGTACTTTGCAACTCCTATTTGTTTCTATGGAAATGTCATTAAGGAATAATCTCATATGATAAATGTTGTGTAGTGTGTAACAACGAACAACACATAGCTGTTATACTTGGTGGAGTGTGATTAAAATCTTTGGATGGGAAAAATGGTACCTCAAATTCATAAACAAGATATCTAAGGGAGGAGTAAAGGGGGTACTAACAATTAGTATTCTGTGAATTCATCAGTTTGAAGATATCAATTTTGTTTCTCAAAATGTCAATTCTTTGTGCATGATAGGATTAAAAAGACTAAATGGAGGCTTCCAGTTTGCAAACAACAAAGGTCTATGCGGAGCCGGGTTTAATACCCTCAAACTCTGCCCATCTGGTGAACCGCTCAATAATCCTAGCAAACCCGAACCATTTGGACCTGGTTTGACTGGCCTTAGGTCTCAACAAATTCCGCAATCAGCCAGTCTGGGGAACTCACAGTGCCCCGGTGGGCCCCACTGTTTGAAGCCTACTAAGTCATCCACCGGTACTGTTGTGATTGGCGCATTAGTGCTCGCAGTTGGGTGCACAATTGTTGGCTTATTTACTTTTTTGTGGTACCGAAGGAGGAAACAAAAGATCAGCAGTTCGCTCGAAATCTCTGACAGTCGCCTCAGTACTGACCAATTCAAGGAAACAACTACAAAAAGCAGTTTCCGTTTTGGTAATGTAGAATATAACCCAAGTTGGGACTTCAACAATTTGACAGACAGCCACAGGTTTAACTTAGAGGAAGTCGAGTCTGCTACTCAGTACTTTTCTGAAGTCAACTTGCTAGGTAAATTTAGCATTATTACCTATTTCTTCTATTCCTTGGAAAAAAAGTAATATTCCTATTTAATTATTATCTCTTAAAATAAAAGGTAATATTTTTATCCTTCCACACCTCATAATAGGCAAGAGCACTTACACGGGGTCAACATACAAAGGAATACTCAACGATGGAAGTGTGGTTGCAGTGAGGAGTATCAATAGGTCAAGTTGCAAGCAAGAGGAGGCTGAATTCTTGAAAGGGTTAAAAGTACTAACCCTTTTGAGGCATGAAAATTTGCTAAGATTAAGAGGCTTTTGTTGCTCTCGGGGAAGAGGCGAGTTCTTCCTAATTTATGATTATGCGGCTAATGGAAGTTTGGCACAGTACTTGGATTTGAAAAGTTATGGGGGTGATCATGGGAATATTCTTGATTGGGCGACTAGAGTCTCCATTATTAAAGGCATTGCAAAAGGTAATTCAGAAAAATTAAAACACGGTATTTTATTAGCTTAACAGATTTTTACTGTTATCCACATAGCAGTTTGTTTTGCCTGGAGCCTCAACGGAAAAAAAGAGATAGAAAACCCGAACAAACACAGATAGCATTGTTGTTGAAGTATTATTTCATGACTATACCTATCATGACCATTTTGATATTGTCATATGGTATTTGCAATTGTCATTGGAACTTGTGGATATTTTATTTCATACAATCACTTCCATTTGAATTTAACAAAAAAGGATGAGACAACCTCAAATGATGTGATCTATTATATCCTTAAATATAAACTTTGATTACTTTGATAACTCATTACTTAGGAATTGAGTACTTGCACAACAATCGAGCAAACAAGCCTTCAATTCTCCACCAAAACATATCGGCGGAGAAGATCCTTTTAGACCTCCATTTTGTGCCAAAGCTCTGCAGTGTGGGTCTCCACAAGGTTTTAGCTGATGACATAAATTTCTCATCTCTAAAAGCGAGTGCTGCCATGGGCTATCTTGCACCAGAATATGCTATCACTGGACGGTTCACTGAAAAAAGTGATGTGTATGCATTTGGACTTCTGATACTTCAGATTGTTACTGGTAAACTGGACATCTCCCCTCTGAAAATTAATGTTGAAGTTACTGCTGATGAGCTTCAAGAGATTGTAGATGAGAGTTTGGATGGCCGGTTCTCGAAAAAGGAAGCAATGAAACTGGTACAGATTGCATGGGATTGTATGAATGAGATGCCGAGCAGGAGGCCTAGAATGGAAATGGTGGTTGAACAGTTAATCTAAAATGGTTATGCCGGTGGCAGCGTTGAGTATTGTTTTGTCGGGTTAAATCTCTTCTGAACCAATCTCTGGTTCTCTGACCAAATATTTTGTTGTGTAATTTTAGCTTGGTAGTTAGATTTTGATTCGTATTTTAAGTCGGTGGTTAGATTTTGTTTTGTTTAGTGACTAACCAGTAGCAATGTGGAAACTCACCATATTTATAATTCTGGGACTTTCTATGTTAATTCATATGGAAGCTGGTTAATTGCTTATGAGTTCTTTGAATATAGCTTCTATTTTTTAGGAGATCTTTGAAAACATTTAAAAATAAGGTGAGAACTTGATACATGTATGATAGCATATTTCAAGTAGACCGCTCTCCTCCCACTTGAGATACATGAGTCATGCATCTATGTAGGGGTGTTCATCGGTTCGGTTCAGTTGAAACCGAATCGAATTTGGCAAATCAGAGTTATAATTCGGTTTTAAAAATCAAATCGAATCGAACTGAAAGTTTTATTTCGGTTTGTTCGGTTCATCGAAATATGTTATTATTTTTTATTTAAAACAATTTATTTATAATAAATCAAAGTATATTAAGAAATAAACCGGAGTATTAAAAAATAAACTGAAATATTTAAAAATCAACCAAGTATTTAAAGCAATTGATTAAGAAATAAATCGGATGGTTCTGATCAAATTCATATTATATGATAGTTCGGTCGGTTCGGTTATTTCAGTTTTGAAAATTTTCAAACCGAACCGATCCAATAAACCGAAATAACTGAATCATTTGAACCGAACTAATTCGGTTCGGTCCAAAACCGATTACACCGAACTGTTTGAACACCCCTACATCTATGTGCAAAATTTTATAATTTTATAATTAATATTGTATAAATTTAAGTGGTAAAATAATATTTTAAAAAATGAATACATTAAAATTAATATATAAACCTTTCAATTTTGATTGTAATTTTATATTAAATTAATTCGAAAGTATAATTTTTTTGTATATAGACATATCACTAGATAGGTTTCAACAGTTTGAATTCATAATTAAAAAATAATTTGATAGGTTTTAGAGTTGAATTTATAAAGAGACTTTAGTTCTACTCGATTTTTCCAAATAGTGTTTTTGGAGTGGTGGAACTGTAAAAACACCAGTCTTGGGGGACCGACTGTGGACATGCATTAGAATTACCATTCTATTTTATGAACTTAAAACTTTTATTAATACTTGCGTTTAGATCAACTGAACCAACAAAATTATCGTAGCAAATCAGATCCACTGATATTAGCCCTGTTTTCTTTGGTATTATCTTCATCCTTTTCTATGCTACATGAGCCGACGACTGACAGACATTATTTCTCTTCATACCCAAAATCAAAAGAAAATACCTAATAAAAATACTCACATGAAAATATGCAATGACCTTTTGAAAATAATTTAGATCAGAAAAGTTCTCAAAAACAAAAGACAAGTAAATAGAAAAGTAAAAGAATATTTGAGCATCCCATAAAGTTGGACCGCAGAACGACTAATAATTTTTGACTAAGGTCGCTATCCGCATGCAAGATCTGTACCTGTTGCAATGTTATTTCTTCTTTTCTTTCTTTGGTGGTGGTCTGTCTCGTGCTACTCGTACTCGTATAAAGAAAAAGCTATTTTTTGGGGATAGCCTTTTCAGATATGGTCCAGTGTTGGTATTTGAGTCTGTTGTGTTTTCGTAAAATAAAATAAAAATAAAGTCTGTTGTGTTAACCCATAAAAGCATTTATGAGCTTTGGCATGTGCATTTGTATTTCTCTCTTTTTGGTTTTCACACGAGAAATTGCTCTGTTGTTTGTACTGCTTATTTCAGGCCTCGCTCGCTGGGATCCTTGTGATATTTGTCTTCTTTTGAGGCTAACTCTGCAACAGAGTTCAAATTGTTTGATTTTATCATGAGATGACAAATAGTTTGGTTTGGTATTTATGATTCAAATAATTGTACGGGCTAATTATGATTTTTACACTATACGAAGCACCAATATCATATTTGAGGAGCTAGCGGTGGGCCAGTGGTGGTTTGGCTCCCACATCCAAGAAAGATCCCAACCCGTCCATTGAGAATCCAACGATCTAGATCGAACATAAATACTTCAGTATTAAGAACGGTCAATCCTGGCTAATAGGGTAGGGGTGCCAATGATAGCCGTTTACCGGTTTATCCTACCCGTATCGCATTCAATAAGAGGGATATGGACAATATTTCTTTTTTGTTAACTTATCAAGTATGAGTATAGGTAAGAATTTTTTTTCGTTAAATAAACAGAAATAGATACGGATAAAAGTTATTTTGTACCTATTGGATAACGAATAATTATATAAAATAAATTACACCGTGTGAAAATTTATGCATATTATTGTAAGAATAATATTATGCTAATTTTTTTTTTTGTTTGAATGCTTTGTTATTTAGTTAACGAGTTGAATTTGTTAGAAGAGTTATTTGTGATTTTAATTTGTTTTACTTCATAAAAAAATTATTAGTTAGAATTGATTGTATATTTGTATTTTAATTTTATATATTGGTGATTGTGACTACATATGTATGACATGATAAATTTTGATAGTTTATTTGTAAAAATAATAAAACTATTATATTTGTATTATTTGTTATTCGTCTACTACTGTTTGGTTATCTGCTAATTTTAACAGATACCGGTAAGATAGGGTAAAACAAATTCTTAACGGATATGGATAGGGTATGAATAAGGCCAATTCTTAGTGGGTATGAATATGAAAATAGTTCCACCCGACCCGTTGACACCCCTATAATAGAGAGCAACTGTGTTGTCGGAATCAATATAGACAGTTAGATCTGAAATAAACGGCATAGATGTACCTAAAGTCCTGATCGCTGGATGTCTACTATGGTTAATTATCCCATATTAAATTCGGACTGCTATGGAGGTCAGAGGAGTGTAGAATGTTTTGTTGCACCAACGCGGAACCTGTTAGTATACAGAATTTTTTTCATAAACCATAATTAATAAAACAAAATTATGATTAGTTTTATTTTTTCAAAAATCATAAACACTGTGGGAACTTCACGGTCTCAACTCAATTTTTTTTTTTTTTAAAAACAGAATTTTTTTTCAGACTGTGGGGTTCCCACGGTCTGAATTTTTTTTTTATATAAAACAGATTTTTTTTTAAATGTTTTATTTTTTGTATTAAAATATTAGAAATGTTGAATATATTTTTTTGAAAATAGATGAAATACAATATAATTTGATTTATTAGAAAGACTGCAATAAATAACCCGGATCAATATTTTTCAGGTCGGATTTTTCGCGGCTGTAAGAAAAATTAATATATTTCTTTATGTGTTATTAGAAAAAAATAAAAATGCTTAGATTCTGAGTTATTGATCCCGGTTCAAAAGTTACTTCTAGGTAATTCAGAAAATATTATGATCTTTCTAGGACATTTAATTTATAAAAAGTTATATCTATTTTGAGAATTTTTTTGAATAACAATCATTAAATAACTTAAAAGTTTTTATTTTTTTTTAAAATAGATACAACTTTTCATAAATTAAATGTACTAGAAGGATCACAATATTTTCTGGATTACCTAGAAGTGACTTTTGAACCAGGATCAATAACTCAGAATCTAACCATTTTTTTTTCTAATAACACATAAAGAAATATATTAATTTTTCTTACAGCCGCGAAAAACCCGACCTGAAAACTATTGATCCGGGTTATTTATTGCAGTCTTTCTAATAAATCAAATTATATTGTATTTCATCTATTTTCAAAAAAATATATTCAACATTTCTAATATTTTAATACAAAAAATAAAACATTTAAAAAAAATCTGTTTTATAATAAAAAAAAATTCAGACCGTGAAAACCCCACGGTCTGGAAAAAAAATTATGTTTTTAAAAAAAAAAAATTGAGTTGAGACCGTGAGGTTCCCACAATGCTTATGGTTTTTGAAAAGAAAAAACCAATCATATTGGTTCCGTAAAATTTGTTTTATTAATTATGGTTTATGAAAAAAATTATAGTATACAACATGAAACTAAAAGCTCAATTATAAAACACAACAATAATATTTTATATTAAAGCACACTATGTGTAAGTAAAATTAAATTCGAGTCTTCGCAATTACACAATGAGATTTTAACCACCAAATTACAAGTAAAATTTTGGTATTTTTATAAAGAAGAACTTGACCATATAAAAACTTCAAAAAAATATAAAATTAATTAAATTTCAAAATACATAATTTAAAATTTAAAATCATACTTAGCACCTCTATAAATGTTTGTAGATCCGCTTTGCCACATAATATTTTTCAATTTTCAAAATTAATAATTTCATAGACATTCTAAACGCATGTATTCAGTAAAACATATATATACATACTCATGCATTCTCATCCATCAAATATCATCATTTTTGTTTGCTTCGGTTCAAAACTGAAA
The DNA here is from genome assembly GCA_033356055.1 of Carex pumila. Lineage (NCBI taxonomy): Eukaryota > Viridiplantae > Streptophyta > Magnoliopsida > Poales > Cyperaceae > Carex > Carex pumila. The sequence continues at coordinate 251,998 of JARJHM010000024.1, forward strand.
TTATTTTACTAAAACCAAAAATTATGTCTTCGTACATTATCATCATCATGAGCGAACTCGCATTGATTCAGTGGAGGACAACTGTCTTACTCTGAATTTGAAAAATTAATTTTGAGTATAGGTAATATGGGTGCTTACCCTACCCTAAAAAATTGGTTTGTCCTACCCTGAGCAGCGGCGAAGTCAATAAGACCAAAACTTGGATTTTGAAAAATATTCTTAGATCATTATTTCGATTTACCTTTCGTCTCTTCCTCTCTACCCGTTTATATTTTTTGTTCTTCTGAGTTTCTATCTATTTTCTAAGAAAGGACATAATGAAAAAATATTAAATGAGAGTGGTATACATGAGCCAAATAACCATTCCTAAAAGAAACTATGCGGACCGAGTACAAACTAGAAATTCTTAAAATTGTGGGATCCACTAGTCAGTATTAATGAGAAAGAAAACTCCAAACTCCCTTCTCCAGCGCTAACTGGAACCAATTAATTCAAAATTTTCTCCCATTTCCTTTATTCGTCTTCATTTCTGTGTGTACATAATACCTCCATTTCTTCAGATTTATGTTTTCCAATTTTATTTTAATTTTATTTTTTGCAATGTTTTCTTTTCTATTTTTTTTGTTTGTTTCTCTTATGTTCTTTCTTTTCTTTTCTTTTCTTTACATTCCTTTTTATTATTGAAAGGATACGCTTAATTTCATGAAAATTCTAAGCTAAATAATTTTATGAATATTAACACGATGGTTATTTGAGATTTTCCTGTGACTAATTTAGGAGTCAACAATACACAATGAGAGTTAAAGATTGAGAATTAATTTTATACTCATAATTATTGTTTGTGACTAATTTAGGAGTGAACAATACACAATGAGAGTTAAAGATTGAAGATTAATTTTATACTCATAATTATTGTTTGATTGTTGTATATGTTATTTTATGAGAGTGTTTCTAGTCAATACCTCTGTTTCAAAAGAAAAAGAAAAAACTCGTTTGTAAAGTTATACTTGACAACCATTGTGAAGGTTTAAAAAAAAAAAAAAAAAAACTGTGTTGGGATATAAATTGTGATTAATTTTTTTGGAGGAGGGTTCAAATGCACCCTATTCTTTTTTTTTTTTCACTTTCAAAGTCTGAATAGTCAATCCGAACCATTAGATGCAATATATATATTAAGATGTGCTTGGAGACCAAATTTTACATTTTTTGGAATTTTTTTACTATTTATTAAGCCACTTTGAAAAATCGCTGATCCAATGGTCCAAAAAAAATGTAAAATCAGCGATTTTCAAAGTGGCTTAATAAATAGTAAACAAATTTCAAAAAATGTAAAATTTGGTATCCAACTACATCTTAATATATAGATCGCGTCTAATGGTTCGGATTGACTATTCGGACTTTGAAAACGGAGAAAAAAGATTTGAAAAATAGAGTGCATTTGGGTGCACAAAAATTTGAGTGCATTTGAACCCTCCTCATTTTTTTTTATTAACTAAATCTTAAATAATATTATCAAATAATCGTACTAGGCTAGACACAATATAATTATCAGATTTTGACTCAAAATTTAATTTCTAAATTTTTTGAGATAAACATTTTGTTTTAATTTTTAATGAAAATCCTGGCTAATCTGAAATCTAGTTTCTTTCCCAACGCTGTCCATTTTATATTTTGATGCAATTCAGTCTAAGATGAATGAAAATTCAATTGGGTGATGAGTTCCTACTAAATAAATGTCTATTTTTTATGTCTTCGATCTCTTGTGGAACTAAGTTTCGGACCACTTTTTTCTCGCTTTTTTTTATTCTATTTTTGTATTTCTAAACAATTTCTTTTATAATACTATGAGAGTACATGTCAACATTTGCAGTATAACAAATATCTACACCTATGCTTCTTTTCCGTGATGCCGCGCACACACTCTCCTCTTTTCCGTTTTTTTATTTATTTATTTATTTTTATCTAATACCTAATTAATTAATAAATTTAAATCTGATTAATTTTTTTTTTGCTCTACCTGACAGAATTCCTGGATCCGCTCCTAATCATCATCCATGCGTTAAAGCTAAAATCGAGTTATCATCTATTTTCTTTTTTTCCGATTGTATGCGTTTAAATTTTTTTTATTTCGAACTTAAATAAAAATAAGATATTTGATGACCTGTAGGCCTGTAAGTCCGTGATTGCTTGCATTTACGGAAAGTTTCGTGTTTTCTTCTGTCTTTTATTTTCTTTCTTGTGGGTGGGGGGTGGGGGGTTCGTATCCTCTCAGTATTGTAGAGATTCGTGCCAAGTTAAAAATAATGGTCCAGATCTAGTAATTGTAAAAGATTTCCTTATCAGGTATTGGAGAGGATGTGAATTCGAGGATGGGGCGGGGGCAAATTCGTATCCTCTGAGATATCTCAAACTTTGTGTGACTTTTTGGAATTTATCAACCGTTTAAATAGTTTTACACGAATCTCAAAACAAAAATAATACTGGCCCCCTGCGCAATCCCCGAATAGGCACCGGACACATCGGTCACGCAAAAATTGAGATATCTCAGAGGATCCGCACTCGAGCGGGGGCGAGGTCAGGGAAATTTTGAGTTTAGAGCCCAAGGGCATTTGTTGGGAAAAAAAAAAAAAAAAAAAAAAAGAGAGTCTAGATCCTGACTGTCCTCGGATCTGTTTTGATATGTAACAGGGCTATGTTCCTTTCATCTCGGACCAGACTTGGCCAGTCGGGGTGGGTGAGGACTGACACTAGGGGTGGTTTGGTGACTGGTAAGTGCTTCTGGAATTAGCAACCAGCCTACCACGACAGCTAGAATACTATTCACCCGTTATTTGTTTTCAAGTTTATCATACATGTAGGGATGTCAACGGATACTATACGAGTTGATAGATAAAGAAGATATAGATCGGATAAACAGATACAGTGTCATTGACAGTTTGACACCCCTTAATATGGAGGTAACTATTTGATTTACACACGTCATCTTACGTTTAAAACATTTGAATTATGTTAAGACTTTCTTTCGCCACACTATAGTTCGGAAAATACAAAGTTCCAAGGAGCTATAAGGCGATCTTCTTCGTAGGGTTTTAAGTTTAGACCCATTGGGGGACAAAGCTAATACTATTTGACAGACTAACCCTCAGAAAAATGTTATGGGTTTTTAAGTATCCTCTGTAGAACCTTGAAAACTGATTCAGACTACAGTTTTAGTTTTTCCTTAATTATCAGCAATAATTCAGATACTTAAATTTATTGACCCATGACTTGTATTTTCTTCTCCGAACATGCAGTCTTCTGGATTTCCTCCTGCGTTCTATTGAAACAAGCACCGCAAGAAAAAAAATCTGCAGCGGAAAACAGTTGCGTTTGGTGAAAAAAAAAAACAGGAAAGGAAATTAAAAACAAGCATAACAAATACCCATGTTTATTAAATATAACCATCTCATCAGGAGAAACAATCGACCTTTATTCATAACAAGGAGAAAACTAACACTTAACACTAAGTCGATGTGGCCACATTCTGTTGGTCATGAACCTGAATCCATTCAGCAGGCCACCAATTGGGTCTGACAACCTTTATCTTCACATCTCCACTGTCTTTCAACCTCAGCCGAGCTGCCGGCTTGAATGCTTCTTCAATTTTCAAAATGCCAATACCCCTAGAGCCCAATACTTTAATTGCCTTCCCAATTTTCCTGCCAGATTCATCATCCACAATTTCTGAGCTTGGAGAAGAAACTTCTTCAATTTCTGAATGACAAAAAAAACAAATATATGATGAGTAACTGCCAAGTAAATACAAGTTGAGGTATGTACCAGTCAGTTTGAATTGCTTTGTATCGTGTTTTTTTCATTTTTCCAGTTTTTGTTACAAGGCCTTTAGGCACCCTCCAATTAATTTTCATACAATTGGAGTGTTGCTGCATCCCAAATCACTGCTCTATGGGTCCCACACAAATATTTACATGAGTTTCAGAAGATTCTGCTTCATACTTGTGGAATACTATGAAAAGTCTTTTGGCATAGCACCAGATTAAAATGACAAGAAAAGAAAATAATGGAGTACCTTCTCCGTTGGCATCAACAAGCTTAAATGGAGTGAGGCGCTTACGAATGACACCTCGGTGATGTGTGCGTGCAATCAGTTCCTGTCCCACATAGCAGCCTTTGTCAAATGATATAGCATTCAATCCAGCAAAGTTGTACTCCAGAGGAATTGCATCACCTGTCATTGCCAAATTCACTTTTCTTAATACAATAATAGAATGAAAAAGATTTAATTATTTTCTTTTACTGCTCCACAACACTTCTATGCAATGGTTTTAAATGTGGTTTTGTTCATGCATGCGGAAGGCCACTGCATATTGTATATCAGGGCCAAACTGGAATACTCGTTGGAAGAAAAGCCCACAAGCTGTTTAATTTATATCAGGGCCAAACTAATGGCCTTTTCTTATTGATCCAATGTCAACCCAATAATTTGTTCAGCTCTGTTTACATGGGCCCAGCCAGCAGCCCAGAGCCCCAGCAGCCAAGCCAGCAGGCTATCTGGTTTGTACTTCATTTAAGTCCCACAATTTCAAAAGAGAATTTTCAAAGCACTGGACGCCTATGAAAGAAGCTGGGGAGGCTGGAATCGCTGGATCATTTAACTGGATAGGTCCAGGACTCAGCTAATGGGTTCTGGATTCGGGTCTGCGGACTCAAGATAATGCGTTCTTTATATATATATATATTAATTTTTGGGTCTGGTAATGGATTCTGGATATTATTGAATCCGTTTTCAGCATGGACCTGCATATGCAGTCCACATGGGCATTTTTCATGTGGCAGCAGACTGCAAATACCTATGTGGCCGCATGGGCCGCATTTAAAAACACTGCTTCTAAGTAAACAACACATTTATAGTACCTTTTGGTATCTCTGTTGAGCCTTCTGCAACCCCCTTTTCCAGCCGCCATAAAACATAATTCAACTCGTCAGTTTCCTTGTCTGCCTCGACCAGTGGTGCTAAAAACAGGAAAACATTAAAATCACTCAAATTTCACTAAAGATAGTAATAATGAGGCTTGTCACAAATAAGATGCATTTTTGTACTCTAAGAACAGTCAACCATTCGGTGAGAATGATATAAAAAAGGTATGCTTTGTTAAACGCTCAGTATATTTCTAGTTTTGCCGTCACAATAATGAGACCCTTTTCTCCTACAAGCTTAAACTATACCAAAGCACAATGAAATATACTAAACATTGGTTCGCAAGCACAGGAATTTTATCTATGAATTCATTCGGTTGAGTTGTTGTGACCACATCTGCAGGGGCGGATCTACACAGTCCAGGGGGTGCTAAGCCACCCCATGATTTTGAAATTTTTAATTATGTAGGTTGAAATTTAATTAAATTTTATTTTCTTTAAGCTTTTATATAGTTTAAGTTCAGCCCCCTCATAAAATACTACATGTGTGCTTGTAGTCTAGTGCTTAAGGCTCTATCTTGTACTTGGGAGGTCTTGGATTCAAATCACACTACAACAACAACAACAACCAAGCCTTTAGTCCCAAACAAGTTGGGGTAGGCAAGTTGGGTTCAAATCACACTAACCACAAATTATTAATTATGGATTTTAAGTTTTCAGCCCCTCTATAAAAATTTTCTAGTTCTGCCCTGCAAATCTGAGCCATTAGTTTTAAGTATGTAGGTGCTATTTCCATTAAACCAGATGAATACCAGGCTTTCAGATCACCAAAGCAAACACCAGGTCTGACTAGCAAAAGTGTATTAAAATAACCAGATTTCTCTTACGTGTTGTATTAGATGGGAAGATTCCTCTGAAGCCAAGAGAATCGAGCCTAGGATCTGTGAACCACTGCCAGCCCTGCTCTGTCCCTTGAGCGGCCGACTCAGAAGCTCGATCAAGTCCTTTTCCCCAACCGATTGACGAAGCTTCAGGGTCTTCAGTCAATGGACTGGTACTTGACACCCTTTCACCAAACTGCTGCCAACATGACAAATCATCGCTTGCATTCTCTATCTCAACCTTTGACCTGAGTCGGTATCTATACAGTAATGGTAAAGGTTTCACGAGGTTGGTCAATTAGATAGTACATGTTAAAGCTTCATTAAGGTTTAAACGTCAAATCAAGACTAGACAGTAGCTGGGCACATTCTTCTATGAGGCATTTCTTCAAACACCTCACACGCAAGACTATTTTTTACTTCAAGACCTTAATTTTCATGAGATACAAGATAAATTGATTATAGCTTAATCACCTTACCTCCTGAAGGTACTCAATATCTCGTCCAAGAACTCGGAATCCACGTCAGCAAACAATGTCACCTCTTTATTGGTCTCCTCCTTCACCGGTCCAGAGCCGCTCCTGTCCAGTTTCCCCTCTACTGGAGGCGGCCTGTAGAGAAACAAATCATACAAAAACCTTCCTTGGGGCGTCAGCAAAGCCGCGTACACGGGCGGGGGCTGGTAAAACGCTACATTTGGTGTAGGCACATAGGACTCTTGGTCGCTGTCGCCTGAGGGGCGAGATGCTGATTGCGCAAGAGGAAGAATATCATTAGTAAGGAGGTTTTGGAGATACTTAGCGGTGTCGGGGCCGGAGAAGCGGAGCACAGCACGAGAAGAGAGGCGGCTGGCGAGTGGGCCCGCCTCTGTGAGGCGAGAGGCGGAGGTGGAAAGAGGGCACTTGTGGAGGAGGAAGCGAGAGAAGAGGGGGCGAAGTGGGAAGCTTCGATGGTTGCAAGAACGCATTGTTTGATTGTGTCTATTGAACAACGCTTCGGGTCGTGTGCAAAGGGAAGATGAGGTTTTGCCGTTTTGGTGACGACGGAACTGGAGAAGGAAAGTGGCAAAGCAAGACCATAGCACGACACGTCCTTAGCCTACGTGTTCAACTCTTAAGCAAACGCAAATGAATGTACAGTACCTAGAACTTCGAATTAAGTGCATGCGTTAATACAGCATCATACATTCATAATTTCACACTGAGATTGAGACGATCCAATTTTTCAATTGTTATACTTCGAATTATTATTGAACTTAAAAACCCAATTCGAACTAATAATATTAGTGTTATTTGTTAAAAAGAGACGTGTTAATAATTGATAAAATAAAATGTTACCGCTGATTCTGTCAAAGATACGATCTATATAAAATTAAACGTGAACTACAAAATTTTCTGATAATTGTGAATTTTAAAATTGAAATTTACTCATTGTTCACACATTTTAACTTGTTTTTTTTTTTTGAAAGCCTGGAAGCGACTTTCAAGAATATGTATTAAGATAAAATAACAGATTACAGATCCTGTTGTCCATCATACAATACCAGCAACTCATCACAAGACTATATAAGAAATTCTAAACATGAACTAAACGAAATTGAATAAATAAGAAAGGAAACAAAAAGCATAAAAACATCAATCTTTTCCCAGCAGCTTTGTCAGCAGTGCCTTAACCAGGGCTGGTCGTGAAAATTTTGGGGTCCGGGGCGGAAGAAATTTTTGGACCCTTTATATATACCTGTGTTGTAAAAAAACGGGTTTAACGACTTATTATATGCCTGTTTAATTGTTAATGGCTGTCAAACTTATGAATACACTTATTGAAGGTCTATTAGTGAATTTTTCCGATTAATTGACTGATTATTCTCTATTATTCCCAATTATTTTGTTTTTTCTTGTTTGATCGTCCGTTTTTTTTCCGTTTATTCCCATTTATTTTTGTTTATTCCAGTGATTATTTATTTTTACATTGTTTGTTTTTTTCTGTAACTGTGTGATAATAAGTTTCATAAACATGTATTGCAATTTTATTTATACTTAGCTATACATTCAATTTTTTTATATATGTTTTTTCTTCTTACTTATTTTGAATTAATTGATTAATTCCTCTATTATATATATACCATAAACTCTCTCCAAAAAAAATTTATAATCTTCGACAAGTCTTCTTTAAGACCTCTACTCAACCAAGTCCAACTAAGAGATCATAATGCGTATATACTTCTACACAGTAAAAACCAAAGCTCCACTTAAAATCAAGATCTCTGTGTAGATTTTTTTTCATTGACAAATTCTCACATCGGAGAACCTGCCCATGAAAATCTGCCTGTACGATCTTCGCTGTTTGTTCTGTGCAACAAAAGTTCTATAATTCTCCTCACACCTCTTTCTCACTTACCCTGTTGCCAAGAGGATGAAACGTATGCTCGCTCCGCACCACTAGAAGTGCTAAACAAATCATATATTATCTGAAAAATATATATGAATATTCGATATCTGAATATAATATGGATATAGATATAATTTTAAATTTAATTTTCTATATCTAAATAGTAAATATATATTATATAATTTAATGTATATTATAAAAATATTTATATATATATATATATATATTCGATAATACAATCTGTATCTGAAAAATAAAAAAAATAAAAACAGATATGGATATGACTATTGCACACGACGTCTATTTGTTTTAGTTCTAAAAAAGGAACAAAAATTGATCTTCCTGACCGTCCGTGAAATTTCGAAACCAAAGCTCTTGTTATACTTCGAATTGTTATTTTCCAAAACATACTTCTTCCTGATCATAATGGAAACAAAAGGATGTCTCGCATGCGTCCCGGCACCAAAAACAACACACAACGCAGTTACCATAACCAAGACTTGCTTTTAACTTCAATAATTCAAAGACTTGATAAGTTTAAACAGACATTGCAGCTGGGGTCCCCATTATGCAGCACAACTATTTAGAGGCAAGACCAAAATTGCATGAGATTAACAGAAACCATCTTACTTCAATTACACCATACATGCTCTAATAATAATCATCAATGTATTCATTAAACATAAGATCAAATTTAGAACTGTCAGTTTCTCTGTGGTTCAAACATACGAACTTCACTAATACATACGATACTAACAACAATTACATCACAATAGCAAGCCATGGCAACAGACTCATGTTTATATAAAACATCGGTGTTCTCATGTGATTAAGAAATGGGTACAATACGAGTGCGTGAGGACCCACTTCCGCTAGCCCCGCGGCTCTGTTCAGTGAGGGGAGGTGCATTAACCCTTCCTGCGTGTCGATCTCTCCTGATGGGCCCACCACCTCCTATCCAAAATAAAATCAGTATACATTAATTGTGTCTTTAATATTAGAGGGCTGATGAGGCATGAGTAGCAAGATTATTAATAACTGCATGAGAAACAAAAGTGATACTGCTAGCCACTAGAAGTTAACAATATACACAAAATTGTATGTATACCCTTTCAAACTCTCTACATTACATGTTTCAATCACTGAGAAATAACCATACAAAAAATGACACTCAAAATTTCTCTTTCAGACCTTCAATATCAAATTGGCCCAAAGGAAAACTGAAAATATCTTATTTAATTTTAAAAAACTCGAGAACTCCCAGATTAATTTCCAAAACATATCAAAATCTTTAATATTCTTCTCTTTTCCCAACTTCCAGAATGCAACTATATATTATTCAAGACCAAACATTATCTATTAGACTATCTTTTCTGGTCTCATATAGTAAATAAATATTTAATTATTTTTATATTTTTATAATAAACTTTTAGAAAAGAATCTAAAAACAATATATTAGGAAACACATTTAGTAAGATCTCTTGGAGGGGGAGGGGTTTTTCTACAACGAGAAACGGAGAGAAAAAAGGTAAGAGGAGAGGGAAAAGAGAACTATCGATTATATGAGGGCAGAAGGGTCATTCCATAAGTACTAGTTTTAGAGAAAGGGTTAATGTGCAGAAATTTTCAACAGCTTAGTTTTGGAGGGTTAGCAAAATATTTTCACTTTTCAAAGTACTAGTATCTACTTTAAGATTTTAGTAGACTATACATGAGAGCCCGCCTTAAATGAAACAGAATTTATAAACAAGATTTTATGGCAGAAAAGGCATACCGTCACAAATAATATGATATACAACAAGTTCATTAATGGTAAATTGCCTCCCATCCAATAGTAACTACATTCTATGTCAATAGTTAGTGCCATTAGTAAATATTGAAGTGCAAAGAAACTAGCAAACTTACCACCATGGCCACCATGATTTGTATCATGGTTCCATTCTGGCAAATGTTGTCTCGCATTGCCTCTCCATTTTTCTTCGAACTTGGGCAACTCATCTGAAGTGGCATATCGCAAAATAGAAACAAGGGAGATATTCTCAGCGAAACAGTAGACAATAAAAAAACAGGAATAAGTATTTCACAATATGAATAAAAAAATATAATCAACCTTCTTCAAGGTTGTGCAGCATTTGAGCAGTGTCTACGCGGCCATCAGAATTCAGCCTCCTAGTTACCGAATGACCCTGGAAATAAAGTAATCAAATTGTTTTAATAACCAAACATCGACAAGCATACTTGATGCTGTATAGTACAGATGTCCAACTGATATTATTTGGGGACCACTTCCAAATATTACCAGGATCAAAAACCACTTCTTTCGTTACAAATGCTACCACTCAAGACTGGTAAAACTTGCAACAAAAACATATAGTGAACAAGCCTATTATGAGTGTCCCGAAATTACCTTATCATGAATTCCACGAGAGACCCTATGTGTCGCTTTCCCAGTGGTGGTGTCTGCTTCCCTACTCTCCTCCATAGAAATCTACATGGAAGTACATACACATCATTAAATATATCTTCAGCGAGAAGGGAAATTCAGAGTGTATTATTTTATAGCCTTAAAATATCATGTTAAACCCAAGCAATAAAATTCTTCTATTGACTATTTGCTTGAGATTTTTACACTCATCTATGCCTCACTAATGAATTTTGCATGAGTATAATGATTTTGGCTTTTAAGTAGTACCAATGACCTACCCCGTCACTGCCGCTTCTCTTAGTTGTAGAAGAGGTATAATAAGGTCCATTAACACCACCATAAGTCACCCTAGAGCTCTGAAAAGAGTAACTGTGGGCCTGAGGCTGTTCACCATAGTTAGCCACATTAGACCTGCTTGCGAACTGCACTTGCTCTCCACTCTCCTCTGAAAATAACACACAAAAAGAAATTTGGAAATTAGGCTTATGTACCACATCTGTCATCGTAATCAATCTTACCAAAAAAAAAGGACAGAAACAAAGGTTCGACGTTACAAATTTACCCCTCATGTTGACTATTCAGACATATGTACTACTAAGGGAATAATAATTATTGTCTGTTTAGATTAAATAATATACAGGACCACAGTACTAGAAAATATCATCACAATCTCCACAATACAATAAACTTACCTTCTATTTCTTCGTCAGGCTCTTGAACATGAGGCTCTCCAGTCAACCTCCCCCCTCCATTTCTCGCCGCCTCACCATGCTCCTCTTCATCAAGCTCTCTGATCACTATTCCTCTAGAATTATTAGTTGTAGGAGCCTGCTCAATGAAATTTGAATGGTGAAGCTCGTCAAATGGGGTCTGCATTCGACCAAACATGCTCGGCCCGAACATGCTAGGACCCATCATGCTAGGGCCCATCATACTCGGCCCGAACATGCTAGGACCCATCATGCTCCCAAAGGGCTGGGAGAAGAACGGGTCGTCAAACGGGTCCTGACCACCAAATAAGCTTGGAAAAAAGCTTGGTCTGCCAAACCCGCGTCCAAACCCACCAAAGGGATCACCAAATCCAAAATCGCCACGGCCTCCTTGCCCCCTCTCCATTTCCTTTGTAACTAAAAAATGAAGATATTTAATTCTCGAACGGAATTCTATCTAAAGTAAAATGTAATCCAATTTGAACCACAATAGAATTTTGGCGAGATTAGATGCATAGGAAAAATAAATCATATAATTCATGAAGCGGGAAAGATAGACCACCAGACAAGGCTTAGCTCAAGTAATTATATCTGCGCAGACGATCCTAAATTTAAGTTTCTTTTTCGACAATTGTTCGGATTGAAGAATACCAAAAAAAAAAGCAAAAACAGAAAATAAACCTGGAATTCTGAGAAAGTAGGCTAAATTTTAGACCACGAAAGTACCTGATAGTCTGATTTCTAGATGCGTGGAGATTAAAGGATGTATCACGAAACTTCTGGCTAGGGTTTGAGCATTCAATGAAAACGAAGAGAGAAATACGGAAGCTTCGTTAACCCATTCGAGAGAATTCGCGTCCTCTGAGATATCTCATATTTTGCGTGATTTTTTGGAAAATATGAACAATACAAATACGATTCTGCACGAATCTTAAAGCTCAAGTAATACTGGCCCCTTGCGCTATCCCGAATAAGCACTGGCTACGTCGGTCACGCAAAATATGAGATATCTCAGAGGATATACACTGCATTCGAGAAGCCTCGAAAACTATGGAAATAGATATGCTGTTATTACGATCTCATCCGTTCAAACTTTTAAATGCACCAATCTGAATGAAGATACTTTTCATGCGCGAATTCCACTATGATCAACGGTTGAGATCTGAATAACAGGTTCTTGTTATTCATTTCGATTAACAGCAGATTTGTTTCCCGAAAACGAAAAGTATAGTCCGATTCTCTTGCGGAATTTCGTGCAGTAAATCCAGGAACAAATCGCTGAGCAATGGGACCCACACTAAATATCCTCTTTTCTGTAATCCGGTTCAACAAGTGTACAGGAAGTTGACAAGTCCGGAAGAGAATTTAATTTACTCCGTGAGAACTCAGAAAGTCAGAATACTATGTTACTTGCTATATTTTGTCTCTATTGACAGCTTAACCGTGGACTATATTACTCCACGGTCATATATATTCTTGATTCGAGGTGCAATTTGTGCGCTGCTAATTTTATAAAAAAAATCATAAAACCAGAAGGACAATCGTTCAATAATAATCATTAATTATATCAATGGAAGTGCAAAATTCAATAAACGATAAAATTATGTCCAAATTTTATCATTGTTTTATAAAATATAACGAGTCTGGATCTATAACTCGAACTTTGAGTTTAGATTTGGACCATTCGATTAAAATTCAAACCAACTCGGCCGCGGCGAAATGGACGTGATCCCTTCAATATTCATGTTATATTTGATGGTCTGGATATAAATCAAAATTTGAGTTACTTTTAGTTTTAGGTGATATGAATTCTCGGCTCATTCATGGTCACTGTAAGCCCAAATGTATGACACGCTCTTATGTAGTCTTTGTAAATAAACATTTAAGTGTGCATTGAAATTGTATTACAAACATCATACATATTGCGGAAACTAGTGATTGGCTTAATGATAATAATTGTGTCACTTATTTCTATTTTACTCTATTTAGAATATTTAGAATCAAATATTAAGTCGGAGTATATACTCCCATAATTATTGATTGGGTCAATGATTACATAATGATAACAATTATGTTATTTATTTTTATTTTGTTATCACTTTGAGATATTGAATAAACCAAATAAAAAGAAGAATAAAAATGGGGTTGTAGAATATTTTTTTCCTCATACATATGCAATTTTAAATTATTTAATAAAAGACTAAATGATTTTTCAATTGGCCAAAATGTATCATAAAAAATAGAAGAATACCTGTATTTTATAGATCTTAAATTTAAAATTTATCTTTTACGATTGTCATGATAAATTCAGTGTCATAGTATGCTTGGATGAAGTGAGAATAGTTGCTAATCTGCATTTGGATTGGCATGCTAACCTGGCTTAGTGAGTTATACTTGTTTTTTGTTTTTACTAATATGTTCAAAACATGAAATAGTTGCTGATCTGAATTAATTAATTAAGTCTAGAGGTGTTATCGGATTAGATAAGATCTGGATACTATTATATTTGAATCCGTACCTAAAAGTGTTTAGGTCTTAATTTCAAGTCATATACTTGTTAGTTTTAAATGGGGTTTGGGCCGGTTTCGGATACCTATCTATCTGTAGATATTTTCGGATCCAATTTTTCTGTTCCAAGTAGATCTACTCGTAACTTGTTTGTAGATTATCGGGTCCGGTTCAAATTCGGGGTGATTCCGGATCCGAAACGGGTACATGTTGCAACTTACAAGCATTTGAGAAATTCTTTATGTTTAAATATAATTATAATTTCTTAAACATCTCACATAATATATCATTATAATATAAATTAAAATTACTCCAAAATATTGAAAGTGGGATAATTTTAGAAAGTAAAATATTGGAGATGCTGATTTCATTCTATGGTTTCAAAAATCCACCAATAGAATATTAATACCAATTTGTTTCAATCAGTGAAGAGATAATAAATTCCAATGATCCATACATGGCAAATATATGGTAGATAAAGACATCAATAAAGAAATTAATTAACTTAATAAATTCATAGGCAAAAGTTGAACGTGACATTTGAATTGCCCCTGAACTATACATTTGTTAAGCATTTTTCAAACATACTTTTTTCAGGTAAAATCGCATACAAATTAAAATCAAGTCACAATGAAATGAAGAAAACTCTAAATTATAATCGCAGAGGTTATCTCTACAATAAATATATAATAGGAACAATTCCACACAAAAAATATATAATCACAGAATGATGCAAGAAATTATATCTGCTGGAAGCATCCTAATCATGGAGACCTCAAATGAACAAACTCTTTTTTAACCCTTGACCAACTAACAATGGTATCATTGTACAAACTTCACTAATTACAAAATAAATTATTTACCAATATTTAACAAATTAGGTACTACCATGAATAAGAGTAGAGTTCTCGATCTTGTTTAAATTCATACGATACTCAGGGTTAGAAGGACTTCCGTAACTAATTACATCTACATGTTGGATAGTTAATAATAGTTTAAGATATTTGCAGGGAGTATCTAACCAACCTTAGACACATGAAACAGTAGATAATCTCTCAGCATATAGCTTAAACAATCTACATCCGGTGTTTATCTACCACAACTTCCGGAGTCTTCAGCATCTTCAATTTCTATAGCATAAATTATAAAACCAAAAATGGGTTTACCAGTAAGGAATGACAACAGCTAGTGAGAACGATCAAGAACAAATTAATAGAAACAAAATTTCATCGGCTTACTGTAATAAACATAGGCGGATCGTCCAGACTAGTGGCCCCAAGTATGACTTCTCTTTGAAGTTTTGAGGTTAATTTGTGAGCCACACGCAACTGAGCAAAGAATATGGAAGTTTTTGAAAAAAAGGGAATTATATAAAATATTAAAATTTCATTTTGTCAAAACCATTATAAATATGTAAGGAATAGGTACCTCAGATCGAGTGGCCCCACCAATCATAAATACAATTATTCTCTTACCCATCCTCCTCAAGTTGAATTCGCTCGAGGCATGCCTCAGAACTGAATCACTGCATAAATACAAAATTTATTTGTTCTCTCAATAATATACAAAATTATATTTGGAGTTTTATTCTACCATAGAAGTCATTTAAAAGTGACATATGAAAATATATGCAGAGGCCTCATTTCTCAGGTACTGACATAGTAAAGATTATAACCAATAGGTCATGAATTCAAGTCCACATTAGTGCAATTATGGATGTGCCACTTTGAGCATCTATAATCACCATTTCAACAGTAATAACATGAAGGGATTTTATACAGCTGTGTTATTCCAAAAGACCATGTGCCAGATTGATATTTTCTTTTCATTAATACCAGATTGACGCTTAATATTGAGGCTTGTGATTGGTTAGTACCAAATTGGTAAGGCTTGGTAGGTTATCTTTCTGTAGTATTGGCTCAGCATATATCAAATTACATTACCTGGAGGAACCATCATCTGAACCAGCCTTAGTAGCCCAAGAAGGGGTCCTCCGGGACCTCCTAGAGATGGCTGGCTGAGATTGGGTCGGTCGAAGTGAGCTGGGTGGATCTGCATGAGTGGTACGCACACTCCCACTAGGTGGGGTAGCATTAGCACTTGGGCTTGGGCTTGGGCTTGGGCTTGGCTTATTCATGCACGGGTACTCTTGTTGTGACAAGTCTCCTGCATTAAGTCGAAGCACCAACTCCTGAAGTAAAATAAAATATGGTTTTAACTTTAAAATTTTCAAACGTGCATTCAGTTACAGTTAAGGTCTCCATCAAATGTGCATCTGGTTTTCCAATACATCTGTATTTACGTTCAATAATGTTCCTTTTCTAACTACAATTTAACTCTTAACTTCTCTAACACTTATCAACCTCCAAAAAACTCAAGTCTAATACGTCTTCCTAAGGTAGCATGATGCAAAATAATTAGTACCTCGACAAGTGGATAGAACCGCCACAATTGGTAATTTAGCTCCTCTCCCTCGGTCCTTTCTTTTCTGGTAGCATTTTTCTTCTAGTAAATTTTTGAAATTCATGTCAAGCACAAAAGATGATATCGTCAATTTAATTGCAAACATAATAATATATTAGGCCAATATACCTTTTGAACATCAAATTTAAGAGAGAAAGCACCTCCCGGTGCCCTTTTTTTATTGAATCCCCCCAAGTGTCTAACATTATTTATCGTTCTCATGTCTTCTCGAGAGAGCTTGGCTAGCTGAAATACATAATAGAGCAGAAAGAGTTAAAAACTTGAATTTGATTTAATGTCAGTACGTATTCATGAATAAGAAGATAACTAGATAACCTGCATCAATTTTTCCCCTTTGTCACCTTCAAACTTCTCCGGATATGCTATTGCATAAATCAAGAGCAACCTCAGTTTGTTTTCAGGATTTAGATCCTGCATTACCAATGTTTACTATAAATTAGTTATCGAATGAATTTTATCAGTCTACCAAACATCTTATTTTACATTTCAATAACTGTTCCCACATGGTATTTGTGTAGTAATAGTGGAGTATTTTAATGAACCTTTTGCATTATAATGGAGGGCTCTACATTGAGTTTTGGCACTTCAAATACCTAAATGACAATTTTTTCTCTATTCAGACAGATTTTGGGCAGCAGGTTGTTTGGGTCGTGCAATTACCTGTTTGACCCTTAGAAAAGTAATAACTTCTTTTGCACCAGCATCTCCAAATACAAGATCTTGCTCCAACTTACCCAGCTCTTTGAGCCCTGTTTTATCAACTATATCAAATAGTTTTCCTGCAATCTGGTTCAATTTCGATATGTTAAAAATTTACTATCAATTACAATCTATAATTGACAAAATCCAAAGAGAAGATAGGAGCTGACCTCTACATGGAGGGATAATCTTTCCTTTTGCTCAGTATATTGTGGCAATGATTGTACAACCTTTTGAAGATCCTTGGTTGAGATCTCACCTCCATCTCTAATAAAATAGAGAAATTAATAGATGTTTAGCGCCGGGATGTCTTTCTTACTTATTAATTGATTTTATAATATAAAATACATACTTCCCCATGCTCTGAATTTGAGCTGCTTTGTTCTTTGCAACGAAATTGTCGAACTTATCTGTCACTCTTACAATAGCCTATAAATAGAAATTGAGGATTAACATTTCAATGAAATATAAGGCATTATTTCAGATTATTATATCAGATGACTCACATCTCCTATATGTGTATGTCTAAGTTCAACCCAAATTGGGTCCTGCTCTTCCAAAATAACCTCCCTCCTTTCAGTTGATCCATCTTTGTTTTGTACCTTCATAAAAAAATGAGATATATCAAAAGAAAATTATGAGAAATAATCGAACAAGTAATTTAGTTATACATACCTCATGCACATATTTGTTCCCGTCCATGTCTAGCAAGTCATGGCACATGGCATCATAAGTCCATTCATGAATAACTGGAGCTATCTACGATTATAAGAACACAAAAAGTACATTTCTCAGATGTCATCCAGAGCAAAACAAAAGGATTTATCATGGTATTTGTGAAGCATAACAGAAAAAGTTGTCTTTTTTGAAGAAGAGAGATGAACCTGATCTACAGATCGGTCCAAGATAAGCAACTCGCACGTCTCCCTCTGGGGATAATCAGGAATTGTTGATTTAAATTTTAAAACAATATCCCATACTGCAGCTGCTAGCTTCGTTGGTACCAAGTCATGTGGTGTCAAGTCACCATCTGTTGCTTTTGCAGCTCGGTACCGCACAGTCGGAAACTCCTAATAACCATTTGTACCATCCATGAAGAGAAAAAGAGTTACTGGATATTCAATAAAATCACTCGAAACAAGAATTGGTATTGCGAGAAGTGCCACTTCTTACTTTTAGACAAATACAATAATGATTGAAGTGTATCGCCCCACTAATGGTTAGCAACCCTGGTCGAAATGCATGGGTGAGCCAGATATTTTATCTTTGTTGTATAGCATTGAAATTCAATATTGGAACAAGAGAGGCAAACTATAACCTTTATAATTTATTAGTTTGATTAAAGATCAGCAATGTGGTTCTCGTAGCATATATTACCGATTTAAATTTTCTTTATTCATCATATGTTTTTTTAAGATCTGTTACTAAATGAGAAAACATACATAATTATATACTAATTAAGCATTTTACAAGCAAACCTTTAGAGAGGCCAAGGCAGTGCCAATGCGAGTGGCCATGGCATTAATACAATCATTATAAAAACGTGATTTTTCGGCATCCTCTCCAAATAAGTCTTCCAATGCCATATCATGGTCGGTGACAAATCCCTATAAATTTGTGTCACATTAAATGCAATGATTTAAGAATTTTAACTTATAAAATTTTCCTTCTCACAAAATGATCAGTAAGTTACCTGAGTATCGGCAGCAAAGTATTCCAAATTCATCTGCCATTTGATAGAAAGTATAGTTAAAAAAAGAAAAAAGAAAGAAAGAAAAGAGAAGTACACCAAAGGGATATAACATTTGATATGGAGTTCTCATTGTAATATAAAGCTGAGATTAACCTCACTTAGGGCACCTATTCGGGGTATGATGCTTGTGTCATTTTTTATGTAGGCCACCAGTTCCTTGGGGACTGGAGAGCTAAAGAATATAAATGCCCTGAAAAAAATGAATATTTTTTTAAACTAACAATCTTAATTTAAATATTTCTGAGCTGCAATTAGGTCATTCAAGAACATACTTTTTGTACAATGGACATCTTCCTGACATGTCAGAAAGTAGCATGATGACACTGCAAATAAATGAAAATGAAATGTTTGTATTAATTTAGAGATATCATTGTGTCAATATTTTTCCGCACTGAGTAGTAACGGTAAGCATGGATATTAACTCGATTTTATTTTCTTATTTTTCTTTTATTGACAAGATAACACACCACATGGGTAGCTTGACAACCAATATTTACTCAAAAAAAAAAATGCACGGGCCTATGGGTGTATTGGTATGTACCAGCTGGTACATAGAAAAAATTAATGATTAAATAATTAAATAGATAGATAGAAGGTCTACTTTTCTTTCATTGGCTGGACAAAGTATATTGCATCCATAGAAGTCATAGGTTCTCTTCTTTTGTAAAGATCTTCTACCACTGCAAATTAACGAATTTTTTAGCAAGCTCTAAATTTGTACTTCCAGAAGGGGAAAAAAAAGAATATTAATTAACTTACATGAAACTCCAGCATCCGTAATATCTGCCATCTTGCATAAGTATGACATAATTTTGACCGTAAATTTATCCATAATTAGCACCTGGAAGTAAACATCTACAATAAGAGTTTTTTTTTTTTTTTAAGGAAAATACTCAATTACACTATCCAAAAAAACTTGTATCAATGTAATGCAATACAACTCAAATATACCTTCCAAGGTGTTTTTGATTGCACTTTGGGCGACTTAAGCATCTCATTTAATATCCCTACAAGAAATACATGCGGCTTATTAACCAATTAGCATTTTATCTGAAATATTATTTTACCTGCAAATTTTTATACTCACGGTCTCTGGAGATTTGGCGAAATGTTTTGTATTCTTCATTGCTGCCGAACGAAAAATCTGAACCTGAACCTGACATGTTTTTTATCTTCTTCTTTTTTCTGTTCTTCCTCCTACTTTTTTTTTCTGATAAAAGATCTTCTAACCAGAATAAAAGAATACTTCATCTGATTGAAGGTTTTGTTTATTTTTAGTGCTTTATTGCATTTTCTTTCTTTGGGGAGCGAGAATTCAGGAAAATGAAATGAGAAGCGCTAGAGTGCGATGTCCAATTTTAGGTAACAATTAGGATAGAAATACTTGCTGGTTCCAAAGACTAGTGTTTATTTTTTCTAAACTTTTTAAAAAAGTTAGTTCATGTAGAACCGAGTAAAAATTCTTGCATTGCCATTAATCTGGTAAATGTTTGTTTACATGACAGTAAAATTATATTCAGACATAATTTAAAATGTTAACATCTTACTGAAAAACTTTCATGATCTTATCTGCGATCTAGAAACAAGCAAAACTGTTTGTAATAGAAAAATTATCATTTTTATGCTTCTCAGTTAACACAGGCAAGAAGATGATTTAGAGTATTATTTGACCTCAAATTATCTTCTTCTCCAGCTTTGCCTCACATAACTCCCCAAGATCATGCCATCAAACCTCCTGTGATTTTACAAACAGTGTCAAACAACTTATATATGAGAGATAATGGTAGCTTTCTGATTACTCCATGTATAGATTATATAAATACAACTCTTAGAGCATCTGCATCTTAGCAACTCAAATAAGTTTCTAAATAACCGGTAATCACTTTTTAAAAATTAAGGTCTCTAAAATTTGTAAACTCTCACATTTCTAAAATTAATTTTAGAGTTTTTATTAAGCCATATCAGTAATAAATTAAAAAAGAGAAATAATTTGAGCCAATCATTTATTATAAATTAATTTAGCCAGTATAGAGCTTATAAACATTTTCTTATTAAGAAACTTTCTTGCATAGTTTCTAAATAAAAAACTATTCCACATCTCTCAAACTAAATTAAAAACTGCCACATCATATTAGAAACTCTAATAATATCAGGAATGTAGATGCTCTTACTCTCCTTTTTATTCATTCTTTAAATAAAAAATGGAAAACAAAAGATTTGCCAAAGATTTCATGTCACCCTTCCACTATGTTTTAATTAATTTCTATATTATTATTGTTCAATCCATTTGTGTCCTATAGGTCCTGGGTTCGAATCAGCCTCCTTGCAAACTTCAAGAGGAAGGCTGCCTAAAAATTCCCTTCCCTGGACCCCACTATTATAATGAAAATTCCTATGCTAGAACACAGACAAATAATCAAATAAACAGTAAAAGATGTCACAGATACTCAAAATCAACCCAATAACATCAAAGTATTTATAAGAAAAACGCAAAACAAATGACTAACGTGTCCAATCTTCGTCACTAGAGACTAAAGCAATATAGAAGAAGGGAGAAAAGCCACCATCTACAAAGCAGTAAATGGCCAAACCATCACAAAACTTATTTGCCGAACTCCTTTGAAAGTGAAATGTGGCCTCCTCCAACTGAGCCTTATATTAAATGCTATGTGCTTCCATAACACCATTACGGATCTGATCACTGATGTCCTTGACATGGCCAGGCCCGTGTGGAATAAAGACAGTGGTCTTATTTGATGAGTCACCGAGATCCTTTATGGTGTCAAAGTACTGAGTGACCATTATCAGATCCATCACCTCCTTAGCGGTAGTACCTGCCAAAAGCCCAACCTTTAGTGTTATCAAATAATCATCTGTATATATCACTAGTCCATTTCTGAGGATTAATTTTCAAAAGTTAAGCACATTTATTTATTATATTTCCACATACTATAAAGTGTTATATCAATTTGACAATAAAGGTACCTTCTAGTAAGTAAATGTAACAAATGTTGGCTATCAATTGCAACACGATATTCGGTTCATACTATTAGGAAGTTGAAACCACCATAAAATCATTAGGAGTAATTTACAACATGTACCTGATACAGTGTGCGAAAAGTTCAAGATATTTTCACGTAGACCTTCAGTTATGGCCTGACGCTGCTTGGCCACACCAACACCAGAAAGGTGTTTGGCCTCAGCCTCAGCCTCGGCTTTCTTTACCAGCAGAACCTTCTCTGCTTCGCCTTTGTATACACTTGCAAGCTGAAGCCTATGAGCTGTTCATTTATTTATTTTTTAAAATAGTACTAATGAACAACAAGGCAATGTTAAAGAAGAGGAGCCAAACACAGAATGTTATAATCTGAGAATAACATACCTGCATTAATCTCATTCATGGCTCTACGCACAGATTTATCTGGTACTATGTCAACCACTAGTATCTGCTCAATGCTGTACCCATATGCTCTCATCACCTGAAACAATAATACGTTTTTCTATGTAAATTATTAAATTAAACATGAATAATATACAGGGCAGAGGCAGAAAAAATTTCAATGGGGTCAACTATACATAGCTGTAGATTGTATGCCATAATTCCAACTTCAATCTATTAATTATATCAATTTTTATTAAAAATATGGCAGCCAGTTTTGAATTATTAATTAGTTCAAGTTTAATAAAGCCATGGATGCCAATTGACCCTCATTCTTGTAGATAAATCCGCCCTTGGATGTATATACTAGTTGTAAATAAATCAACCAAGTTTTTCAATATAACAAGTTCACAAGAAGCGTTTTTTTGTCGTACACAAAGAGCCCACTATAATATAGTTGTGCATATAAAATACTACACATCAGAAAACAATAAAAGTGAATCACTCTTCTCTCAGAAGTGACAATGTGACATGTAGATAGATGGCTAAAAGATCTCCTATTTCATTCCTTCCATATATATGTAAGAGGATGTAACTTAACTGTGTTTCTGCAATGAAACGGGCTTCTGCCTTATATCCAAAATATATATATGTAAGAGGAAACTGAAAGGATCACATTTAATTCCAAAATGGCCTGGGTTGGTGAGGGGGAGGGGGAGCCTGATATCCCTATAATGAGTAAAGGCATTTGCATTTCGAGCTACATTATCATCGATCAACAGTGACCAGCTGATAAGAGCAGACAGTGATTTTGTTTCCGTTTTAAGGAAGCAATGGCCTGAAAGTACTCGGTATTAGTATTATTATTGTTGTTGAATTTTAGCAAACGCAAGGTAATCATTGCTGCCATATGATTTCATGGAGACTGGCTAAATCGGAGAGTCGGAGACATGTTTTCAGAGCTTGATTGTTAATTGAAATTTTGTGCTCTTAAATAAGATCAAACAATCGTTTTACTCATTTGTTTAACTTGTCGATATTAAAGCCAGAACTAAATATGGCATACAAAGCACACAGAATTCAAGCGCAGGTCAAATTTCAAATGCCTCGAGAATTTATCGCATGCATTCAACAAAAAGGAACCATTAATACCTTTTCAAGTTCTTCAAGAACAGCTTTAGCCACATCACCCTTCTGCTCAAAAAGTTCATCAAGTTGAATTCTTGGAACAAGAGCGCGTACCACTGAATTAAGAAAAGACATGTCAGTTAAGGTACTAAATATTACTTAACTACAACTTGCAGAACTTCAATCAACATACCATCAAATACATATGCCCTGATTTGTTCCTTGGGATTTTCGAGTTCATAGAACGCATCATCAGCGAATTCTTTGATGACTCTATACTGAGTAGAGCAGACAATTTGAACAAACACGTTATCCTGTTTCAGAAAAGAAAATGTCAAATCAGTAAGCAAAGGAGTTGCAATGATTTGAGCCTCCTTACCAAAAAACGCGAAATCAGATTCCTTGGAGGCCTATACGAGTGTCAAACTGATGGACGCCAAATAATACTTGATCAAACAATTAGAAAATGGTTCGCTTTCTTCAAACATTTCAAAATTACGGATCAAATCATAAAAATGGCGGGGTTTTGGAGTAAAGAGTGTGTATGAGAGAGAGAGAACAGAATACTTTGGTTTTAGTCTCGACGCAGACTTCGAGAGCAGAGAGACGAGTGGAGAGTACGCCAGCGAGGCACTCCCCCTGGAAGGGATTGAAAAAGTGAAGCCCCGGCGTGGCCAGGCGGAGAAACCGCCCCCATTTCTCCACCACTCCTATGCTCGCATGATCTATGCACGCGCAAAACACTGCGTTGCATCCCCCCATGGCTTCTCTCTCGTCTTCCTGTGTCTCTTTCTATTTCTTTTCTATTTTTATCTTCTCTTCGGTGCGCCAAAAAAAGCGGTACGTATCCCTTCTCAAAAGTTAGTTGTGTTCTTTTATAGAGAAAATTGCTGGTGCACCCATAGAAACTTTTAAAATAGTTAATATTCTCATTAAAATAACATAATATTCTATATTTTTATATAGATCACGATTCAAATGCCTCTATTTTTTGTGCTCCGTCGTACCTCTATTTTCAAATGTTACTTCTTCCTTTTTAGAACTTATTAGAAGTTTTTTAAGTTCTACTATACGCAAATCGTAAAAGAAAAGTTAATATGCATTTTTTTTTTCAGATATCTGATCAATTTAACCTATGCGTTGCAAAATTTGACTAGTAGTCTACCTATATATTCCAAATTTATAATATTTTCTCGACATTTTAAATTGTTTTTTTTTTTTTTTTGTAAAATCACGTAGAGCCTACAAAGGGCTCACGGCATATGATTCATAGAATCGCACTATTAAAGAAAATTAATATAGTATTTTTTTTGTTTTGTTGTTAAATTTAGCAATACTGATTTATCTTGAAATTTGTGAGAATGCTAATATTATGGAATTCATATCCATTTAGGTACTGACCTGATAGAATGAGATTCGGATAGGGGTGTAAACGAATCCGATATTATCCAATTTTGTCCGAATCAAAAAATTACTTAAATTAACTGACCTATATCCATATCTGTATTCAAAAAATTATAACGGATAATGATACAATTAGATTTTTAACTATTCATATCTGACCGTTTACATCCCTAAACCACAACAAATATACTATATATTCTTAAATTGATTTATTAAATTACATATTCATACCAATAATTTATTAAACTGCATATACATATATATATTTTGATGAATAATATAACACTATAATATTATTAGTGACTAATATTTTGGTATTATAATATATATTTTGTAATCAACGAACTTATTATCAAAATGAGGAGAGTTCAAATGCCTCTATTTTTTGTGCCTCCACTATACCTTCATTTTTAAAAACTTTAATAATTCAAAATGTAAAACTTAAAAGTCAAAATAAAACCATTGGATATGATCTACGTCATTTTATTTATGCACATGTAAAAAATTATGACATTTCAATTTTATTTTGATTGTCATCAAGAACTTGTAAAAAACACATTAATGTGGATGATTTCTAAACGTTGATTTTTGAACTTATTGATTCATATAAAAACAAAATTGAAATGTGATAATTTTTTATAAGCACATAGAGAAAATAACATAAATCACATCTAACAGTTTTATTTTGTCTTTTGAGTTTTAAATTTTGAGTTATTAAAGTTATAAAAAATAGAGACATTTGAACTCTCCTCTATAAAAATATTATATATAATATCTGTATCTGTATTCGAAGAATTATAACGAATAAGGATACAATTTAACCACTATCTGATCCGTATCTGACTGTTTACACCCCCTAGATTCGGACCATATATTTTAATTTGAACGAATTTTAAAGACTTGCTAAACAAATTTCAGATACTTGCAATACCTGACTTCATTTTCGTAATGGATCTTTACGGATGGTATTGACTCCCAACCCTCGTGAGCCTTGGTGTCTAGCTATTCCGAATAGCGTTGTTTTGATCCATCCAAACGTACTCAATTGCTAGTCGGAATAGTGAGAATAGTGCTGTTCTCGCTATTCTCGTTGTTCCAACAAAAAGTAGGAATAGCATTTGTTGCAAAGAATGCATTCAAAGAAAAGCGGCTCTATTCCAAAGAGTGCATCCAAACAACATTTTAACTATTCTGAATAGCTTGAGTTAGCATTATTCTCTTTACCATGCTATTCTTATTTGTTATTCTTAACAGTAGCTATTCTTACTATTCTATAGTGCATCCAAACGCACCCTAATAGGGTTTGGGCCTGGATATTCAAATCTTTGTTCATCTGTTGCTTTGCTTGGCGCTAGTTACCTGTTGTGTTATTGTAATAGGGCAACGAGAGAACTATGTTAAATATATTAAGGGGTATTACCCACCTGATGTGTTAAAATTTTTTCTGATGCTTCCTTGTCGTTAAATTTATATTTGCCAGTTTGCCACAGGTCACCCACCCACACCAAGGTATTTATTTGCATCCTGGAAGAAAGTATTAGAAAATCACCATTGTATTTGCACGCCACTCCACGAACAACGACACAGCCCCACGGTATTTATTTGCCTTAGCATTCTGGTAAAAGAATATTACAAATAAAAATGAATGAACTACACTAGTAAGAAAATTGTAACTGGAAGTGTCGCATAGTTCCAGCATGAGTTGCATAATAAAAATAGAGAAATGTTCTTGTACTCCGAGCCACCAAATCTGAGTCCGTTTCCGAACTGGTTTAACTGGGTTTAACTGTCTACTAATAACGGTAATTTATTAATTTTTCATTAATTAACGAATTGCTGTTTTAACGCATTGCAGTTTTACATTGATTGCTTTAAATATTTAATAACTAAAAATACAGTCTCCATTTTGAACAAGTAATCCATTAAATGAAGATTTTTTAATGTTTGTAAACACAGGTTTATATGCTTTAAAATATATTTGAATAATAAGTTTTAAAATGTGTTTGTAAACACAGGTTTATATATTTGTAATACAGATTTTTTAATTTTTGTAAACACTAGTTTATATGCTTTAAAATGTATTTGTAAACACATGTTTATATGCTTTACACACAGGTTTATATGCTTTAAAATGTTGTTTTCTTGTCAGTATATATTGGTTTACTTGCACAGGTTTATATATTTTACACACATGTTTATATGCTTTAAAATGTTGTTTTCTTGCCAGTATATATTGGTTTACTTGCACATGTTTATATGCTTTACACACAGGTTTATATGCTTTAAAATGTTGTTTTCTTGTCAGTATATATTGGTTTACTTGCACAGGTTTATATATTTTACACACATGTTTATATGCTTTAAAATGTTGTTTTCTTGCCAGTATATATTGGTTTACTTGCACATGTTTATATGCTTTAAAATGTTGTTTTCTTGCCAGTATATATTGGTTTACTTGCACATGTTTATATGCTTTACACACAGGTTTATATGCTTTAAAATGTTGTTTTCTTACCAATATATATTGGTTTACTTGCACAGGTTTATATGCTTTAAAATGTTGTTTTCTTGCCAGTATATATTGGTTTACTTGCACAGGTTTATATGCTTTACACACAGCTTTATATGCTTGAAAATGTTGTTTTCTTGCCAATATATATTGGTTTACTTGCACAGGTTTATATGCTTTACGCACATGTTTATATGCTTTACACACATGTTTATATTGTTTTGTAAACAATTGTTGTTTCGAAGTAGTAGTTTCATTGTTATTTAATAGAATTTTACATGCTTAGAAATTGACATTGTTGGGACAAGTTCTAAATTTATGATTGTTTCGAAGTAGTAATTTTATTGTTATTTAACAGAAATTTGCATCCTTAGAAATTGTAATTGTTGGAGTTTTGACTAACATAAAATAATTGATGAGGCTGCTAACAATTGTTGTTTCGAACCAGTAGTTTCATTGTTATTTAATAGAGCTTTGCTTGCTTAGAACTAGTAGTTTTGACTAACATAAAATTCAGAGCTGTAAACATTTTGGTGGGGAACGCGCTCGGGTATTGGTACAAATTTAGAGCTTTAAATTTTATGCTCGGGGACGAATTCGGAAATTCGTTTTTATTTTAAAAAATGAAAAATTAACTCATTTATAATGAAAGTTAAACACTTGAATGCAGTTGTTTAAACGCTTTCCTTTATATGTTTAAATTATCCGATTATTTCGCTGCATTTAGTGGTGCCTTTGTTAATTTTTTTAACAGAGTGTTTTTCTCTTCATGCAACAAAATTATATATAATAAAGAAAGATTGATACTGTTATTGCAATGTATAAAGTAAAACCTGATCTTTTTATCGCTGACATTCTAGAAGGTTGAGGGACACGTGCGGGTACTTTGTTTAGGGTACAATTATCAGCTTCCATAAAAATATTATTTTTAAAAATAAAAAATAAAATATACATATAAATCTATACTAAGTTTCTAACACAGTGAGCAAAGTTGTGACCCAAAATCAAGGAACCAGTACAAGAGCACAAAGCACCTAACACATCTTACAAAATTCTACATATCAGACACAGACCAAAGGTAGGCCTCCTGATCAGTGGCGCGTCTCTCATTCTTCCGTTTGAACATGTCCTTCTCAAATCCTAGAGAACACATTAAAATTAATAAGTGATTACTACGAAGTGCCTTGAAAAAAGAAGAATAAATGAAACACAAAACGGAGATGGACAAAGGACATACCATTACTTCTGTCAACACCATCCCAGTGCCGACCAGGCTTTATCCCATAGCGGTTTGGAGGGAAATCAAGTCCCCTTTTCATCCAACTGTGGTTTGGAATAGTCTGAGGAATTATGAACCCTGATTCTTTCATTTTCTCATCGTCTCCCAAATCTTCAAGTAGTGACTCAGTATGCTTTCTCTGAAATTTTAAACACAAAGCAATTACACAAAGCCATATCTAAAGTATGAGATATATGAAAAGGAAGATTTAACTACTGACGAGGAAATACCTTGACCAGATGAGCCATGGGATCACCCCATCTAACTGTTTCCTTCAACATTTTATCAAGTTCAGGATCATCCCTATATACAAATTTACAACTAGACTGTTAGTAAATTTCTGTTTAGCCCTATAAAAGCTAAAAGTACCACTCATTCTCCACAAAAATGAGAAATATCAGAAGATGAGGGCTGTTTTGGTTGATACGGAGAAACTTTTCAGAAAAAAAAAAAAAAACTTATGTTTGAGAGGTGCAATCCTTACTTTTTGGGGGGGGGGGCATGTGAATATGAGATATTTTAAAAGTTAATAGGATTGGAAATTGCCCATAACACTAACAAATAATTAGAAGTGTTTGCAAGTGGTAAAACAAATTGGTTGCACTATACCAGTGCATCTGGTACAGCATACGGGTACAGGGAGGTAAAATACTCATTGATTCAGATTTACCTGGATCGTGCAAAAGGTTGGTTCTTTTCCTTTTCAAGCTCCAATAGTCTTGCCTCGGCTTCTCTTTTCTGGGCCAACCCTTTGCCCCATTCCAGTGGTTTTTCCTGGTAATGACCAAAATTGATGTTAAATAATATTTTCAGTTTTTCCACAAGAGTATTAACTAAATGACACAGTAATCAGGTACAAATAATATGCCCTAAACCCACAAAAAAAGTGAAATAATAAATAGACCAACCTTAGGCTTCTCCTTTTCCTTTGGCTTCACCATTTCATCCCTAGATATGCGTTTCCCTGCATAGCACCAGATGAGGTCAGATGAGAAATGAGAGGTCAAGATATACAGTTTTGATAGAAATTCACAATGGCTGAAAGGCATATACCATTTACACGAAATACTGCCTCTGCATCCTTGGAGTCGATGAAAGCTTCAGTCGACAAAAGCCTGCAAAAATATCTCAAAAAATTAGATAAAAAATATTAAATCATAAAAGCAGTTCATGAGAAAAAAAAATATAGGTGAGACGTCAACTTATATAGGGTCAACCTCAAATCAGCTTTTGATCATCTATGACTTGTCAGGTAGGGTTAGTTCTGATTTCACTTGTTTCAGATTTGAGTCAAACTCTCTTTTTTCTGAAAGGGAGATATGGGTCAAATTTCAGTGGGGACTATTCAGGTCATGTCTTCTGTAGTTTGTCATCAGGGGTGCTTTCCTGTCAAATATGTTTTTTTTTATCTAATTATATTTGGGTCTGGGTTATAAGTCAGTGAGCTCAAGCACACCCAATTGAGGGGTGGCATCATGGATTACTACAGGCTTAAGATATTGAATTTATAAAAGAAGAAAAAAAAAAGACAGGTCAGGATTTTCAGGTTAGATAAGATTTTAATCAAGGCAAAAGGAGTTCTGTTTACAGAAGAATCACCTGGCCTCCTCCTCTTTCATCTTCTTGTTTTGCTCCCTTATCTCCTTAGACGACAAGAGACCCATCTTGGTTGGCAGTTCAGGATGGGCCTTACGTGGTGGGAGCTGATCATCTGACGGACCCTTTCTGCTTTTCCTGGGGGGAGAGAGGTCATCCTCCTTTCTCTCACTCACTTCTGATTCTCTCTTTCTACTTCTCCTAGTTGGCGACAGGTCAGCTGCCTCCAATGAGATAAGACCTGTTTTTCGTCTAGGTGGTGACCTGTCAGCAGTCTCAACCGAATCATGACGTGCTCCACGCCTTGGTGGGGACAAGTCAGAAGTCTGCACTGAATCAAATTGTGATTTTCGTCTAGCGGGCAACATGTCATTCCTCGCCACCGACTCATGCTTAGCTCTTCGCCTAGGTGGAGACAAATCAGCAGGCTCGGCTGAGTCATGACGTGCTCGTCTCCTAGGCGGTGACAAGTCAGCAGTCTCAACCAAATCATGGCGTGTTCTGCGCCTAGGTGGCGATAGGTCAGCAGGCTTGGCTGAGTTATGATTTGTTCTTCGCCTCGCTGGTGACTGATCAGCAGTTTCAACTGAGTTGTGGTGAATTCTGCGTCTAGGAGGTGATATGTCAGCAGTCTCAGGTGAGTCATGGCGTGCCCTTCGTCCAGGTGGTGACAGGTTCGGAGTTCTCCCATTACCGTCCTCTTTTCTACTTCGCCTTGGAGGTGACATATCAGGAGGCTCTGCTGAGTCATGCCGGCTCTTTTGCCTAGGTGGTGAAAGATCCTCAGGTGAGCCTTTCCTGGTACTCCTTGGATTTCCTTCAGGGGAAGGTGTGTCAAGGCGGCCCTTACGCTGACGTGGTGGGGAGAGATCAGGTTTCTCCTTGTCAGAAGGCCTTTCCAGGGAGGAATTGTCGAGAGCTACCCAGCCACTTCCGTCCTCTGAAATTGCATTGTATGGCTTTTTTGCACGAATGGCCTCCAGGCGCTTCATTCGCCTCACTTCAATGTCTTCTTCAACTTGTGGCTGCTCCTCAGCTACATTGAATAATAAATTTCTATCAAATATAAGATTGTTTTTTGTGGCCAACAGGTACTGTTTCATTAGGGTTGGGATTTATTTGTTGCCAGAAGTAGGAACATTTTTAGTGTTCGGGTCAATATGTGCCTAAAAATTTAGACTAATATAAGAGCAAATATCTTGGAACTCACCGTCAGAATCCGACTCTTCTTCAAGCTGAACGGGCTTTTGCCACACGGGATCTTCATCTACAACAAGAACTCCCATGGCACTGGGTTTGGGCTTCTCGGCCTTCTTTTTCTTCTTCTTCTTCTTCTTGTTTGAGTCTTCAGTATCAGGCTGGTACCGCTTCAGGTACTCTTTCATGGACGGAGCTGTGGAGGTGGAGCCACCAGCCATTTATATACCCTCCTTGATTTTCTCTGTTCTTTTTTCCGTAGAATTTCCTGTTTGTTCACGGCCGAGATGGAGCGAAGGGGTGGCCTTGTTCTGTAATTTGTCAAGTACCTTACTGAAAATTTAGAACCTTTTTACCATATCAACAAGAGTCCATTGTTGCTCATTTATTAGAATCTATCGGCAGATTTTTGGGCAATTTTCCAAACCGACTTCGACTTGCCCCGTTTTGGTCGAGAAAACCCTAGAATCGGAAGAGAGACGCCGTTCGAGCGAAAGAGATGGGTCTGTCCGGCTGAATTCAGATTCAGTGCAATACCTGACCGACCGAGTACAATTAGATCTGATTTGTCACTTTTAATCTAACACGAATCTCAAAACGGAACATCCGATTACGGACCCTCCGATTGTGCGGGCTGAAAGTTGTTGGGAGCTAATTGTACTGACCGGTACTTGGGAGGAACGGATCCGAATCTGATGGTTTTGCTGCTGCGGAAAAATGGTTAAGAGATTGTTCGACAAGCCATTACAGGATCATTATTTCTTTTCTTCTATTAGGCTTATAATTTTTCTTCTTGAATGTTAATTATTTATAATTTTTCATAATAATCTATATAAATTAATTATTTATAATTGAGAGGGTATCAGGTATTACAAAAAAATAAAAACAAATAAAAGACTTAACATGTACCATGCTCGATGTGTACATATAAATTACTTTATAACAGATTATGGGTATTGAAAAATTCTACTCATGTTGTTAACTTTTGGGTGATATTATTTTTTCAAGTATATATTAATATATTTAAGCTCTCATACTCATTTGTCTTTAAAATTAATATTGCTCTATTAAAGCCTTTTATTTTACTTTTTAATACTTGTATTCTATTAACTATACTATAGCGTTATACGAATATAGTCTTATGGTTACAACTTTCAAATGACTTAATTCATCAGTTAACCTCTCTTGCTGTTATATTAATATTAAATATAATAAAAAAGTAAACGAAAGCACTAATCCATGACGTAAATTCAAATTCGTGGTTCGAGCCAATTCAACCGTTTTCCCATTAAGCTTACCAGTAGCTTTAGCTTAACAAGCTTGTGAAATTTAATTACACCGGAACAATCTAAAATTCTAAACTTTTTCCTTTTTAGAACCAAGACAGAAAAATAATTAGAAATTTGAATGGCTGCCTTGGTAATTCAAGGCAATCAGATCTAGCAAATAATTATTTGCTACAGTTTTTAATTATTTCCAGTAATCTAGCAATATTGCTCATTCAGAATATCTCAAATGAAGTTTTCTAAAGTTCTGAGATCCCATAAAAATTGATACAAAAATCTAACAACATAACAAAAATGATCAAGACAGGTTTCACCAGTACACCCAAACTAATATTAGATTACCAAGGAGTAACTACATATCAGCACGGAAAAAATACCAGCAAAAATAACACCATTAGGATAAAAGTAACATCATCAGACAAACTGTCTCACTCACATGCGTCGGATACACATCCTTAAAAATTCAACAACTTGGGATCTACATGTATATAGGCAGCATCTGACCAAAAAGGCACGTCATGATATGTCCCAGTGAGCGCGCACCTCATGCACTCAAACACCGTGTATGCCTGTGAAAAAGCAAAGGCCGCCCAGAAGTACACCATGAACTGGCTTTTATATGCAATCCGAGGCAGCCAGTTTAAAGCAGTTGCCAAAGCCTGAAATCCGGTGTCAAACAACAGTGCCATCACCACATGAAACCTCAAAAAGTGCGGCCATTTCTTGTTTCGCACCACAAGGAAGTATGTCCCCATGAAGAGGGTTATGATGAGCCAACCGGGCATGAGACCCATGGTGTCAAGAAATGGGTTTGCAAGGAACTCGAACTTTTCTAGAACAGGGTGGAGGTGGTACACAGCATCGGCATATTGCCACACGTTGTGGAGGGGTAACAGGTACGGTAAGGCAGCTAAGGTACGCCACCAAAATCTAGGCTTAGCAGTTAATTTTGGGTGGACATAATTGCCATTAAAAAATGCACAAACGACTGGATTTCTGCGGCCACCATTTTTGGTATGGAAGGAAGCTGAACGGCCTGGAAATATATATAAATGCTATAAATTTTACCAATTCATTTGAATATGAGAAATACTAATTTTTTTTTTTATTCAAGCTTTAAAGTTGAACTACGGAGTAGTCATGGGTGATTTTTTATATTTGCATGGTGTCGAGAAATGAGTTGAACCCAGAAGGTCAGAAATGTCCTTATACAAACCAGATATTTGTTTTGTTGGTGTTGGTTTTGAGGTAAAAAATTTCTGATGTAGTTTAACAAAAACTAAAAATTGTATCTTTCCAGGAAGATGAAGACAGAAATTACATACCACTTGAGAAGGGGGGGCTTCTTTCCGGAGAAGAAATGGAAATATTTGGAAACATTGGAGATGGTGCAGAAAAACAAACAAAACTGCGAGGTGAATTAGAATTACTGTGCTTTACATGGGGAGATACCCGTAACCGAACACTTGTTGTTGGTGCACATCGAAGCAAGTCCATGTCGGGAATCTAAGATATTATCTCTATTTGGAGGTCTGCAAATCATGAAACACAAATACACAATAAACAAATGATTTTTAGTGGAATAATCGAGTCATCCATAGTGAAAAAGATTACTATCAAAACATTGACAAACACTGAAATATCTCACTGACTTAAGCAAGAGTTCACTGCAATTTAAATTTTTTTTGCCCCAAAACAATATATCAGTGGTTTGATTTGGTTATGATAATGTAATGAGTGGAAAAAATAGGGAAGAAAATGTTGGGAGACCAGTTTGGAGTTTAGTAAATAGGGATTATAGGAGGTACCTCAATAAGAAAAACCTTCACCACAAAGAATTAATTACAAAACCCCAAATCCATATAAAACCAAAAGGGGCTACCTGTCACGGTGACAGAGAGATATATATATATAGAGGGAGAGGTAGGAAGAGAGATAGAGAGAGAGAGTGAGAGAGAGACCTGCTGTAGAGCAAAGGGGTAAAATTGGTGCCCGAAAGAAGCTTCCTCTCCTTTTGAGTTCGGCTTATCGCAAAGCCGCCGAACGGAGAGGACGTCGGTGGAGAGAACTAGAAAAGAAGCTTGCGAAAAGGGAAGGAAATTATAAACAGACCCGGTCTAACTTTTATGTCAAACAACTGCTGAATTACTTGTTTGTTCATTGCGGCTTTGTCTACCTACACACAGTTAATACGTTTTAGAACTGTTCTAGACAAGCACATTAGATTTCAATATGGGCCTAATTGGTTACGGGCCTTGGCCCAACAATACTTTTTTTTCACACAACACTACAACAGGAAGGATTGCTGGTGATCGAGCGAGGTTACAATAGAGCTCCATGGAGAGTTTAGACATGGAAGCAATAGCAGAGCGTCTGGCGTCGGTGGAAGGCCTCTACTTCCCCGGTGCAATCCACCAGGAGGCACCGTTTGACACTTCCCGGCGCAAGTCAGCTCTCTTCGACCTCCTCTCTCGGGACGCCTCCATTTTTCTTGGTACTAACCCTACTAGTCTCCTCCTTTTCTGTTTTACCTGTACACCCTTGCAAGAGTATAAATTTATCGAATTGTTTTGGAAATTAGTATCTATGGTACTGTCCCTCGCGTCTTATCTGGTATCAACTGATGGACTCTGCGTTTTTATTTCTAATTTGGTGAAAAGATAATTAGCACAGAAGCATATGACTCTATTGAGAATTAGCCAGTTTTGTGCATCAAATTAGAAAAGAACTAAAGAAGGAAATCATTGTGTACAAATGATGGAAGACACCGTATTAGAAAACTTAAAGCCACAAATCAACGTAATTAATTTGAGGTACACGAAACAGGTGGTCATGCTTATTTTTAAAGAAATGTGAATGAGCTATCTCTGTCTCTGGTAATAAATATTATACTACTGTTGTTTCTTTATGGCACTAAATTCGTGCACTTTGAAACCTCTTGTAAATATTAATTACAGAGAGATATGGCTCATCACTCACTCCAGATGAATTACGCCAATTTGAGCCACTTCGCTCGGAGTATGAGGTGGACTGGCACCTAAACCGACTCTGCCAACCCGCAAACCCCCAACTGGTAAGTTCCACAACAGTGAAGAACCGACGCAGAGCTTACATGGAGCAGCTGCTTGTGGAAGGGGAGTACTTCTCAGAGGAGGCGATGAGGGAGAGGGAACCATACTTGCACCATGAATACATTGGAAGGTGGCAGGACCCAACAGGAAGGATGATGTCGCGTCCAGGGGAGAAGTGGTCGGAGACGCTGTTGCGGCGGTGTGATGAAGCGGTATTGGTTGGGAAGATCAGAGGGGAACAGATGAGGCGGGGGGTCGACAGGAAGGAGTGGGTTGGGGTCAGGGAGGAGGAGGAGGAGGAGGAGGAAGAGGAAGAAAAAGAGAGTGATGAAGAGATGCAGGAAGATGAATCAAAGGAAATTAATGTATGTTCTCTCTTTCTCTCTCTCTATTTATCTATCTATTATATGTGACTGAGACATAATCATACTCGATCAAACAGCAAGAACTTATTGAACCGCACATATACATGCATACGACACTCACATGCAACTCAAACGCATATAACATATGCACACAACAGACCTACTGGTTGGCCCTCACCAGGCCACACTTATGCCTGATGCAACTTAAAAGGTATGTGCTATTGTATGATATGAAATACTTATGGTCTTAAGATTACTAAAGTTCTGTTGAATTATATTAGATGTACCTACTGATTTCTAAATCAAACGGAAATTGGAGTTATTTTTTAAGTTCTCGTGAAACTGAAAGGAGAATAATGTTATTAATTCCAGTTCAATTGGTATTGTAACCATCTGAAACAAGCCCAATAACAGTGAAATCTTGATATGCACAAGACTTTTATTAAGTGCATCCATGTTTTTTTTGGAACATTCAGATGCTTTCTGACAAGGATCCAGCAGCACAACAGTTGATCGAATGTAGCACAGTCAGTCAGACCATCTCAGAAGAAGAGCTGCAGGATCATATGGAGCAATTTACTCAAATAATGCAACACAAATTTCTAGTTGGTGAAGACACTGAGTTTTTAGATTACTCAAAAATTGATAACGATGAGAGGTTAGATGATCACTGGACCAGAGAAGCTAATTATGATGCTGAAGAAAAGTACTTTGAAAAAGATTAAGCAACAAGGTTGTCGGACCCACTTTCCTTTATTTCATTTTGGCAGTTTTGTGTAATATATGATGTTTGCTGTTATATTTAGGTTAGTCTGGGGTATGTATAGTGCATCTTATGCTGTAAAAAAAAAGCCTAGACTTCCTCCTAATGGCTTTAATATTCCCAGACCAGATCTGCTGGGACTCAAATATGCTTTACACCTATTTTTTTTAAGAATCCTTCTATGGTAAACCACCTATTGGTATCAACTTTGTTAATTCCAACTAAACATGATTTAAATAAAAATCATGTTTTATATCTGTTGATCTCATGTTCATTCCAACTAAATATTAAATCGGTATATTTAATGCATTCATTTTGTAGCTTCTTTGCACGTTTTCTCTTCTTAAATTGAGCACTGAACCAAGTAGAAAATTATAAAATATATGGTGCTTTACAGGATTCTGACAATTTTATATACCTGCGGTATTTGTCAATACAAAGATAATTGTTAATCATACCATATCATTGTTCAAATAATAATTCTACAAATAATCATCATTCCAAAAAAAAAAAAAAAATCAAAATGTATATTTATCAGTAATCACTCCTAGTGGCTATTGGTCCTTGTTTAAAAGAAAAGAAAATTTTCACTTTTGGTCTCCTGCCGGGCTTCTATACGTGTTTATTACAATTGGAGCCTTTCCTCTGGAACTTCGCCCGCCTCTAAAATTGGAACTGGAATTTAAACTCGATCTTGAATTTGAATTTGAACGTGAATTCGAACTTGAATGTGAATTAGAAATTCTGTAATCGCCTGAGTTTTCTTCTGATCTCGTGCTCTTTTCATCAGCAGCCATGTTCGAGTTGGATGAGAGAGGTACAACATTTTCCAAATCAGGGTCTAGGGCAAAACCAACCGGCCACTTGGATCTTTCCATTTTGCGGAAAGTTATTGACATCCTAAGGAGGTTCAATAAAAAAAAGGTGTAAGATAAAAAAGATAATTTACATGTCCAACTTCAAAATGTATCCTTTAATCTTATTAAATGTAAAAATGACCTCCTCATTGTACCCCTAATATATATGCAATCCTATACCTATAAAAGAATCTTCCCTGATTCATGTCCTCGGCATGAATAAGGGAACAGGGACACTCACTATATTCTCCTGTAAAATTAAAAGAAAGGTTATGAGTAATTTTCAGTATATCATTTTAATAAGACACCATATGTGCAATTTCATTGTACCCCTGTGACTTCCCATGCTCCAAACAGTATTCCTTTTACAAACAATATATTTTAAGAGGTTGCAAATATTCACCGTTTTGTCGGTACAGCAGGTACGCAATGCTTGGCAACATCAGCCCCATTCCCATTCAAGACAAGCACAGACCTACCAAAAAAAACATATGAAAGGATTTCTTAGTAGATTAATCAACATCCTATTAGCAAATATGGTATCATTGAGCATACATAAAGGGGGTACAAGTTTATGCAAAAAAGCCACTGTGTTTCCACCAGAGGCTAAGTATCCAATAGTTAGTTGACTCAAAACTACCATAAGTGCCTCTACTGGTGCAGTATTCTCAACATAACAATAAAAATGAAACAAAAGAACATACCCCACTGGCAACGGTATTGAGAAAGAACCAGCGAATTCACCAGGCCCCAGAACTTTGAGGCCCGTACCGAATAAAATATTGCATTCACTCAAGAATGAGACGGTACAGAAGGGTCTGACAAAATCATGACTATCGATATGTGGTGGGATGCAGTCTCCCTGTTCATAAATGTTAACGATGCAACTGTCTGGGATGCATGACATAGGCAATACATCCCATTTGAGTAACCTCTTGATCATAACCTTGAATAATGGTGGCATGGGGTCAGCTGCCACATCTCGCATTATTCCCGGTGGATTACCATCTCGATCCTGTTATAGGAAGTATGCTATTAAATATAAAGTCCAATTCTAGTAACACAGTTCTCAGTGTGACAAAAAGGTTAGATCTATCAAGCTCTAGTCAAGTTAACCTTAAAAAAAAGATAGGTAACAAAAACAGATAACAAGAATTCGTGACTGGAATCAGCTATGTACTCGTCCATTTCTTTTGTTTTAGCAGCAGCATCAGCAGTAGTAGGCAAGAAGGCTAATAAGTTTCCAGTAACTCACCCAAACATAAACCCTAAATTATTTATAGAACTGACCCTTTATGTGTGTGTGAGAGGAGACCTGGCCAATCAGAGATGGGAGGAAGAGACCATATTGGAGAAGGCATATTAATCAAACGTATTGCAAATATAATGGAGCTGCACAAATTTGATTTTGCCCAATTTGAACTACACCTATTGACTGCCACAGCCTGGCATCTTACAGTAGGGTTAAGGTGGTCCAGGGCTCTCATTAGCATATAATCAAGCACCGCATATGAGGCGGCTTGCTACACCTGTCGGTAGCAATGTAAGGTGGCTGGTGTAGTTGATAATAGAGGAGGTAATGTGCAGCCCCATGGATAAAAAAAGAGAGCTGCTGATTAGCTCTAGACTTACATAGAGAAAGAAAGGGAGGAGGGGTGTGGTGGGGTGGGGGTGGGGGTGTGTTATATCTAGAAAAGGGTCATTCTATAATTCTATTGTGCAGCGGCTCAACATGGTTTGTGAAAATCAGGGCTCTTCTAAAATTGAACAGGATTTTAAATTTTAGACATCAAAAATTCGATTGCTAGCCTTTGATTTAGGCATGTTATGGTTCCCAAACATGACATTTTTCCACAACAAAGTCTGTGAAACTTGTTGGAGCCCCTGCTGAGGTGGAACAGGCAGGGAGTGTTTAGATAAAAAAGGTGAAAAATTGTGATTATAAGAAGAGAGGAGAGATGAGTGAGACAAGGAGGGAGAGCTGGCAGCAGCCTCCCTCACCAAATGAATTCAATTCAAAATCTATAGAACTCTTTGGTACCGTTCTTAGGCAAAAAAGGATATTTCCCATAAGCCGTATAGTTGTTTGAAGTCATATAAAGAAAACAATTAGTTCAGCAAAGGCTGGTATAAACTGCCTTATACCGTGCAAATCATTGCATCCAAAAAAACATACCAAGCAAATGATGGAACCCAAGAAAACTACAAGACACAAAGGCATATTCAATAGCTTATTCTGGCACCAGACTTATATCATTGCCACACTGGTAGTAAACTGGTACGAAGGTACTAGAACACAAGACTGAAGTACGTACCGTGGCATAGTTATAATTGCAACCAAATTGCATAGTGATTCTGCCTTTGCCCCTCATCCACTTAATGGGTGCAGAATATGTCCTCTCTGCAATTAGCAAAAGATTTATTTCAGAAACAATTTTTAGATTGTCATGCAACCCTCAAAATAACAAGTATTTAAAAAAAAATGAAAATAATAACCAGTCCTAGTTAAGACTAGACCACAAATCTAAAAGCTCGGCATATTATTATTGTTAGTTGTTGCTACCTAGAAATGCAAAGATCTTTAGAGAATGGACCACCAAACTAATAGTAGCCAAATACATAACACCTAAACAACGTACGACAACAGTACTGGTAAAACCGGATATGAAAATTATTATATGAAAATATACCTCCAAGTTCACCGTTTCGGCCTTTATCCAGTAAATGATTCACGAAATTCACAATCCTCTTTTGTTCAATCGGACTGAAAACCCCAGCATGCAACTCCAGTCCATCAACAATATTTATTATTCTGCCCCTAACTCTCTCTAGGCAAATGTATTCTTTATTCCTTATCACATTTTTAAACCTATTTAGCTCCTTTTGCTCCCTGGACAACTCCATTTTCCACTTACCTCTGTCCCCTGCTCTCTCTTCTTCATCTCTCCTTAACCTTGTCTCGTCTTCTGTGTCTTCTAGCTCATCCTCCTCCTGTGCCATATCAGCCCATGATGTGCGGGTTCTGGAAGATTCTGCTACCGGGCCATAGTTCAAGGTGGTAGGAATTGTTGGGGTGGAGGGCTCTGGAACTAGCTCCCACCCACTCGGAACAATGGCTGGGAAGGAAGATTCTGGCACCGGATCCTGCACAGTTGACATGATGCGAATTGTAGCATTGGATGGCTCTGGAGCCTGGTTCACTCTGGTAGGCTCAATCTGCTCTGATTTCATGGATGTGCCTGTGTAGAAGGAAATCAACTTATACTTAATGATGATTACATATAAAAATGAAGTTCTAACATTAGTTCCCTTAAATACCAATTAAGTTTACAATATTTTGCAGTTCATTACTGATAATGAATTGTCATTCAATACTCTTGATGAGAGCTTACTGTCAAATTCTTGAGAGGTTTTACCACTGCTAGTGGCTTTTCTGGTAATTTGTGGTAATGGAAAAGAAATTGATACAAGGTAGCTTTAGGGGTTGGATGTGCTAATTCATAATTTACTGAAAACATATAGAAATAACACAATCTAGGACTCAACAGGACCAACTGACCAGTAGAGGACCAAAGCTGTTGGATACTCATTGTAACTGTTTGCTTATGTTCTGCTCATGTACGTTTAAAATGGCTTTTGTTTTGGTACCAGATTTAGCCTTTGCCCCTGTCAAAATCCACATTAATCGGTAAAAACCCTAGGAAAAAAGACGGAACAAAAATTGAGATCCGAAGCGGACTCAACTGATACAGTAATGCGATCGATCCAAGCAAAAGAAAAAGTAAACGTAAAAATATAAAGGCAAAAAGATAAAACTACCTGGACGGAGAGACTGGATGCGACGGTGGATGGCGATGCGGCAGTGGTCGCACAAGTCTTGGCTGAGGAAAGGAAGCCAATCCGTAAGAAACTCCGCCGCTATCTCCCGCTCCGAGGCGTCGTAAGCTCGCACTAGAGGATCATCCATGGTCCTTGGAGAGAGAGAGAGCGGGGGAGGAAAGAATTTGGTAAGACCCGAGTTGAAATGAAATGAAGGTTTAAGAGAGGAAAGATGCCTTGTTATCTTTTGGTTTATTTTTAAGTTTGGTGATTAGAAAGAGCATGTAATTAAACCAATTTCCGGATCCCTAAAGTAACCCCTTTTTTAGTTTTGATCTGAACCGTTGGATTACACGATTATAACAGGGACTGTGCATTCCACCGTGGCCTGATTGACCAAATTTCTGATTGGACAGTCCAGATCAAAACACAAAAATTGAGTTACTTCAGGGTATTCGGACTCCTAAAACATGGGGGAACAGAACAGAAATGTACAGGGGAATAGAGGATTCGGATTTCCGAAATAGCAAACCGTATGCCAGAAAGGAAGCAAATGGGGTGATGAAAAGTATATTTTTTAGTAAGACAATAAATTTTAAAATTTCAAGACGATTTTTTTCCTAGTTACATGTCATTCCAAAATCCAACCACATCTTTTTGATAATTTACTTTCTTTATATTAATGATAATTCATTACTCATTTTTATTTTCATAACTAAAATAGTAAAATGTCTTTCTAAATTCACTTTCTTTCTTAAAGAATTGAACGCACCAAAGAGGTACATTTATTTTAAGGTGCTGAATACATAGGTACAAAAGGTTTCAGTTTAATAAAATATTGCTCTTGATTAATTAGTTTTGCATGCTTCAATATTACTGGCTTTTCTGCCAATTATTTTCAATGAATTGGGTGAAATTTCCAAATTTTGTACAATAGAATGACAGATCTGCCGAATGATTGTGGAACACTGGCACCATCTTAGGAGAGATTTGTTTCTTCTTCTTCTTATTAACTAGATCTAACCAGGACAATTCATATTAGTTTCTCTATTATGATTAGCAAAGCTTCATATTTTTTTTCCCTATTTTTAGTTTGAATATTTTCATACTTTATTTTCGATAGCTCGAAACAGATATAATATTATGATTCTCAAAATGAAAAATCTAATTTTATACCTGATCATTCTTCTTTCTCTTCTGTAATGAAAATTGTTTTGTATTTATTCTTTTACAAATTAATTGATATTTGACAACTTTTGTATTAGCGTGATGAAAATGTTGAATTGATAAGTAAGAATGGAAAAAAGAAATGACAAAACAAATTTAATCTAATATATTCTAAATATAAATTTTAGTATATTTTGTATAATAAATTTTTAAATCATTAAGTGGGATCTAGCTTATGGAAAGTACAATTTAAATATTCATTTAGGTGAATTTATAAAGATCTAATCTCAACCAAAAGACCTTTCTTCGCATTAATGAATATCTAATACTGAAGAAATAAGATATTCGCATTAATGAAGAGAGAGAATGTGTTATTTAAGAAACAATCAAGTAGTTGTTTTAGCTTTCTGTTTTCTTGGTTGTAATCACTAGGGTCGTTCGGCAACAAAGGATTAAGAGTTTAAGGAGCGCTAAGGAATTGATGTTCGGTTGTCTTAATTTGTGAGTAAAAGCTAAGGAAGCTAAAGGAAAGGGTATGGGTGCCTTAAAATCCAGGCAGATGATTAAGATCCAGGCAAAATGAAGCTTAAGGAGGTGTTCTTAATCCGCGCTAAGAAACCCGTGTTCGGTAGGATTAAGCGGCTAAGGAAGCTAAAAGAAGCAGATTAAGTCTTAAAGAGGCTTAATCCTTTGTTACTAAACGGCCCCGAATTCAATCTTTTTGGTATGTATATGAAAAATGGTTGTGCAAATATTTATATTCAATATAATCCTTGATAGTCAGCTACCAAGTTTTAAAAATAAAAAATAAATAAATAAAGTAGGAATATAATAGTCACTCAGTAAGAAAAATTGATTATTCCCGTGTTAATAACATAAAATGTTGTGTGAATATCAACTCTCATAA
The DNA here is from genome assembly GCA_033356055.1 of Carex pumila. Lineage (NCBI taxonomy): Eukaryota > Viridiplantae > Streptophyta > Magnoliopsida > Poales > Cyperaceae > Carex > Carex pumila. The sequence goes on from JARJHM010000024.1 coordinate 295,490, forward strand.
ATCATAAGTATAGTTAGACCGAAAACTAAAAATAAAATAATACATAAAATATCGGGTCAGAAATGTAGTTAGACCGAAAAGAGCCGTTGTGCCTCTTCTGTCTAAACTCTAAACACTGTTTAACCTGTTGACGACATGGATTGGAAGTATATCCCTATCGAATATTTGAAACATAATTACGTAAGATCATATGCATAACATCGCTCAGAAACATTAAAGATAAACATAAAAGAGAACAAAATAAAAAAAAGGGTTATACTTCGAGTACTATTACGGGTTATCCTCCTCTCTAATCGTACATAATTAATTCACTTGATTGATGGTTCTGACTCCCGAAGAAAATAGACAATTCATTTTAAATCTGACAATTCAAATTGAGCTGGTTGTTTAGATCCATGTTTTGTTCCATCTTATAAATGAAATTAGATTTTAGAAAAATGAAGTTAGTTTTGATATGGATCCTTATAATTTGAAATAAATGGTCCCAAGTAATACTATTATGTCGTAGGCTTAAATTTTACGAGGACTAATAAGATAGAAGGGTGTGAAGTTAAATTTCCTAGTTAATTAGCGAGTAATAGCTTTATGGAAAATTAGCTATTAAGGATAAAATTTGAGCTGCGTCCTTATTAGTTTATTTTTATTGAAATTAGGACCGTAAATATGTTGACATGTATTAGACAAATAAATTCTTTGAAGAGCTGGTAAGCACAGGTGACAGGATTTATTATAAAAAGGATCTCCCTTCAAAGACATCGAAAAAGATTTCTCTCATTCGAAACAGGAGTCTTAAGCTGGTAAAAATAAAGTTACTGTTTACATGAGAAAAAAAAATTCACTCGAACTGGATTTTTTTTTTCTCACGTAAACAATAAAAATCAGTTCAAAACTTTTGATTCCTATTTCCATTCTAGCTCATATTTGGTTGTGGCCTAAATGGTGTAATAAGGAGTTTAGGTCTCGTTATTCCACCAAACGTGTCTTAATTGAACTGGACTAAGATGGCATAAACAGATCTTTAGGCCGGCCTAAATTAAGCCACCTCACATGGTGGTTTAACTTTTATTTCACCTCGTGGCCTAAGTTGAATTATTATAATAATATTTTATTTGTATATAATTAGTATATTATTGTTAATAATTATTATTAGTATATAATTATATAATTAATATCTTATATTATTAATATATTAAATAATAATTATAATAATATTATATAATTAATATCCTTTTATTAATAATTATTATTAATAAATAATTATTATATTATTATATTATGTTCTTAATATATTAATATTGTGTAATTAGTATCTTATTAACGATGTATAACTATATAATTAATATGTTATATTGTTAATATATTAAATAATTATTATAATAATATTACAATATATTATAGTTGTTATTAATATATTAATATTATATAATTAGTATCTTATTTTTAATAATTAATAATTAATATTCTTAATATAGTAAATCATTATTATAATAATATTATAATATATTATAGTTGTTATTGATATATTAATATTGTATAATTAGTATCTTATTATTAATATATAATTATATAATTAATATTTTACATTGTTAATATATTAAATTATTATTTTAATAAGATTATATAATTAGTAATTATTATTAATTTATAATTATATAATTAATATTTGTATTGTTAATATATTAAATAAATTTTATAATAACATATAATATATTATATTAATATATTAATATTATATAATTAATATCTTATTATAAATAATTAACCAATTTAGACTTTTAAAACTTTAGTCCTCCACCAACTCTAACCAAACAAGGAATAGTTTAAACTATGATTTAACTTTAGGCCTCAACCAAACATAAATAATTTTGACTAGCCTAAGTTGGAATAACCAATTTAGGTCTCCTTAGCTTTATGCCACAATCAAACATGGGTATTGGACTGCCGAACAAAGCCTAAGTGTTTTGAGTCTTATTGCGATACATGATTTAGATTAACCTAAAACTTTATTCTGAATTCCTACAAGAAATTCTCTTTTATCTTCTCTTTTATCTTGTTATATTGCTCTATCTTAAGGGGGGGAAACACTATATATACGTCCCTCATTGTTAGTTGTCCAAAACAAAATTTTAACAAACAAGAGCATTACACGTGGTTGGCAGCAGGGCAGAGCCAAACTTTGAAACTATGGAAATCAAACATAAAACGAGGATCAATTATATAAAATTTTCAAATTGAGAACAAGAGTCAATCTTACCGTACTTCTAACATTTTATCCTAAATTTTACAAGAAAACCTTGTATAAATACAAAATTAAAAAAAAAAAAAAAGTCAATTGACCCCATTCACCCTACATGCATCCACCTGGTTGGCAGAGGAATGATCACGGTTGTGTTTTGTGCTGATCATGCCAGACCTATTTGAGAAGAGTACGGTTCTTCTCGCGTTCTGCACAGAACTACAGTGTCGATTTGTAGAGAGTTTTTGAGATTGAATATGCACAATCTCAAAGCACACTGAATATTGCTATTTGCTAGAGCTACCCCTAAGACAGTCAAATCACTTACCTGAATGACAGTAACATTAATTTATTACTGGATTATTCCCTTTTTCGCAATAAAAGCGGGTGGCTCATATTTAGCCAATAACAATACTTTCCTAGATAAGCATTAAACATTCTAGTGCATTACAAGAAAAGTTCAACAAAGTGTACAAAACCATATTTCGCCAATAATGTAGGTAGAACTAAATAAACCAGTTTCACCATCAACACTACGCAACTAAGAACATTCCAGCTTCTTAACTATAAAAGAACACTCGAACGGTAGTTCCAAAAAATTGTCACGGTAAAACATGATTAAAAAAAAAAAAACAATAGAAGTATTAAGACAGCTTTCATAGTCATGGATGGCATATCTAGACGAACAAAAGACGCTTTCTGCACAGATGCAGATCAAGCATCCTGAAAAAAGAAAAGCATGACATAAAATCAGTACGGCAAATGTAGAAATTTCATAGATTTAACAACATATTTTATAAGATTCCTTTTAAACACCTTATTCACTCATAGCAGGATCCCCTCCATTTTCATTCTCTTTCACTTTGATCGTAAAATTGTACTCCTGGTCACAACCCAGGTACGAATCACACATGAAGTAAACTGTCAGATTCTTCTTCCCCAGCTCACTTGGTGCCACAAAATTGAGCTTCACCTTTGCCCTTCTCTGCAGGGCAACACGCTTGATAGCAAGGAGTTGATTAGTGGAGGTGTCTCCTACCACCAACCACCATCCTTCCTCCTTAGTCTTGGGAAACCTCTGTGCATCCACTGGACCCACTTCTGCCTTCCCTTCCATGTCGCGTTCCAAGGTCACCTACAAGCAACAGTATTTACCTAAATTAGTCGAATATCATTATACCAAAATGTCAATTATAGGACATTTACATAAAGTAAAATTATCCCAATCTCCACTTTTAATAGATTGGTCAGGCTTAAATGGGGCACTAACACCAGCTGATAAAGAAGATACAGTGGTGCAATACAGAAAAGCTTAGATCAACTAGGACAAGAAAAACTGATAAGATAAAAAGGGAGAATATATTTTAAAACTGACCTGAAGAGTGACATTGTCTCCGGGGCCCACATCCTCTCCATCAAGGATCTCATATGCCATATCAATATTTGGGTAGCGGTTGCAGAACCTGACAATATGCATCAGCTGTGTATCTGACATCTGCAGTAGCTCTCTTCTCTCAGTATCCTCCATCTCTACAAGGTCGAAAACAGTCTCAATGCCCCTCTCCTGGCATTTTTTTGCCAACTCCTTGGTGAAATGTGGCAGCTGCATCAGCACTGGGTCCCTCTCCCACATCCCCTGTGTTACCATCTGACTCACCTCCATGGCTGACAGAGCTAGAGTCAGCCAACCATTGCTTGAAATAACATCCACCATAGCTTGTAAAAGCCGGTGTGCAGAGAGAAGCACCTCCCTCTGGTCAGCAGCGAGGTTACCTACCATCACATACCTTGAGAAGTGTGCTTGCAGAAGGGCATTTGCCTTTGTATGTGGGTCATCAATGCGAGGGTTGTCGACTGAGAACCTCTGGTGGTGGATTAGTTTACGAATCTGTTCCTCTTCACCAGGTCGAATTGGCATGTCAGCATACTCTGAAGCAGATGCCAGAACATCTAATAGCCCCTTCATCTTGGTTTTTGGCGTGAGAGACGAGCCAAATCTTTCAACCGTGGCATAGCTGATGTAGTAGTAGGAGGCAATTAGCCCCAAATTGAGCGGCTTGAGGTACATGTCCTCTTCAATAGCAATACACTTGCTCGACTCTAGGTCACTCAATACATTCTCTATTAACTCTGATAAGTGGTCAGACAGGTGCCGGTGGCTGACACCCTGGAGATTGTAGTAACTAGGGTTTTTCGTCAGACGACGATACATGAATGTCCACGTAAGGTAATCCACAGCATCTTGCTTGTTTTCCACAGACCCAACCACAACCTCAGCATTCATGTGGTCATGCAAGCAAAGGTGCAGGTGGCTCTCAACTGGGAATGCCTCATACAAGAACTTTTTATAATACTCCTTCCTAGGAGCGTGGCATAAGATCACGCACTTGCCAGAGTTGTCCTTGAGAGGTCTGCTTGCGTGCCCCATCATTTGAAGTAGGTCAGTGATTGGATAATCAGTTCGTGCATTTTCCCTCCCGTCATAGTATTGAGTGCCCATGATAACAACTAAATGGGCAGAAAGAGACCGGCCCCAGCACATGGACGCACTTGCTACACACACCTGGATCCGGCCACTTAAAAACAGCCTGATCACAATTTCCTGCTCAAGTTCGGTTAGGCCTTCATGAAGGTAACCTACACCATCAGCAAGGGCATGTTGTAACGTCTCCTCCTTCACCTGATCAATGAAAGGCTGCATATCTTCCTTCGACCCGAGAAGGAATGGGCTGTTGTACTTCTGCTTATCTTCCCTGTCACCATGCTCAGCGAATGCATATGCACACAAATCAGCAGCTGTCAACCTCGCATGTTTTCTTGTGGGGACAAATACAAGTGCCGGCTTGCCTTTCTTGGCATGTTGTGAAATTGCCGTGTAAGTGGGCTTGGTCATGGCTTGCATCCTCGCCTCAAAATTTGCAATGTCGACACCCTGGATGTGTATCTCCAGCGGGACAGGCCGAACACCGGGTGGAAAGTTGAAAAGCCCGTGAGAGGTTGCACCGATCCATTCACCTAGATCCTTTGCATTAGCAAGTGATGCTGAGAGAGCCACAATTCTTATACTATTCTCTATCTGGCTTGATATGCGTCTCATTCGGGATACAATTATCTCAAGAACAGGACCTGACTCGCCACCAATCAAGTGCAATTCATCTACTATGAAAAGAGTAACTTGTTGTATGTGCTTGCGTTGCTTCCAACGTCGAGAAAGTGCATCCCACTTTTCAGGAGTGCTGATTATTATCTGACCTTTCTCTAGCAGCTTCAAGTCAGCTGCTGTTTCTCCAGTTAGTTCAACCACACGGAGCCCAAGGCGCTTCCCAAACTTCTCTTCCCAGTCACGATAACGCTCCTTTGCAACTGCTTCAATCGGTGCAATGTAAACAGCCCTCATGGCGGTTTCTGTCTCTGCTGCTTTCTGGTGGCTGCGTAACAAAGCAAACTCAGCACAAATTGTCTTGCCACTGCCAGTAGGAGCTGCCACAAGCACGTTATCATCAGTAGTGTACAGCACTGTAAACACCTGAGTCTGGATTGGGTTGAAGTTCTTGAAGGCATCATAAAGAGCTTCGTAAGCCGGGTTTCGTAATGCAGTCACAGGAAGTGGTTGCAAATCCAATAATTCAGTTGGCGGCGCATATTTTTCAGGCAAAATCAGATGCCGAAAGCAAACTGGGAGTATGGTCTGGGACCCCAGCCACTTATCTGACACGACTCGAATGAAATACTGGGGCGGCAATGGTTCATAAATTGGCACGGTGAAATTTATTGTGTGGTCTTCATCCATATACTGCTTCTTCAGCAAGAAATATTCATGGTGGAGAATATACTCACCATCGTTATCCTCTACGATTACCCAAAAAGGTTCCACATAGCCATGGTATGTATCATCCCACCTAAAGTCTGGCGTTATTGTCAGCTCAAACCCTAACACAGTACGGGTTATAGGCTGAACATGGGCTGCGAGGTTGAGTTTGGGTAGGTGGTGAATGTACTTATGTACAGTCTTTCCAGTGATATTTTTATTTTGGTTGCCAGATTTTGCGAAGCGAATCAGCTCACCTAATTCTTGGGAGGAGAGATCATAGTACCGTTCCCATGCAAGGTCTTTCTTCTCAAGTTTCATCATAATTTCTTTTGGAAGGCCACCAAATTGACGGAGAGGGATCTGCACGCTCCACATGCGCTTGTCAACCATCTTGCACATGTTGAGGGCCTTCTCTGCCAGCTGGGCCCAACCACGCTTCAGCACAATTTCGAACAGTGCCCGCAAAAGGCGCCCAGCACTCTGCAATTAAGTTATGGAAAACCAATGAGTGGAGATATAAAAAAAAAAAAAAAACATCTCACAAAGTAAAATATTATTTAAGAAAGCCTTAGCATCACAAATTAGAAGGCACGGTTAATATATTGTTTACCAAAGAGCCCTTTTAAGTATTGTCGTTGCATCGGATACGTGTGCTTTATCAGATAATAACATTTAACATTATTACCTGGCATTGTTTTTTGTCGTCATAGTTCAATTATAGGAATGCAAAATTATGGTACCCACATCAACTCAACAGCTCATAATAATCAAGTTCGAGGTATAACTTTTAAGTATTGCACAAGGAACTTGTTTCCCTTTTGTAAATTTTCAAATGGAGGTACGAAGATATCTTCACAAGTACTAAAAAGAATGATTTTCAGTGTAAAGTTTCCAAAGAAAACAAACATAAAACATCACCTGTCGTATAAAGACCATATCAGAACCAAGAGAGAGCCCCTCGAGCTTGAGCCTTGATATGTACGCTTGCAACAAGACATTAATCTTGGCACTGGGTTCCTCAAGGCTTTCCTTCACCGGAATTGGGACTCGGTCAAGCAGCTTGGCAAGCTCAATCTTCTCGTCCTGACGCACTCCCACATACTTGAACTCCTCACTGAGGGAGAAGAGGCGGCACAGCTCAATATCGCCCATAGTTGGCTTCAGGTATTGGTTATATGTAGATATAGTTCCATGAGTGATGTAGTAGTAGCTAGCTATTCGGCCCAGGTCAGTCACTTGGAAATAGCCACTCTTTCTATCATACTTAACCAGGTTGTTCTTATCCAGTATGGTTGCAGCTGTATGAATCTGTTGAAAACATTTGAGTCAGAAATTATAACTAAAATTTGATGAAGAAAAAAACACAGCAAGCTGGAAATTACATTAATGGGTGTCAAAGTAGATAACAGTACCAAATAGCTATGGGGACGTCCTAAAAAATAAAAAAACTCACCAGATCAGCTCTCCTTTCCTCCAATTGCCAATCTTTCTCTAATGCATCAGCTGGTAGACCATACAATGTTGGGTTGCGCAACATCCGCACAAACAGGTAAGTGTAAAGCAACCATGTGCATGCCTCGCGCGCATTCTGCACTGACCCAAGCACAATCTCCGCATTCAGCTGATCAGCCAATTTTGAAATAAACTGACTTTCAATAGGCAACTGCTGGTTCATCAAAGAGAGGTAATATTGCAATTCACTATGCCCAGTGATAATGATACCTTCTCCATATGAATCAAACTGTGGTCGACCAGCTCGACCCAGCATTTGCATCACATCCAGCGAACTTAACTCAGTCCACGCACCTTTCTCAGGATCATATACCTGTGTCCCTTTTATAATAACAGTATGTGCTGGTAAGTTGACACCCCATGCAAGTGTAGCTGTAGAGACCAACACTTGCACATGACCATCTGCAAACAATTCTTCCACCATGGTTCGATCTGATCTGACTAACCCAGCATGGTGAATGGCAAACCCATAGGGCAAGAGTTCTTTGAGATCATTACTTTTCATCAAATCAACATGAGTGTGAAGAATCTCGCGGCTCACGCTGTCATCCTTCAAGAACCGGCCGAGAGTGTCATTAGCCATAGCTGTGTCACGTATTGCACGTGCAGTTTTTGCTGTCTCTTTTCTGGAGTGAACAAAGATAAGCACCTGGTGCTTACCTGCTGAGGCAACGACCTTCTCATAGCATATCTCATTCATTAGCTGAAATCTCTGGAGAGGCTTTTTTACAGTTATACCAATGTACTGCTGCTGTAGTGGGCAAGGTCGGTAACTATTGTCAAAATGAAATAGCCCCTTGTCAGGCTTCACGCGCAAAAATGTGGCCACATCCTCGTAATTGGGCAATGTGGCAGACAGGCCAACCAGCCGGCACAGCTCACCAGTTGTTTCAATCTGGCGAATTGTTCTTGCCACAATGCTCTCTAGCACAGGACCCCGATTGTCATGCAACAGATGGATCTCATCGATGATCAATAGCTTCACCAGTTGAGTATAAGTCCTGTCACCAGATTTGCGTGTAACAATATCCCACTTCTCGGGAGTCGTGACAATTATTTGGGTCTCATCTATCTGCTGACGCGTCAGATTCTGGTCACCACTGAGTTCTTTCACAACAACACCATATGATTTGAGCCGGTGTGACAAATTACCAACCATCTCAGCCACTAAAGCTTTCATTGGCGCAACATACACTATCTTATACCCAGTATTATCTATTTCCCCGTCTTTCATATGCAAACCGATTTGTTGTAGAATAGTAAGCATAGCCACATTGGTTTTACCAGCACCAGTTGGTGCACACAGCAGCAAGTTGTGCGAGTGGTTAAATGCTGCGTCATACACCCGGCTCTGCACCCGATTCAGCTGCTTCATCCCTGTAAAAGCTGGCTGGGCCCATTCTGGCATGGCAGAAATATTTACCAACTCCTCACCCGGTTCATACGGCCTTTGTTTCTGTAATGGCACGTGCACCTCCTCATAACCCTTATGTGCAATCCGGGTAGACCGTGGCGGCAGCTCACACTTCTTGTTTGACATGAGCAAGCCACCTTGCGAAAATGCAAGACTCTCCAAATCAAGCAATTCCCTCTGACCCTTCATCCATGCACTATCAGAGTCCCTGTCAATCGCACCCCTTCGAGCTCCGATGGCAGAGCCCTCATCCTTCAACAACCGCCTTGCCTCCTCTCTAATACTCTTCTCCAGATTCTTCTGCCGCTCCATAGCTGAAGCCCTGGTAGCATGGAGCTGCTCGAGAATAGCAACCCCGGTGGGCCCCGTAGCTGCCATCTCCTCCTCAATCCTCTTCCTCTGGTCCTGATCCTCAGCACGGGCGAGCCGGGTGCACCAGACAATCTTGAACCGGTTGCGCACCAACAGCTTAACAAGGTCAAATTTGTCAAACTCCAGCAGTGCCACAAGAGCTCTCTCAATATCTTGATCTTCATCTCCCTGGGCTATTATTTTGAGGATGTCTTCCGCCAGGCGCTGGCTGTTCTGGGGGTCAATCAAGTTGCCATAAGCCTGTGAGATCTTACGCTGGAGCCAGTACGCATCAATGTCTTGCACATTTACTGTTATTCCCTCCTCAGAGTGGTCAATGTCATCGTCATCTACCATTTGCATGGCGCCAGCTTCACCAGCAACCTCCTGTGTTTCTTCCTCCTCTGCTTCTGACTCTTCTTGCACCTGAAAATTTTTAAGATCCAATATGGGTCTTGTCAGCCATTATCACTTGAATCTATGTAACAGTTTTTGACATCCTAATTTCTATTTGTTTGCACAAGAAACTACTATGCAATGTTTTTTTGCAAAAAATATATATCATGTGCACGTATACTATAGCTCATACGGGCCCAAGGTAGTTAGATTGATACTTGGATCAGGAAGCCCAATTTAATTTCAAACAGGCAACCAGAAAACTATTATGCAAAAGGATGCAGTAAGGTAACCAACCACTTGAACTTGTAAATGATCCACATATTTTGTAACAAATATTAAGTTCTTATTCACCTAAAGTGCAAGAGCAAATGGCAGTATAAACATTTAATGTTGCCGAGTGAAATCAACTCACAAACAAACATACAATAAGTAAATAGAATAAGTTTCAATTATACCTGATCAAGATCACTATCCTCATCCTCATCATCATCATCAAACTCAACCGCAACTCCTTCGTCATCCAGACGCACCTCATCTCCATTTGTTGCAGTTCCATCTGCCGCATCTCCTCCGGGACCCTGATAATCCGTAATCAGCTTCCCAATAGACACAAGCTGGTCAAACAGCTGGTTTGAGATTGGGTTGAGCAACTTCTCTATCTCCTTTTTTTTCTCAGGATTCTTCCGATGATCATCTTTCAAGATTGCCAAAACCTCATCCGCTGCACCCCTCAGCACATCTTGTGGCTGACCTCCCAATTGTTCTTGAATTACACTAAGCATCGCCTCATAAGCCGCACGAGTCTCCTTAGTCTTTGGCCGGTACACAGCATCATCATCAGCTAAAAATAAAACACTCTCTTCTTCACCCCGCCGCCTCTTCTTAGTAGACCTCTTTACCACTTCTTCTGCAGCAGCTTCTTCCTTCTTTCTCTTAGCCTTCTTTTTCTCTTCTATCTCTGGTGGTTTGCCTCGAGCAGCACGGTCTCCAAAGCTTTTAGGGTCAATCTTACCCCATAAGGTCTCAGGCTCACCAGTGGGTTCATGTGTGTCGCGGGGCCGTGAGTCTGTAGTCAGAACCAGACTCGAGTTAGCTCGGTACTCGTATTGCTTGAATCGAGCATGTGCCTCAGCACCCCCGCCACCAGGTTGTGACATTTTGCCTACAAGAATTTGTTTGGTAGAAGAGAAGTCGTATTTGGTACCTATTAACAAATAAAATGGAGTTCTAAACTGAGATTTAAGAAGACAGCTATTTGAACTGCACACAAACAACAAAACTGTACTACCTGACTAAGATTTAAGGTTTTCCAACTCAGGCATAAGAAGACGAAAACAAAACCCTAAAGAAGGTAAAACAAAAAAATAATCAGTAGAACCCCTACCCGAAAGAGAATACCGATATATCAACTTTAATCGTCTTCTCCTGATTCAAAACCCTAGAAATACAAAAATATATCAGTCACGTACCTAGAATGAATCAGTCCTTCAGTAAAACCCCTTGCGAATGAAGGGGATTGTCTCGACGACAGAGGCGGTGCAAAGGAGAAAAAAAGGACAGGAGACAAGTGGGCTTCGTTGGCCCAAATACTTTTTTAGGCGGTGCAAGGAGAAGAAAAGGCCAGGCGACAAGTGGGCTTCGTTGACCCAAATACTTTTTCTTTTTGTCCAATTGTTTTTATAAGCAGGCTTGGTGTAAGGAGTATTACACTGAGGCCTTGACGCACCAGCACGGAAGGACGCCGATAAATATCATGTGTTTGTTTGGATGGAGAGTAGCAGGGAGGGAGGGAGGGGATGGAAAGAAAATAATTTTTTTTGTTGAATTGTATTTGGTTGGCAAAATTAAGATGAAGGGTACAGAAGTGAAAGATTTAATCTTGTATAGTTGTAATTAATAGAATTAGTTTTTTTTCTAATTTGGAGTGTAAAGAACGGAAAGAAATTTTGTTGCAAATATTTTTAGAAAAAATAACAAAAACACCCAACCCTATATCTTATTTATATAATTTTCATACAATTTTTTTTGTCACAATTCTACAGCAGCCACTGAATTTCTCATTAACCTTCTAAATTATAATTAACCAAACAAGAAATAAGACATAAAGAAAAATTAAATTTATTTTTTCTCATTAATCATTCAAATACAAAGAAGTTAAATATGTTAATCTTCATTTCTATTTTATTTCATTTTCTTCTATTCTTCACCTCCCCTTCCTTCCTCTACTCTCCATCCAAACAGTAATATTATATCCGTATTCGAAAAGGTATAGAAAATATTCGAAAACGCCAATGAAAACAGTATAAATAATATTCAATCCGTGTTCGAAAATTTAGCTTTGGTTATCCGAATATTCGTATGGATAAAAATAGTAAAATACTGATATGGTTTTACATTTTAATTATCTGCATTCAAATAGTAGATGTATATCATATATTTTAATATATATTATAAAAAATTATATTATTCAGCATTATAATTAGATAAATATTACGAATTTTAATATTTTTTATATTATTTTTAATAAATATCCAATCTGATACAAACTTCTCACTCCATATTTGTATATGAAAAATGAAAAAATAGATATAAATATGATTTTACCACTATCCGCTCCGTTTTCACCCTCACTATTAGAGTTGAGAAATAAAAATCTGATAAAATATCGTTCCCTAATTTATTTTAGGATCATGAATAGGGATGAAAACAGAGCGGATATGGAGTGGATAATGCTGATACCATATCTGCATTCGTTGAATAATGAGCGAATACGGATAGTAAACGAATATCGAAATTCAATACAAAATCCCCCTTAAATGGATACGGATACGGAACGGATAGTCTACAGACACGGATTCGAATACGGATACAAAACGAATAATTGTCGGATAATTGAACTTCAAATACTAATTGACAAAATTCAAATATGAAAATAAATAGTATATATTTATTTAAGTTTATAATTTAAATCTATGAAAAAAAACAAATTAAAACAAAAAATATAATTGAATAGTTTATGTTAATTTATTTTAAAGTTTCTTTATTTGTTGAATAACGTTCCGGCCGAGAGAGGTATGGTTGTGTTTGAGTTTTGATTAGTGTAGGTTTGTTAGGCAAGTCAAATAGACAGGCCTCGAAAAAGGTCTTGTAAAAAGCACCGGAAAATTAAGCAAGACAAAGCAGATGTAAATTCTAAATAGCTGGGCCAGTCCAGCGCGGCAGCGTCTAAGGTAGGGGTGTCACCGGGTACGATACGGATTGGGTGGAGATATTTTCATATTCGTACTCATTATGATAACGAAAAAAAATCTTTATTCTTATCCGTCTTTTCGAATACGATACGGGTGGGGTAACGGATAAAAAAATGCCATTAATATTTTGATTTATGTTTTTCAAAATAAAAAAAATAATGAATACAACTAATTTGTATTATGAAAATTTAATAAAATACAAAATTTTATTGTATTATGTATCATCTTCATACAAATATAGAGTAAGGCTTGGGTGCTATGGATAGCATAGAGGGCTACGGTGCTACGGCTCAATATTCGAGTTTTTAAAATTCTAACGGTCCGTTCATCTTATTCTCCATATTAATATGTGTTTGGATACCAAATTTTACATTTTTTGGAAATTTTTTACTATTTTTTTAGCTAGGTAGAAAATCAAATATCTGAATGGTGCAGAATTTTTTAGATCAAGTGATTTTTTTCCTAGCTAAAAAAATAGTAAAAATTTTCCAAAAAATGTAAAATTTGATCACCAAACACATATTAATATGGAGAACAAGATGAACGGGTTGGATCGACTGTTAGGATTTTGAAAACTCGAATATTGAGCCATAGCACCGTAGCCCTCTATGCTATCCATAGTACCCAAGCCTTACTCTACAAATATATATCTATATATATAATTTTATTTTAAAAAATTATCTTATACAAAAACAGGTAAGATAACGAAAAAAAATCATTACCCTTACCCATATCCGATTAGTTAACGGAAAAAAAATTTTATCCTTACCCATGTTTTCGGATACAATACGGGTCAGGTAAACGAATAAAAGGATGTCATTGACACCCCTAGTCTAAGGTCTAACATCTCAGCAGCTTAATTAAATAAATTCCGGTTTGTTAGTCATCTATCCCACAACTTCAAAAGAAAAGTTTTAAGGCGTGGACTCCCTATAAAACTAGCTGGGAAGGCTGGTCTTTTAACTGGACAAGTCCGGGACTCAAAAAATGGGTCCTGGATTCAGGACTCAGTTAATGGGTTATGAATTCAGATTTTGAATTTGTTTTAATATTTTTAATTTTAAAACACTGATCCGGATATATGCGAATATCCAATCCGTTTATATATTATTATCCGAATTCATATCTGTATTTGGATACTGTTGTATCCCTTTAAAAATTATCTGGATCCGTATTCGAAATTATCCGAATCCGTTTAATCTAGATTCAGAGTGGATCATCCGACTTCGTTTTCACCCCTAATCATGATAATTGTCCCCCACCTCTATCCCCCAATTTATCCCCTTAACTTCCATAACTGTCTTGGGAACCACAAAAATTCCAGCACTGATTTTTTTTCTAAAGTATTAATCTCAATGCACATAAGTATTTATATCTAAAAACGGAAGTATTTATAACTATAAAGTGAATTATTTTTACATAGCTAATTGTCTCTCCAACCAAATCTCAAATTATATGGTGGGCCATACACGTTTTTATAAGTGGGTTTTTTTTTCTTCATTCATTTCCGTTCACATTTCTGACAATCTATAAGGAATTTTACGAATCTAAAACCACGAATGACTTCTACATAATTTTTTTTTCAAATGAGATCGATGGTGACATACTTTCGGACTCATCGTCACACAAGTATTTATACCTCGTCTTACAAGTATTTATACCTATACTTAAAAATATCTTTTACATATTACACTGACTGACATATGAAAATATTAATATAAAGTATTACAAGTATTTATACCTATACGCTAGAGTATTTATACCTATGTAAAAAATCCTTGAATAATCACCTCATATACGTTTATCGTGATAAATATTTTTTATATGGATAAATAATTAGTGGGATCCATAGTACTACCTCTAATTTTATAAGCGAACTCTCTAATTTTAGAAATATTTATATAATTAGTAGGACCATAGTATAACATTTAAATACTTATCACTTTTCTTATTTAACGTGGACTCTCTAATTTTAGAAATATTTAAATACTTAGTGGGGACCATAATACAACCTTCTTAAATTGTAGGTGTGGAGATAGAAGGAGATAGAAGTGTAGAGATGAATATAATTATTTTTTGTTTTAAGATATATCAAAGTATCAAATAATTTTTTTTTTCCGAATCCAAATCAGATAGGAACGGATTTTTCACGGGACGACCCAGTTGAGGACTTGATTAGTTTATTTCCTGGCTGATTCTTTTTTTTTCCTTTTTAAATAAAAAAAAGGGACAAATTTTAAATTTCCTACGCGGTGTAGAATACCAAGGCCGTACATGTTTTTTGTTTCTCAATAAAAAATGAACATAGAACAGGATTTTATAGCCCATTTTCTTTATACACTAGAAATTCACGTAATTTCTACTAAATTTTTAGAAAAGAATCCACGCTCAACCTATCACTGTATATGTCCATTTCTTTCGTAAATTGAGAGAACTCCTCTTCTTGAAAATTCCATTGCTAGCAATGGACCCGGCTCCCCTCTCGACCACACCTTTTGGTAAGGCTGTCTTTAGACTTATTACAACCCTTCAATCTTCATCCTCAGAAATAAATCTGCTACGATTCCGAAGAAACGTAGGAACCCTGCCTTTTCAAATCCAACCATTAATATTATAGAATCCACGAATCTCAAAAGCACTTGGCTTTGATGCACGAATCTCAAAACAAATAAGTGGCTGGATTTGAAAAGGTAGGGTCCGTACAATACTTTGGAATTACATTGATCACTATTTCATAAGGATTTCTGTTTGATATGTTAGTGCTAGGAGGAATTGTCTCTCTCCTCTCAAAAAAAAAAAGAGGAGGAATTGTCTCTCATTAAGAGAATTTGTAAACAGTCATGTCAGCCTTACAGGGAGTCTAATTAGACGAGTAATTATGAGGAGGAGGTGCAAATTAGATCTTGATGAATTCACAACATAAACAGGGAGTTTTTGTAGCCTCTAAAAATAGGGTTGTCTCCTTAATATACCATAATTAAAATACTAAACATTTCCTATTTCTTTCATTAGCCGAACTCTGCGTATAAAAATCCATTGTTTATTCTTTTTATTCCCGACTTCTATCTCTCTCTGTTTTTTTTTTTTTTTTAAATGGAATCTTGACTCTGGAATCTGGATGCCAAGGGAATTCCCGATATATATCTCTCCCTCTCGAAATTTGTTGATTCGATGCATGTAAGAGATTTTGTTATTGTTACTTCATAACTTTTTGTGGCGTATTTTTACATCTTATATGCTTCTCTGTTTTGAGATTTGTATTGAGTATTGGCAATAAATAAACGAGCAAAAAGGCAGGTTACCTCATTGCCCGATAAGAAATGGCAATAGAGGTGTTGTATTGCTCGGAGATAAATTCTTGCTTTCGCTCTTAGACTCGCCCAGAGAAATGATTTAATATTCCTTCTCTGGATTTGAGAGGGCTTGAGTACAATTTATTCCACATGGGCCAGACCAGTCTGAGAGAGATTAGCTATTTTTTTACAAACCTAGTTATGTTTTACTACTTTGCTATTCTGTTGAGTATGCTATTTGTTAGCATTTGAGTAGGTGCTTGATGTTTTTGGCTCTATGTAACATTGCTTTAAATTTGTTTACTTAGTTTTGTAAAAACACTGTGCAGTCTGTTTGGTACCATTTCGGTACCATCTCCCCGTGCGCTTGATTTCTAATAAAATCAGTGGAGTCATCCCACTTCTCTTTATTAAAAAAAAAAAAAAAATCTCATTTCTCATTTTAAGTTGAAGTTGAAGCTTCTTATAATTAATCTAATATATTTCTTGCTCTGTTCTTGAAAGAAGTGAGCTAATTTGGTAGTAAAATAGTTTACGTTATTGATGATATCATGATAGATATTTTTTTAGCTTATTATTGATGCAAAACTTCATAGTTAAGTGCAAGGTACTACAGTTCGATTCTTAGAAATTAGACGAGAAAGGGCTCCAGAAGAAAAACAGTTTCCGGAGAATACGTCCTTTATTTCAAACAATAAATGCTATTAAAATGTTCTTTCATGAGTGGTGAACCTCAAAATCTATTTTTCAAATAATAATTTAAACGTTAAAACTAATTTATTTTACAAGTGATGTGATTACATATAAACATTTAAATTTTCAAATTAGTTCAATACAAAGCCAAGTAGTTAAAAGAATAAATTTTATAAATTAATATTAATACATTAAAAAATTATCATTATTGACCATTAGGTTTTATATTAAATTAATTTGAAAATTAAAAAAACATTGCATACAAATGTATCACTCCTAAAATAAATTAATTTCAGCTATTTAAATTTGTCCTTTAAAGTCAATTCAATTATTTTAGAGTTTTTTTTTTTTTTGAAAAACTGATAGAAGCTATCAGTAAACACAGCTTACAATTAATAACTAATCAGCAATTTTGAAGCCATAATATAGCTTCCTTGACAGCCCGATCAGCAGCTCTTCGGGGGTCCACTATGCATCCGTCAAAAATTTTGCTGTTGCGTTCTCTCCACAGAATCCAACAACCTGAGAAGAAAAACACACCCCAGATCGGCCTCGAAACGTGCCGCTTGCATGCTTGCCATGATCTGATAACTACCTCTTGCACTGATGACCCCCTGTGTACAATATCATACCCCAGCATCATGCCTAGTGATCTCCAGAACATCAATGCATAATTGCATTCAAAGAAAATATGCAAAGCTGTTTCGAGTGAACAATCTTGACATAGTTCGCATCTTAACTCGCAATGAAAGCCTCTAGAATCTAGTACATCATGTGTTAGTAGCTTGCCTTTCAAGAACAGGAGAGCAAAAACCTTTACAGAAGGTGACAATTTGAGTCGCCAAGTGAAGTGAAACCGCCAACACAATTTACCTCCACTAATTACCACCCTGTAGAAGGAATTTGCCGAATATTCATGATTAGAACTCCATCTCCATAAACACTTGTCCTGTGTTGAGTTCCGTATAGTAATGTGATGGGGAAGCCCCTGACTTGCAGCTTTCTCCAAAGACCAGTTTCGATTCGATGCTAATGGGGCAAACAGTGAAGCCATGGTTGGGTAAGTCCATGAATCAAACCAATAAGAAATATCACAACCCGTGCCCACATTCCACTTGGTACTCCAATCAAATAGGGGTCTGATTTCGATCAATTGATTCCAGAAAAAAGACCCTTTAATCATCCAAATTCTATGTGTCTGATGCCTTGAATTTATTGACCTTATTGCCCTTGCAGTTTGACTCCAAAGGGAATTTGGATGCCTATATAGGCGCCACCACCAGCGAAGAAGAAGTGACCAATTCCTTATATGTAAATTAGCCCCTCCCATCCCCCCATTCTCTTTTGGAAGACACACCTCATGCCAATTAAGAAGAGAAACCCCTTTCTTAGTCTCAGAATGTCCCCATAAAAAACGTCTCCGAATTTTATCTAATCTGTTCAAAACCCACTTAGGCAACAAGAAGGCTGACATGAAATAGATGGGGATAGAACTTAAAACCGAGTTCATTAATACCAACCTACCTCCTCTTGAAATGAACCGACCTTTCCATCCTTCTAATCTGGATTCAACTTTTTCAATTAAAGGTAGAAACAAAGCTTGATTCGGTTGAGTAAGAGTGAGAGGCAGCCCCAAATAAGTCAAGGGAAAATCGGTTTGAGAACAACCCAGAATAGCCGATATAATCGGCACTTGAGTGGGGCATATGTTAATAGGAATCCATGAACTCTTGTCATAGTTGATTCCTAAACCTGAGATAGATGTAAAAAGTCTCAAAATTATCTTGAGTGACACCAAGGTGGTGGTATCCGTGTTAGCAATAAACACAGTATCATTAGCATATTGATGAATAATTATTGATTTCTTCAATTTTCCAGATATACTGGACTGAATTGAAAAATTAATCACCTCGACCATTTTTTGTAGAACATCAGCCGCAAGATCAAACAACATGGGTGAAAGTGGATCCCCTTGTCTAAGACCCTTTTTGTGCATAAAAAAATGAGTCTCGCCACCATTCATTACCACTCGAGAAGAAGCTGTGCTTAGAAGCTGCTCTAGCCACGTAATCCATCTAGTCGGAAACCCCCGTGCTTGCATGAGATTGATTAAATAGTTCCAATTCACCGAATCAAAAGCTTTAGCAAAATCAATCTTAATAAAGCAAGCTGATTTTCCAGTACTTGATATGTGTTGTAGCATTTCACGAGTTGCATTAAAGTTTTCTGTAATTTGACGGCCTCTGACAAAGGCAGTCTGACAAGGGGATATCAATTCTGGTAAAACACTTCCCAACCGAGTTGAAAGCAATTTAGCAATGAGTTTCGGCACCACATTCATCACACTAATAGGCCTATAATCTCCAACCATTTCTGGTAAATTTTTTTTAGGAATCATGATAATATTTGCTTGGTTAATGCTAGATAAATCTACTGTGTGATTATAGAAGCCTTGAACAATATTGATCACCCATTCCTTCAATGTTGGCCAATTAAGTTGTAGAAATTCGTTCGGGAGACCATCGGGTCCCGAAGCCTTATTTCTTGCTAATTGCTTAACCGCAACTTCAATCTCAGTTTCTATGAAGTGGTCCTGTAGAAATTCAAGGTTAGGATTAGAAGGGTATAACTTGGATGAGTTGAACTGGATGACAATGTTCTCTACGCCCAACAAGCTTTCCATGTGAGATTTGAAAGCACTTCGGATCATGACATCATTGGTTAGAACCTGATCTTGATGCATTAGAAAAGTTACATGATTTTTCCTATGGCGCGAGGAAGCCACTGCATGAAAATACCGAGTGTTTTTGTCCCCAGATTGCAGCCATTTACATCGAGACCGCTGATGCCAACGAGTCTCTATAATGCAAGCCAACTTGTATGCTCGCTCTCGAACTATAATCCTGAATTTCCTTTCATGCCCCTCCAAATATCGGCACTCTTCAATTTGATCAAAGAACAACAATGTATTTTTGCAAAATTGCAACTGCTTCTCCACCTCACTAAAATTATTACAGTGCCAGTCTCTTAGCTGGCCATGCATTGACTGGACACTTAAATTGAATCTTTGCAAGCTCAAATCTTCTTTGTTCTGGTTCCAAACTTCCTGTATTATATTGGTAGCCTGCGAGTTGGTGAGCCAAAAGAGTTCAATTTTAAAGTGTCTTCGAGGGTTGGGTTCGGTGACACAATTCAACAAGAGTGGAGCATGGTCAGAAACCAAGACCTCCAAAGCATGCAAAGACAACAGACTGAATTGTTGAGAGAGGTCAGGAGATACGAAAATACGATCAATTTTTGAGTGGGATGGTTGCGGTCTGTTGCTACACCAAGTGAATTGCCAATTCTTCAAAGGGATATCAATGAGCTGTAAATCCCGAATTAAGTCATTAAATAATGACATTAATCGGAAGCTTCTTGTATTGCCAGTATGATCAATGAGCCAACGAACCAAATTAAAATCCCCACCCAAAATCCATGGATGTTGAACTAAGGCTGCTAAACATCTTAATTCTTGAATGAATGTAGGCTTGCGGTCATCAGTTGAAGGTCCATAGACATTAGTCACCACTAATAATGCCCCTAAGGAGATTTGCTTCAAAAGAGCCGAACAGGAATGAGTTGCCCAAGAGCTAATCAGTTGGTAATTCTTTTTCCATGCAATCAGAATACCCCCTGCTGACCCTTTAGCATGTACCACAACACAATTTTTATCAAAGAAAGAAGGAAGAACCCGATAATAATAGCTCAAATTAAATTCACTCCATTTTGTTTCTTGCAACATACAAATATCTGCCCTTGATTTTCTAATCCCGTTTCGAACAACATCACATTTTTCCTTACTACCAAGCCCTCTACAGTTCCAAGATAAGACTTTAAATTTTCCAATTTTGTATGACATTAAAAAAAAACTGAAATTACATCGACCTCTAACTCAAAATTGTAGTCAATAAGCTCCCTCATCTGAGGTGAGCTCATCTTCCGAGTCAGGTTCAAATCGTCCCAGGTCTAAGTTTTCGTCCCCCATATTATCTCCAATTGGATCCAAATTTTTATTTGAAGCTTGAATTTGGCGCTGCACATTGTCTGTATGAACTGCCTCTTCGACATCTTTGATTTTGAAACCACATCCTTCGGCTAAGGTGGAGAGATGCTCATAGTGAACCTTCACTTCATAGAAGCCCCCTGGATTGAAAGATACCTCAGCTGCCTCTTTCACCTTACCCTTGCTGGAAGCTTTCTTAACAGGTCCAGAAATTGGAGGTGCTTGATTCTTCCTCTTTAATGGCACCGCTTCTTTTGTTGGTTTAACAGTGGCCGAATTAGTAGAGTTGGGCTTAGTCCATTTGTACTTAGCGGCATATGGGCCTTGAAATAATGGGCCTTTATTTTTTCCCTGGGACATCATAGTTGAATTTTTCGCACCAGCCACACGTCCAGCTGTTGGAGCTTCCAAATTAGTTGGAGCCTCAATCAATTTCGAGTTTATTGCTGCTTGGGAATTAATCCCCTCCGAAAATTGTGCTATGCCAGAGGTCGTTTTGGAAATCTCAGGATTTGTAGTAACTATCCTCCGCATAATCCTCTCTCTTGGTACCCGAGTTATGGCAGGTTGATTATTGTTTGTAGAAGAAGATCCTCTGAGTAGGATTTTCTGTGGCTGAGGTTTGGAAGGACCCGTGTGAGAAGGCACCTCCACAGTATTTTCTTGATCCATTACACCAAACTGGTTATCATCCGACCTTTGAGAATTGATCTGATCAATATGGGAATTAATCGGGATTTCCTGATTCTGCGCAGCCTGATCCTGTGCGGCCATGTGTTGTGTGGCCATCTTCGGATGTTGAATTTCAATTTCCTCCATGGTGGCAAAGCGGCGGAGCTCCGGCGGTAATGAGTCAGCTGTTTTGCCCCAACATATCTCTCGCAGAACCTTTGAGCTCATAGGAATTAACTCATTTTCAACACGCATTGAATCATCATCCAAAGACGAAGATGAGGAAGGTGGTGGTTGAGGCCGGTTGTACACCTTAGGATGTTTTGGCATGTCGTCGGCTGTGTAGAGAGGTGACCTTTCCCAAGCTACTGGGTAGATCATTATATCATGCATCATGTCACCTACATGCATCACCATCTGCGGAGGAACTAAAGTCAGATCATCAACCCCCACCGCAACAAGCCATGAAGCAAGAGAAGCCGGATTCTTAGGTGCCACAGACCCAAGGTACACACCAAAACGGCTTACCGCTCTTATGAAATATTTGTCTCTACAAAGATAGGGAGGCATGCCAACCATCCTTAGGAGAATTTTATATGCCGGTATGCTAATGCCCGCATCTTCCAATGGAGACCATGGCTGAAATGAAAGTCCCTCATCCCACAGCTCTTGAGGAGTTGCATTGATAAAAGTGTCGGGATGTAGTCCTTCAGGTAGAACAATCAAAAACCTAGAACCACTAAGTTCTGAAACTTGAATCTCCTCCTTGTGAACTAATTTAGTACGGCATGCGTTGGTTGCAACATTGTCAACACTTAGATCCCCCTTAAACCCCTTCATGTGCATGACAACCGCACTTTGTAAACGGTTTAGTTCAGCATGATACTCCTCATCTCTTTCAATGAAGCAGTGTAACCTCATCGGACGTTCCGTCAGCATCTCCGGAGACTTGTAGGGATAAGGACCTTTGAGAAGTTCTTCAAAGTCGGGTTCAAACTGTTTAACCGGCTTTGGTTGGGCTGAGAGCTTGGTTGGCATTGGAGGGGCGATAACTTCCTGTTTGCACTTGGATCCAATATGGCCGTAAGACCAGCACCGACCACATCTCTTGGGATTGCGGCACTTGGCTGCCGAGTGGCCGGTACGGCAACACCGGAAGCATCTACCTTTCCATTCCGAATAAGTGTGAGACGGAGGAAATCGAAGTCTAGATGGGCTGTGGGGTGAGACATAGAAGGTGGTTGCTGTTTGTGAGTTTGGTGAGTTTGGAGGTGTTGATTTAGGTCGGTTTTGGGTGGTCATGAGGATGGTAGGAGGGCTGCGGAGTAGAACTTGGGCGTAGGTGGGACGAGAGTATGGTTGATAGGGTTTAGCCGTCGGTTGTGCTGGTTGAGAGTGTCGCCAGTTTGAAGGGTAAGGTCGCCTACGTCGGACTTCCTGCCATCCACCAGAAATCGCCTCTTGAGTCGCCATGGTAAGAGCTCTCCTCCGTATTGTATAAGGCTTTTTCAATTATTTTAGAGTTAAGCTCGCCAAATATAAAAACACCCTAATCCTACTCTAATTACAGAACTCAATATTCGGCCGAGAGCTATTTCACGTACACTAAATTATTATTTCTTATCCACATAGATATTATTTTTTCGTAAGTTCACAAAAGTGGAATTTCAAATCTAACAAAAAAAACAATATCACTTACTAAGAAATCACTTATATCACTAATTTACTCATCCACATATTAGCTTTCAAGGAGAAGGAAGCTGAAATAGTATTGCCACATAGGAATTATTTTACATTCATCTCGACTCCAATAATTGAAAATTGTTTGATTACAAGCATCTACATATGTGAATTTCTAGTAATTTATCGTGTAAAGAATGATATTAAATATATAAACAAATTTACAGAGAAATCATTTGAAGACGGCACTATCCGGTAAGACAATAAGCCAATAACGGTGCACAAAGTACATCTGACATGTTTACATCTGGCAAAGAGAGGTATCATTTTGTAGTCTTTGAAGCCGTTGTGCTTCTTCACGGATAGATAAGAGGTTGATTTCAACCTCTCTACACAATCTTCCTTCAATTAATTGCACCGGCACCATCAACTTCGGCTCCACCTCAACATTGTACAAAAGTTTAGTCCCAAATTCTTGTGTCGGTGATTTCTGTGCTTCTTCCTCTTCAGAGTCATCATAAACCTAAAAGAAGATCAAATGAATAATTACCTATCAGTTCCTTCAAGCAAAAAAAACCTTCTTAACTCATGCCAAGGATGACGGTAGCGGTACCAGTTCGGCATAATTTTGATTTCTGCTGTTACTGCCAAATTCAACCCAAATTTATTATTTGTATCGACCATTCACACACTTCTTTATGAGCAGAATTGAGTATTAACATCAGAATATTGAAACAATACAAGACATGGGCAAAGTTGGTGCCTCACAAACAAAACAGTTGCTAATTTGGTACCTGTTCAATACACCATTGACCCTCAAAGGTCTTGAAGTCACCCTCAACCATCTTGAATTCGATAGCTCTCTTTTTAGAAGAGGCCGAGATCATCAACTCCATCTCCTTCTCATAACATTCTATGACTCCCTTAGCGCTGAATTTGAATCCTAGTGCTAGTTCCTGCTGCCCCACCTACTCAGATCAATCATTCATGTCAGCATATACAAATTGAAATTGGCAGTTAAAAAAATAGGCATGCCTTGGAGCACAAAATAGGAATATGTCTGCATAGACAAATTCAAAATAATCTCAGATCTGCTATGCTCCATACTGGCCATAATACCTGTAGCGAACACAAATCAGATAATTACATGCATTATACATATTGGGTATGGTCTCTGATGTTGAATATGGGCTGAATAAGTTTAAGATAGTTCAGCATGATCAGGGTCAAAGGGGAGAAAAGATAATTATATGACCAAGGCAAGGAGCTGGAGCAGATATGGTCTCTGATTTTAAATATGGTCTGAATAAGTTTAGGATACTTCAGCATTATCAGGGTCAGAGGGGAGAAAAGATAATTATGTGACCAAGGTTAGGACCAGGAGCAGAGAAATCAGCTGCAAGCTAGGTTTCCTTCATCACTGTGCTTGCATTGATATTTTTCTTTATTAAAATCTCTCTCTCTCTCTGTTTTTTGAAAACCTTGTTGTGAAGTCGTGAGGGGGAATCGAATTCTCAACCTTTGGGTAACCAACAGTCCTAGGACTTTTTTCCTAGCCAACTGTGCTACCTCCACTCTCTCTCTCTCTCTCTCTCTCTCTCACACACACACACATGTCTGATTTAAAATAGCTGAAAAGTATGTCATTTCAGACATCATAAGATGCCTATCTAATACAGCGGCCAAGAGCAGTTGGATAAATGTATGATTTCAGATATCAGCACCACATGCATGTGAAGAAGAGGGTACATGTGTATTTTTCTGATTATTTGTTCATGGCATCATAGCTATCATATTTGGTATTGAACTGATGATAGATAATATAAGCTTAGGGCTTTTGCACGAAACCAAACGTGCAAAGCAGTGATACATCAATTTCATATTTTCTGGTGCATGCTTCAAACAAATTTAAATGAAACAAAAGCTCCTTAACAGCCTGATGTTACAAGAGCTCAGAGAAATCTCGTGCCTATTTGCATCTACACAATGGAGATGTCCTTTGCACGTTCATATGCCACAAATATATGTAATCAGTGTGTAATAGAAAAATGAAAAATAGCAAAAAGAAATAGATGTACAACTGCATAGTATCCTAGCTTTAGGAAAATGCCGATTGACCATATCCATATCACATCAAATATAGGTATCATATGATCTGAATTCATGCAACATAACCTATGGTTTATCGAGGTTGAATGCTTTGGTTTTTAAGGGTAGTTTTAAAATAGATACAGAAAAATACTACAATCTCAGGGCATTCTAGTAAACTTCCCAAAATTTTCTAAAACCTTATTTATAGTTTTTAAATTATTGACAAACTTAAAATATTATTCTCAATATTAGCTGCAGACAATTTGATACTACATGCTTCTGAACTCAGATTCTCCATTTTACTGAAACTCAATCTTACGAACTGTACCTGCCAGTTGCATCACTACAATTCAAAGAATAACACAGCTAGAATAAACAAACAAACAAACCAACCAACCAACCTGATAGATGCGAGCATAGTTGTCTTCGTAATGGAGCAACTGGCTTACAGCCAAACCAGGAATAAAATCAGCAAGCCCCTCGTAATTTGTTAGTACAGCCCAAACTGTCTCTAAATGTGCACCGATCTGTACTTGCGCTTTGATCCGACGTGTGTTCTTCCTCCCTTCCACCTTCTCCATCTCAATTTGAAACCCATCTTCTCTTTCAATCTCCAATTCAGCATCTGCCTCCTCAGCCTCTGAAACAGGCGACTCGACCGGGTTGGAGCTGGAGTGGCAGAGATGGGTCAGGCACGGCCATGGCTTGGAGCAAGCCCTGTGGTAACTTGAAGAGACACGCAATTGGGAAGCGAAGTAGTGAAACTGAAGATAGGGTGATAGTTGCGAGGGTGAACTGGAGACGATCCGAGGAACAATGCTTAGCATTCCTTTCGAAAATGGGATTGAACTTTCAACCCCGATTCTGACAGATCCTTAAGGAGTTAAAGATCGGATTCCAGCGCCGCCGGACGAGGTGGCGGATCGGCCGGGAGGAAACGTAGAGAGACAGAGCGTGTGTGACGTGGCTGGAGGAAGCGCTACAGATCTTTTTGTTTTTCTAACAAAGCTACGCTGCAAGAGAATTTACAATTTAGAGATGAACATTAGGACTGATATCGACGATCTCAGGCTTCGCTTGGGCAGTGCTATCTGGGCCTGAGTTTCTTGGGCTGATTTTAGGCCTTGTAAAGTGCGCTATGTTTATGCATGTGCCATTAGTTAATTTACAATTTCTTTTTCTTTTCTTTTTTGGTTTAAACCCGATTTTATTAATTAAAGAAAGTTACAGACTAGCTGTTATATTCAGCTGTAAACAAAGTAAAAAATACATAGGGAATATGTGTATCATGTGATACAAATTTAATTATTCTTTCTTGATTGTGATGATAGAAGTCTAATAACTGTTGTCACTGTGCGTATATTTGTTTTGTTCCTTCCAGCAGACCATATTGTATCAAACCCTTTCTTGTGCATGGTCAAGAATGCATGAATCAAATCAGTCTAAAAATTGAATCAGCTAGATCATAACAGTCACCATTCAAAAAAGTATGCATCCGACTGAAAACTAAATCAATCGGATCAAGACAGTCGCTTTTCAGAAAAAAGACCTCTCAGTGTGGAAACCTAAAAAGAGTTTGAAGGCCGGAAGAAGCATTTCTTTTCACAACTTGATGAAATATACCTTAGACTTGGCCCATTTATGTTGGTCAGTAGAGCCTATCTCCATATTATATATGAGGGATTAAGTTACAACAAGTTATAATAACTATTTTTTACATTTTTAAAGTCCAAATCGTTGATCCAAATCGTTAGATGTGATCTTTACAATAAAATGTACTTAGAGACCAAATTTTACATTTTTTTTTACTATTTATTAAGATGGGTACAAAAATTCAATGGTCTTAATTTGACTAATTTTTGTATCATTTTAATAAATAGTAAAAAATTCTAAAAAATATAAAATTTAGTCCCCACACAAGTTTTATTATAGAAATCATATCTAATAATTTGGATCAACGATTTGGAGTTTGAAAATATAGAAAATAGTTGTTGTAACTTGATCCCTCCCTCATTATATATATATGATTTGGCTAATATGCTATGGATAGCTAAGAGGTTTCCCGTACTACAGCTTAATATTCAACTTTTCAAAATTCTAACAGTCGATCCGAACCGTTCATCTTGTTCTCCATATTAATATGTATTTAGAGACTAAATTTTACATTTTTTTGAAAATTTTTTACTATTTTTTTAAATTTATTGAATATCTTTTTTTTTATGGTCTAGATTTGTCTGAAAAACAGCGATTTTCAATAAATCTAAAAAAATAGTAAAAAATTTCAAAAAAAATGTAAAATTTGAACTCCAAACACATATTAATATGGAGAACAAGATGAACGGTTCGAATCGACCGTTAGAATTTTGAAAAGTCAAATATTGAAATGGAAAGACTCTTAACTACCTATAGCATCGTAACCAAGTCATATATATATATATATATATATATTATATTTTTTGTCCTGATCGATCTCTCGGCAAACCTCACCGCCTTAGTAATAAGAATTGCATTGAAAATGCCACGTGTCCAAGTTGTACTCCACATGCCACTCAAAGCTAAAGACACGTGTCCATCCCTTCCATTTGCACCTGCCACCTTTCACACTGATCAACGTCCAACGAGAAGAGGTAGGAGAAATTGTCTGAATAAGGTGATAGTAGCCATGTGAACAGGACCCGGCCAAAAACCCAGCAGGAAGGTAATCAACGAGCAGAAAGTGCCAGTCGGAGCTCGGAAGGGATGAGAAAGAAGAAAATATGAGAAAAGAGAAAGAGAGGAAGTGAGAAAGAATAAAAGATGAGAAAGGAGAAAAAGAAGAGATGAGAGAGGAGGAGGTGAGAAAAGATGGCAGAGATGAGAGAGGAAGAAAAGAGGTGAAAGAGGAGATGAGACAGAAGGTAGAGGAAGAAGCACGCCAACACTATAACCGATCAAAGAAAAACATCAAACATCAAAATATATTAAAAGAGGAGATATGATACAATCGCCTACGGGCTTTAAACCAATTTTTTTTTTTTACAATTTGTTGTTTTTATTTTGTCCAATGAATTGGTGTATATGTCAAGATCAGAAAGATGCGTAGAGCCTAATTCTGATCGCTGCAATATTGAATTAAACAGAAGCAATATTAGGTAATGGGCTTTACGTCATCAGCCAATTTCCTAATATTATAAAGTAGCTATTATATGGATAAACATATCAAGCCATTCAATAAAATTTCAACTAAATCAGATTCATTACTCTTGAAATACAAGTCTACACAAACGAGTACTTGCAACAACCAACAAAGTACTAAACATATTTATTCCACAAAACAACCGTCACTGCTCACTAGAACACATACACTCTCACTCACATGCATTGACGACATTTAACAAACAATTAAGTACTCGTACATAACAACATATATAGACGAAGAACAAGCTTTCATCTTTCTAGCATCACATCAAATCCCTTACTTGGAGGGAGGCGCCTTAGGATATCCATGACCCCTTGGGGGTAGAGCCGGTTTGTGGTCGTGGTGCTTCTCATGTCTCTTATCCTTTCCGTGGTGGTGGTGGCGGCGGTCGTCATGGTCATGATCATGGTCATGGCCATGGTCATGATCATGGTCATGGTCATTCGGTGGTGTCGGCATGGGGTATGCAGACAAGGCTGCTGCTCCTACGAGGATTACCAGCATAAACATCACAACTAACTTGTTGCTAAGAGCCATCTTCTCTCTTTCTCACTGACTATTTTACTTGTGTTGAGTGTTGCTATTTCAGTGGCCAGTGCATGTGGCAGTTTATTTATAGAGGACAATTAAAGGGATAAGACCAATCTAGACCATACTAATTTTAATTTAAAAAATAAAATTACGATATAAAATAGTAGGAGGCTAGAGCTCAAACGGCTTTTAGGCGTGCCAAGTTAAAATTGGTATATTAACGCTACGTACACTAGGCATGCAGCTGATTTTAGGTTTAAGTACAATAATATGTGCAAACTTTTTGGTAGAGAAGTTTCTCGGAATGATAAATATCGGGGACTCTTTCTGACTTTTTTATTATTTTGCTCTTCTCAAGAGTGAAAGTGAGAAATTAAAACAAAAGATGCGAGAGGAAGAAAGAACAGTACTGATTAGGGTTTATCACTGTTCACTATTGAGAATTTTTATCAATAGAAAAATATACCAAGGGTAACTTTGCAATTTTTTATTTTTTTAGGATATTCAAGAAAAAAAAATCTGCCCCCCGGCCCCTCCAGTTCTAATAATAAGCACCGAAAAGAAATTAGCTTCGTTCTTTTGAATTAACTCAAGTTTGACATATCTCAAAGGATATGGACTAACTAGGGCTGCAAATGAGTCGAGTCGACTCGCGAATCAATAAGTTGAATAGTTCAATATTTCATAACGAATCAGATTCGAAACTAAAAAATGTCCTAACTCAACTCGGCTCATTTTTGAAAGAAAAAAGCTCAGCTCAGCTCAACTCATGTAAACACTTGGCTCGACTCGCGAGTCGGCTCGTAAGCCAGCTCATATTACATGTTAAAAAAAATGATCATTTAATTATTTTAAAGAAATGATTGAAGTGGAATAGAGATGTTTTTGTAACTTTAAATTACACGTTGAAAACTTTGATTATTTTTTAAAGAAATTTGAAAAAAGAAAATATTATTTTTTTTAAATAATTTCAAAATGCCAGCTCATATTACATATTGAAAACTTTGAAATTTGAAAAAGAAAAAATCTGAAATCTGAAAAAAATTTGAAAAATTTTGAAATCTGAAAAAAAATTGAAAATTTTTGAAATCTAAAAAAATTTGAAATCTGAAAAAAAATTGAAATTTGAACTTTTTTTAAATTTCACATTTCAAATTTTTTCAGATTTTAAATATTTTCCTTTTTTAAATTTCAATATTTTTCAACATGTAATATGAGCTGGCATTTTGAAATTGTTTTAAAGAAATTATCATTTTTTCAAATTTTTTTAGATTATTTTTTTAAAAATAATTAAAGTTTTTCAACGTGTAATTTAAAGTCATAAGAATATCTCTATTCCACTCCAATTATTTATTTAAAATAATTAAATAATCATTTTTCCAACATGTAATATGAACTGGCTCGCGAGTAGGCTTACGAGCCAAGTACTTACATGAGCCGAGTCGAGCTGATTTTTTTTTTATTAAAAGTGAGTCGAGTTAGAACCGAATCATTTTGCTTCTCTTATTAAACCGAGCTAAATTTAAGCTGAATCTTAATTATTAGCAGCCCTAATATGGACTCGTTATATTAATTATGATGCCCACCAGCCGCCGGGTTGGCAGGAAATTTGATTCCTGCTTTTTAACAGATCAAGCAACAGGGGGCGAAGTGTCACGCGGTGAAGGTGTTTCTTTCTGTGTTGGGGCTCTTACTTCCGTTAGCTGGCCACGTTTGGTGTAGGCCTTTACTGAACGTTCCAGTTTACATGTAAACAAATCAAGAATAAGACTTTAGTTAAATCAGTAATCTCCAGTACGGGTGCACAAAAAAGTCGAGATTTGCGATTCGATTCGAGTTCGATTCGAAAAAGTTCGAAAAAAATTTGATTCAAAAGTAATTCGGTTCGAAATTAATTCAAACTAGTTTGATTCGAAATTAATTTAATTTCGAATTCGAACCAGGCCCAATTGGATTCGTGTGGTTCGCAAATCTGGCCCAGTTCGATTCGTTCAAACTAGGCCCAATTCGTTTACATGCGGATTCGTTTAAACTAGGCCCAATTCGTTTACATGTGAAAAAGAGATGTGAAAAGGAGATGAATAGAATAATAGTTTTCATTACGCGTGGCCCTTCGTGTTAGGAACTGACAGCTCTTATTTTCTTTTTCTTTTTTTGAAGGAATTGACAGCTGCTGTCAGGTGTTATATTATAATAGAAAAAAGGATTACATCACAGCATTACAAAACTCGTCACAGACATAAAAACATATAACAGCCCATAGACAATCAACTAGCTACCCACTAGCTTTCTTCTCAGAAATAACTCTTCCCCACTGTAAAAGAACCCAATTCGAAGCCATCTCCCTCTATCTTATTTTCTTATTTTCATGAAATCACAGCAGATTTATTTCCCTTTGAGCTTTAAGCTTTCAATTTATGCTTTCTCTTTCCATTTAAGTTTTCAATTTCAAACTAATTTCGAATCAAATTGAACTAGTTTGAATTATAACAAATCGATTTCGAATTGACTTGTTAGGTTTTTAAATCTATTTCAATTTCGAATTCGAACTAAGCCCAATTTGATTCGGTTCGGTTCGGTTGCAGCCCTACTCTCCAGTATGAAACCCCAACGGATACAAACGTATGCAATGATGTCACATCGGTATTATTTATAATTTTATATAATAAAGTTAATTAATTAGTATATTATATGCATCATGTGGAGTTGGGATACAGTGTTTGGAAGTAATTAAAGAGATTATTTTAGTTATGATTCATATTTTTATTTTAAAATTTTTAATAATTGTTCTGAACTGTTTAAGATGATCTTCATATTAAAATGTATTTGAAAACATAAATTTTATGTTTTTTGAAAATTCCTTACTATTTTCTTTAAATTTTAAAAAATCAATGTTTTCCATAATAGTCTTCCAAGTCTCAACTCTTTAAACACCTAATTCGTCAAAAGTATGCATATCCTCTCAGATACCTCAATTTTTGCGTGATCAATGTGTACGACGCCACCACCGCTGTGTTGTTCGTACAATAATCTTTTACGTCTATTTGACTAATTTGCAAAAACATACAATTATTGAATTTTACAATTTCTTCTATTTTGAGAATATGTAGGTCCAAGAAGAGTAAGAACTGTTGAATAATTAGCTTGGACTGAAGAAATCATGAAGACCTTTATCAAGAATACATATTGTAAAATCAAATGCTTGGTAAAGTATGTGTGAGGTTGATTAAATTGAGATAAAACGTTATGAACGTTTTTAAAACGTTGGTAACGTTTTAAAATAATAAGAAGCCTCAAAAGAATCAAGTTATAACGTTATAACGTTATACAACCGTTATAACGTTTGTAAAACGTTACAACGGTTATAAAACGTTATGTAACGTTTTCTAAGCTGTCAGAGAATTAAAACCCTAAATCGTATTTGAATAAAACGTTGGTAACGTTTGATAAAACGTTGGTAACGTTTTATATCAAACAGCTCATTTTTGAGCTGCCACTATAAATAGATTGAAGGGATCACTTTCAAATCCATCTCAGCCGACCCTAATCATTTCTAAAGCGATTTTCTGAGAGCTTAGCCTACTCCATTGTTGTGAGAGCTTAAAACTTCAAAATCCCTCAAGCAACCTCAAACCTACTTCACTAATCTTGATCTAGATTAGGTTAGAGTAATCTATTGAGTGTTTCTCTTGTTCTTGAGTAGCTTGTGTGACTTCCTTTGTTTGTAAGGGCTTGCCGGCTCAAACCTCGAGTTGCTCGTGTGACTTCCCTTGATTGTAAGGGCTCGCCGGCACTCATCTCTCGTTGGTCGTGACTTCCCATTTTGTAAGGGCTCACGGTTCACAATTGTAATCCTTTCATATTGGGTAATAGAAAGGCGCACCTAGAAAGAGGTTGCGACGCCCCGGAGACGTAGGCCATTGTTTTGCCGAACTCCGTTATCATCCCGCGTGTCAATTTCTCTAAACTCATCTATTTACTTTCAATTGCAATTTATTTTCAGTTTTTGTTCAATTAGAGGTGCCCCTAAGTGCAACAAAGTGGTATC
The DNA here is from genome assembly GCA_033356055.1 of Carex pumila. Classification (NCBI taxonomy): domain Eukaryota; kingdom Viridiplantae; phylum Streptophyta; class Magnoliopsida; order Poales; family Cyperaceae; genus Carex; species Carex pumila. Next base: position 328,695 of record JARJHM010000024.1, read on the forward strand.
AGAGCAAGTTACTCGAATTAAGACACACTTAATTAGAGTTAGATCAACTTGTCAAAATGGCACCCTATAGACCCGTGAAGGAACCCCTAATTTTTGGCAATTCGACCAAAAATTTTATGCATTGGAAGAAAACCATGATCAATTATCTAAATATTCTTGAGTTATGGGATGTGGTTAACAAGGGGTATACACCAATATTCACTACCACTACCACCAACATTAAAATCGAGACTCCCGAATCCAAACAAACCAAGAAAGACAATTATCTTGCAATTAATGTCATAATTAACTTGGTTAGTGAATCGGTTGCCTTAATCTTTGGTAGCTCTTCAACCGCAAAAGAAATGTGGGATGCTCTTGTAAATCGGTATGAGGGAAATACCCAAATTAAACGAACCAAATTAACCGGTTTAGAAGCCAAATTTGAAACCTTTAAGGTTGAAGATGGCGAAAGCATTGAGGATATGTATAATAGACTTATGCATATCCAAAATGAATTTACCGAATTGGGAGAACCGCTTTCTAACAATAAAATTGTAGGGAAGCTATTGAGGATTATGCTCATGAGAGACAAATGGTCCGGCTTGGTGAGTGCGCTAGAAGCAATCCAAGGCACACATGACTCACTCACACCGGATGACCTCTATGCACACTTACGAAGCTTCGAAGAGAAACTTCGGCAATCCGGAAACCCAAAGCAAAGTTCAAAATTCAAAACCATGGCCTTTCCGGCTCAAAACCGAAAACCTTCTAGCTCATCAAACACTTGTCTCTCAAATGATCAATTTATAAATAAAATTGATCATGAAACCTCCAAAAACACCCTTCTCCTATCCAAAATGTTTCAAGACATGCTAGATCTCGAAAGAAATTACAACAAGGAACGAGAAGAGAAGAACAAAAGAGTGATGTGCTTCGCATGTCATAGAAAAGGGCACACCACTCAAACTTGCTTCAAATTGGACGGGTACAAGGCCAAGAAAAAGGCTAAAGCCTTGCAAGCTTTATTCTCGAATGAGAGCGAGGTGGAGCAATCCGACACGGAGTCGGAAAATGAACAAGAGACAAACCTTGCATTGATGGCAAGTGTAGATGAAGGTCTCTCGGCAATTGATGTCGACTCGATTATTGCAAGCAAAAATATCACCGATGAGACCACCATTGAATTCCTTAAAGACCTTGTCAAATCAAGAAACATCAATAAGGAAGGTGATGAAATTGAAGCCTCAATTAGCTTCGCAAATGAGGTACATTCAACTCTTAGTCTTGATGGTTATGAGACCGAACAAGAATTTGTAAATGAAGGTGGTGAAGAATATAGTGGAGAAATTGATATTGAAAATTGTATACTTACAAATGAGACCAACCATGACTTGTGTACCAATCGGTTAGAAACCAATGATGCAAGCACTTTCACAAATAAAACCCTAATGCACGATGCTAATGAATCTAGGTTGCGATCTCTCATTGATGATTCAAATAGAACCTTGGTTGAAAAGGAAGGTATTATCCAAAAATTAATTGCTAAAAATGATATGTTAGAACTTGAAAATAAAAAATTAAAAGCATCGCACATAGGTGAAATAGGCATATTAAAGGTTAAAGTTCAAACCTTAGAGACCGAAAATAGGGCATTAAGGTCTCCTAGTGAATTTTCAAATGTCACTAGTCTAGATCCTTATTATGTGGATAGTTTGATCAATGGGCAATCTTATCGCAAAATGGATAAAATTGGTCTTGGATTCGAGAAGGGTCAATCCTCATTCGAATCTAACCACATACAAGGCCCGAAAGGAAAAGGGGAACATATACAAACTTCAAACTCCAAAAATTGTAAACTTAAGTTTAATTGTGATAAGTATTCCACTTATCAATTTTTTACCAAAAAGGGTAATAATTCCTTACAAAAGGAGTCAAACAAAGGGAATACCTCTCAAACCTCAAATGCTAAACAAAATCATGCATTTAGGTATAAGTATAATCATAAAAATTATAAGAACAAAAATTTTCAAAATAGTGATAGGAACACATTTAATCCAAAATGGTCAAACAAAACTTATTTCAAAGGACCGGATGGATGGTTTTATGAACTCAAAAATAAAAATGTTTTACAAAATCAAACTCAAAGAAATGGTTTAACAAAAGATGTTCCCCAACATCACAATAGAATTGAGTCTAACAACACCAAAAGTGTCACATCTAGAGTTACAAATATGTCATTTGTTAATCCAAAGAACAAAATTTATGAAGTGAAAACAAAATATCATGCCACTTTCAAACAAGGTTCTATTGCTCAAAAGCCATCAATTACATTTTGTAATTATTGTTGCAAAATTGGTCATACCTCCTTAGAGTGTAGGTTTAGGAATGGAGACAACAACCCAAATGTTGTTTGGATTCCTAAAGCTAAACTAGTTTAAATTCATACAAAATCTCCCCTAATTTATTCAAATTGCTAAAAACAAAGGGGGAGATTAAACAAGGTAGGAGTGTTTGATTAAATCTTGTAATGAATACTTTGATCATTGATAGTTGTTGTATACAAATTTTATGGATTATCCAAACTCTGAATGATTATGAAATTCGCTTCCGCAACATACCAATTATGTATGACAATACTAGTGCCATAATGATATCCAAAAATCCGGTGCTTCATTCTAGAACCAAGCACATAGAGATAAGACATCATTTTATTAGGGATCATATAGAAAAAGGTGAAATTGAACTCATACATATCAACACCAAAGAACAAATTGCCATATATTCACAAAACCCCCAAATACTCAACAACACAATGAATTACGATATAAATTAGGCATGCTTGAACTTAGAAAATAGACATATTCATAACTTATTTCAAAATAACCTTTTGCAATCAAAATAGTTCATTTAAAGAATGTTTTACAGAAATAAAACGTTATAACGTTTTTTGAAAACGTTGGTGACGTTTTGTGAAACTTCAAAAGTCCGAAAGCACCATAAAAACGTTACACAACGTTTCTGCAACCGTTGTAACGTTTTTACTTCTAACACTTAGCCAAAATTCTGAGATAAACTACACCATAAACGTTGTAACGTTTTGGAAAACGTTATAACGTTTTGGAAAACGTTGGTAACGATTTATGAAACTTCAAAAGTCCGAAAGGTGCACCAAAACGTTACACAAACGTTTAAAAAACGTTTCAACGTTTTAGAAACGTCACGACGTTTCTATAAACGTTGCAACGTTTTTCTGACAAGGGACTAACATTGTAAAAGTTTCATACAAAACGTTGGTAACGTTTTGAAAGCGTTACAACGGTTATCTGACAAGGGATCAAAATTGCAAAAGTACAAATGAAAACGTTGTAACGGTTTCCAAACGTTGGTAACGTTTTGTGAGGCTTCAAAAGTCCGAGAGCTTCACAGAAACGTTACACATACATTATAACGTTTTAGGTAAAAAAAAACACAGTATTCTCACCAAACGTTGGCTAGTGTTCATTGTTATGTGCATTATGATATATATGAATCAATTTGTCAAATTGACAATCATTTTTATTGCTAATTGAAATGAACTTGTAAATTGTCGTATAAAATGCTAGAGTAATCCCTCAATTTTATTTCATTTGGGCTTTATCGGTATCATATTACTAAATTGAGGGGGAGTGCATAATTTGAGGGGGAGCACTGAAAATTAGTGCTAATTTTTCCACCCTTTCGTCGATTTCCAAAAGGGGGAGAAGTTGGTACAAATGGATTGAATGCAAAATCAAAATTGGATAAACTAATTTTTCTAAAAATTTTCGATTTATGCACTTACTCACATTGTATGTTTTTGCAAATCGCCAAAAGGGGGAGATTGTTGTTCGTACAATAATCTTTTACGTCTATTTGACTAATTTGCAAAAACATACAATTATTGAATTTTACAATTTCTTCTATTTTGAGAATATGTAGGTCCAAGAAGAGTAAGAACTGTTGAATAATTAGCTTGGACTGAAGAAATCATGAAGACCTTTATCAAGAATACATATTGTAAAATCAAATGCTTGGTAAAGTATGTGTGAGGTTGATTAAATTGAGATAAAACGTTATGAACGTTTTTAAAACGTTGGTAACGTTTTAAAATAATAAGAAGCCTCAAAAGAATCAAGTTATAACGTTATAACGTTATACAACCGTTATAACGTTTGTAAAACGTTACAACGGTTATAAAACGTTATGTAACGTTTTCTAAGCTGTCAGAGAATTAAAACCCTAAATCGTATTTGAATAAAACGTTGGTAACGTTTGATAAAACGTTGGTAACGTTTTATATCAAACAGCTCATTTTTGAGCTGCCACTATAAATAGATTGAAGGGATCACTTTCAAATCCATCTCAGCCGACCCTAATCATTTCTAAAGCGATTTTCTGAGAGCTTAGCCTACTCCATTGTTGTGAGAGCTTAAAACTTCAAAATCCCTCAAGCAACCTCAAACCTACTTCACTAATCTTGATCTAGATTAGGTTAGAGTAATCTATTGAGTGTTTCTCTTGTTCTTGAGTAGCTTGTGTGACTTCCCTTGTTTGTAAGGGCTTGCCGGCTCAAACCTCGAGTTGCTCGTGTGACTTCCCTTGATTGTAAGGGCTCGCCGGCACTCATCTCTCGTTGGTCGTGACTTCCCATTTTGTAAGGGCTCACGGTTCACAATTGTAATCCTTTCATATTGGGTAATAGAAAGGCGCACCTAGAAAGAGGTTGCGACGCCCCGGAGACGTAGGCCATTGTTTTGCCGAACTCCGTTATCATCCCGCGTGTCAATTTCTCTAAACTCATCTATTTACTTTCAATTGCAATTTATTTTCAGTTTTTGTTCAATTAGAGGTGCCCCTAAGTGCAACACGCTGCCTAAGTGATAAAGACACTCGCTCTTTCACAAAAGGGTAGGAGTCCGAATGTCCGATCTCGTAGAAAGACAGAACTGTGTAGTGTTGTGTGTGTGCGTGTGTCTACATACTATTTTCAAAAAAAAAAAAAAAAGACATGTACAATGTCTATTTAGAAAGGGATCGATTAACAGTCCTCTTATTTCAGTCTCCTATCTGTCCCCCGCATTAAAAGACGAAAATATAGTTAAAACGTGCTAACTACCACCAAAGAGCAAGATTAATGTTATTTTATTAATAGTCAAAACGTATAGTATTCATACCTACGAATTTATAGTATTCATACTTATTATCAGAACCATTCGTCATATGTAAACACAAGCTGTAGGGGACCAGTAACGACCAGGGGGACCGCTCACGTCTTGTGACAGCCTTGATTGGGGACCACAATTGTCTGAAAGCGACATTTGCCAAGATTGGGGACCACTACAGCGAATCTATATATTATTCATATCTAAATAAAGAAGTATTCATATCTAAACAAATGAAGTATTCATACTGACGATTACGAAGTATTCATACATGTTCAAAATAATTTATACAATTCAAAATTCATTGTCAAATTCATCTCTCTCACCTCACTTCTTCTAAGAAGTATGCATATCTAACAAATGAAGTACTCAATATCTAACAAATAAAATATTCATATATATAACTATTCATATCTAACTAATGAAGTATTCACATCTGACACTAATAATATTCACATCTGCCCAGATTGGGACAAAAAAAAAAGGTTGTTAGGAGGACAAAAAAGAAAGGTTGAAGAGGGTGAATTTTGACCACGTGGAGAAACCAAAAAAGAAGGTTGTTAGAGGGACAGATAGAGGACAGATTCAAGAGGGACAATTAAATTTAACAAAGGAGCAGTATTAATTATCTGTGCTTGAGAATCGTGTAGAACATATTTGAACGGTTGAGATTTAACAAAAGAAAAAGAAACTCAAAGTTTGAGATATCCCAGAGGATGCGAGTTCCAAAAGGATAGGGTAAAGATTTTAACAGAGCAGGTTTAGCTCCATGAGCAAACGAATCATATACAACGTCATTTTTGTTCTATAATCAGTGGGCTGTATGACACCAAAACCGCTCTGTTAAAATATTTTCCCAAAGCATATATAGGTCCCTAATTTTAGCCGAAAAGCACTTTAGAAGCTTCGGTACGCCAATTAAATTTGTGTGGCATCCAATTTGGGATTTCATATGGTCATAAGTTCGATAATGTTCACGCCAAGTCGAATATCCACGTTATGTCTAGAAATTTATAAGTCATGCTAAATTAATAAGTCGAACAATACGTATATAGTGCCATAGTGGTTAGCTCCACCACAACAAAAATTTAACACGCATTCTGCATGGAAGTATCGATGTATACATTAATTATCGAAATAAAAATATTGCGCTGCTAATGATATAATTTATAATAAAGACTTTAGTTTGTAATAAGAAGAGATTTGCGAGTTCTGATCATATAATCAGCAGAATCAAAATTAGTACATTTGTAGATGTTTTTCTGTATAGCAATTGATACTTGACTATTAATTCTAGATTCAGATTCATTTACAAGTTATTACGTAATGTTTTTTTTTAATTGAAGCTAGTGTACAAAATGAACCTCATATTTTAACTATTATTACTAGGAACCATATTAATAAAATTTGTGAATAATTAATTCATTTTTGCCACTTTTCTAAAGAAATAGCCTAAGTAACAGGTTTTCAAACTTTTTCTGATTTTTTTTTCTGAAGTATTCGAATAATGTGTATTATTCACAAATTATTCGTAATGTATCTTTCATAAAATTACAAAATATTTATATGGTTATATCCATGTGAACAAATTATTCTTGAGCTATACCCGGACAGAGGTATGCAGGGGCGGAAGGTAGTGGACACAAAAGGAGGCTAAGCCACCTCCATGCATTGAAAATTTGCAATTTTGTCCATTAAGTTTTATAATTTTTATATGTATTAATACTTTTAGCCCCCTCTATAAAATAAAATTACACTACCATTTATTTTCTAGCCCCCCTCATCTCAATATTCTAGTTCCGCCCCTGGAGGTATGTACAATGAATGAAGGTCCATTGATTTTCATTTTTTTCATTTATGTATGATCTTTTTGTATAATTTAGAATAAAATACTATAAGTACTGTAAATTGATCTTAATCTCTACGTAAAAAATTTATACAATTGATCTCATTAGTTTAAAAGTCTGATTCTGCTCCTACTATATATATATTAGATCTAAACCACGAATTAGTTTTATACCTGAACTTTTTTTGTTAATATCTAGTAACTATGCTAGAAACAAGCAACTACTTATTACACTGATAGCCATAATTTCAGACGCCACGCAAGATCACGGGCTGATCGAAATACAAATTAAGTATGGTGACAAGCGTCGATTGATTCCGTTTTGGGAAGAACAAAATTTTTTCAGTGTTTAATTAGGTGAGTTTTATAGCGTTTAATTAATTAATGATTTGGTTAGTCTATTCCAGACCGGTTTGACTGGTGAGGTAATTTAGGTTTTCTTACATTATCCCCTCCACTGGCTGGTGGCTAGTGGGTAGTGGCTATTGGAACTTACCTGCTCCAATTGGCCCTCGTGACCAATCTTTGACCATCAGTGCTATCTGATCACCCTTTTGCTGTTTATTAGTGGCCTACATATCTAAGATTTAGATGCAGAAAGAGATCGAATTGTCTGTCTTTTCAGAAACAAAAAATTTCTGATCTTAGAGTCACTGTTAACGGATCCCCACTTTAAAAATTAAGAGTAACCGGCTCCATTCACAATGACTGGATAGAATTTTCCTACATTCCGAGAAGCAGGTGATATGCTTCCATCTAGAAATGATCTAACATATTGGTGTTGTTTGTTATCTGTATATGTTATATTTGTTTCGTAAAAGTGTGATCGAGCACCTCATAACGACATGAATTCGGATCCGCTGAGATATCTCATATTTTGCGTGACTTTTTGGAAAATCACACTTCAAATACGTTCTGCCCGAATCTCAAAGCTCAAATAATATTGCTCCCTGCGCTATTGTCGAATAGGCACCGGACACGTCAGTCACACAAAATATGAGATATCTCAGAGGATACGCACTCTCACAGCATGGGATGTGCATGGCCACGTGATACAACTCATGTATTATGTATTGTAACTATTGTTTTAATTTAAAATCTAAAAAAAAAAAACTATTGTTTTAATAAAATGACATGGCATGAGTGCACGACAAACGAATTGATCTAGTTACAATAAAACATCACCAAGCTAACTACATGTGACCAGAATAATATAAAATTATGTCATTATTCGTTTAAAATAACAATTTAAATTTTTAACAGCATATTTATTTTTTATACATTAATTTTTGTTTTTAGACACTGTTTCTTTATTTTACAATTCTTTACAGCGTATTTTGACCTTTTCATATTTTTTTTCTTATTTGAAAGTAACTTAAAAATAAAAAAATAAAAGTTAAACATGATTAAATATGACTACACATGATCAAATATAACTAGCATGATCAAACACAAACAGCCACTCGTGACTAACAAGCAATGACCATTTTTTATATTTTTAATCACAACACAATACGTGTATATGACCCAAATCATCATGACTAGTCATAACATAAATTTAATTGCATCTCTATTTTTTTTTTTTATGTGATATTTCCAACTATCACTAAAGAATGACAATTACGTACTTCTTTAAGTAGTATTGTTTACGTTTCTACGAGTGCATTGACCATTAAAAATTCTTTGACGTCACTGTGATATATATTTGAATTGGGGAAAAAAAAAATCACACTGATCTACCTCCAAAATTTCCAGCTACATCACGGTACTCATTTTTTTTTTCGTCCAATTTTAGTCCTTTTTTTATTATTAGATGATCCTTCTATCACCTTTTTTTTTCTCCTCGTTTAATGAAAAGCTATATATTTGATGTGTCTAAGTGCAATATAACTCTTAAAACAATATAAACTTTATCATTGTTCAAAAATTGCTAGATTTTTTAAGGAGAACCCCATGGACTAATTTCAATAATAAAAAAAAAGATACAAGCTGATTATTGAAACATTAAAAATAATCTAAAGTGCTCTGGTCACAAAATCTGATGGTTTGTTCTTAATTAATCATGAAATAAAAGGCTGTCGTCACACCAAATATCAAATTGTACAATAAGATGCATTAATGTGGAAATGGAACCGCCTTGTACGATTTTAATTGAAATCCTTGGAACTTCGATATAACTTCGTATTCTTCTTTTTTTAAGGTTCCTTCGTGTGTGCCCCAATTTGTTGAAAGCTTGAAGGTGTTAGAGAATGGCATAATACTGATGGGCTTTTCTTTTCTTTTTTTGGAGTGAGGCCTATAACAGATAATTAATAGAACAGAGACGTAGAAATGGTATTGTATTATGTGAATCTTGATTATATTTCTTAGTCTATTTACAGACTTCCGTACAAGCTCAAATAACAAACTAACAACAAACTAAACAGAGAAGTAACAAACTAACTGAAAATGGTTAAGACTCCAAATCTTGCATGTGTTTGACTTTTACTCAACTCTTAATCTATTCATCTATGGCTATGGTATTGTGCAAAACACAGATTGATCCGTACTATAGATTTATATTTCTGTTTTCTAAAATTAAAATATTTGATCTGAACACCTCGACGTAATCTCACTCAAATGTGCAAAAAAAATATAATTAATTGGATAATGCATGGCTTCTTTTTGTAAACTAGCTAGAATTGTCCTTGGACTTCGTTTCAAAAAATAACATCTATTTTAGAATAAATTAAAGTTCTACAATAATAATTTAAGAATCTTACAATCATAAAGATTTTGAATATTGATAAACAATTTCTTTAAACTCTAAAAATTTATATAACAAAAATTGGTCCAGGGACAAAACTTACAAAATTAACTATAAAAGTTACATAAAAATTTGCAATTTTTGTCCCTGGACCTAGGTAACACCAACCAGCGAATAAAATTGGTCAAAATTAAAACAAAACCTGAAAAAAAACCTTAATCAAAATTGGTATCAACCACTAGACAATTCGACCATCAATATCCACAAAAGTCAAACTTGAAATTGATGATAGAGAGAATCAATGCCGACAATAAAAATACTTATCGGGAAATAAACTTGCAAGACGTATGAAGAAAAAAGATAACGGACCAGTAGAAGAAAAGTATGAGGCGAAGAGAAAATTGCAAGGCGTGTGAAGTGAAGAGAGAATAGACCAGCGGGAGTAAATGAAAGAGGCGAAAGAAAAATTAAAAGTGCAAAAAATAAGAGATAGGTCAACTTCTTGAAGGATATTTTTGTCTTTTATTATTTTAACTATAGATTTAACTTGGGATAATGTTAGAATTATTATGTAATGGGCAAAAAGAAAAGAGTTATTACATTTTAGAGACAAATAAGATATATTTAAGTATTGAGGAGTATATAGGAAATTAGAGAAGTTTATGAGGGTATAACAAAAATTAACCCATAAATAAAAGATCTTACAAATTAAGTCTATTCATTGAACACAGATATTACATGCCAATATTCCGGTTTCAGTGCAATATCCTATCATGTAGAATAACTCTTAGCTGAACCAAAATCGTTTCATGCCTATTTACTATTTAGATTATAGGGGATTCGCTTTAAATTCGTGTCAGTTTACAATGGACCATAAGGATCTCATTCTACACGGGTAGGGACGTAGGGTACCGGACTGGATCTGAACTCGTTTCGGTGCTCCTGCAGTTACGGGCTCGATGTAATAAAGCCGTGCTAGTGCGAGGATAAATCTGCTTTTATTTTGGGCCTTATCCGAAACATTATTAAAAAGCATGGACCGTCAAAAAGTGCAGCTTCACGTTTTGAAATTTTGTCAGGAAAGCAGGAAAAACGAAAAAGGTCTCCAAAAGGAATATCAATTTTATCCACAGCGAATGTCGCATCCTGAAATGAAGACTTTATTGGGTTAATTATGCCGAACACCAAACCCGAACCGGCCAGCATCAATTATTATTACTGAATAAAAACATGATAATAAAAAAATGTATTAATAGAACTTTATCAGTGGCCCGTATACTCCATACAATAAAAGAAGGTAGGACATATACTCTATTGTACCCAACACCGATTCAACCCGATCCATTTGAAATTGTGGGCCCGCAACGCAACCAAGTCACAATTATCTCATGGGGCCCCTGGTTTGTGGAAACCAGGGATTCCAGGAGAGGTTACTAAACAAGCTCCTGTACTTTCGAATTCATATCCTCTAAGATATCTTAAACTTTGCGTGATTTCTTGGAAAATCCCAACCGTTTGAGGACGTTCTGCACAAATCTCAAAGCACACAAAATACTGACCCCTACATCACCCCCGAATAGGGACCGGACACGTACGTCACGCAAAAGTTGAGATATCTCAGAGGATACGGACTCTATACTTTCCTGAAGTTTCAAGGTGGTGCTTTTGTTCTTTTTTTTGTCAGGAAATCAGCAACAGTTGCACTGCACACCGTTCCACGCCGCCGTTTCATATGGGACCAAGCAAGGAAAGAAAGGCGTCAAGATGATATGATGTGATTTTTCGAGGGATTGGCTGATTGGGGAATTTGATTGGATACATTCCCGGGTCTTCCGTGACCCTGTTTGATGCGGTTGTTTGTGTTTCCATCTATTAACACCTCGATTGAATTCATTGATTTTTGTTTTTCACTCGATGCACATGCATTGTTCTTCTTATTTTTTTAGTAATTAGTTTCGCTAACTAAAATTCTGGTATTAGAAATGTTAATACGAACTAATTGAGCACGCTAAGGAATTAAATGCATCTTCTTCTTCACAAAAGAAAAACGAAAAAAAGAAAAAGAAAAAAGAAACCTTTCCAAATTAAAAGAGAAACGGAAAGAAGAAAAATTGCATTTGACCTGATTCATGCTATAACCATGACTCCTTAACTGCCTCATGCAATTCTGATTCTAATTTCCCAACCCCTTAAACCCCGCCACATCACACTCACAAAGCGCACAAATCCCCATTTTAAACCCCACATCCAGCTGCTGCGCTACTACTCTTCACCACTGTGGAGCCCACATCACACCTGGCCCGGCAAGTCGGGCACGACCCGCCTCCATTAATCCACTTCTCGATGCATCTCACATGAAAACCATGACCACATGCCGGCAAAACCCTGATCTTGTCGCCGTTCACAAACTCAGATAAACATATTGCACACTCGGTCACATCTCCATCAGGGCCTGATTTGTAAATTGTCTCCGGAAGTTGTGCCGCAACAGCACCAGGATTAGGTGGTAGTTTCTCGACATCGGAGTTCTCGTTCTGTTCCCTGCGCCGGGGGCAGAAGAAGTACTTGATCAAGGCATTTACGGCAAGAGCAAGGCCAAGTGCGGCGAGAAGTGCCACTAGAATTATGACCATGTTTAAGGTGAAATCGCTGGAGCTGGAGTAGGGGCCCCACTTGTTAGTGGTGATGTTGGAGGGAGGTGGTGGAGCAGTTGCGTCTGGTTCATGGTATATTGGGACTGAAGGCATGGTGGAGTTGGAATTGGATGGATAGAGACTAGAGAGAGGGAGAGAGGGAGAGGGAGAAGGGAGGAGTTCAGTGTTTTTTTGAAAGCTTGATGACTTTATAACGAGGAGCAGAGCGGAGGTTTAATGAGGAACAAAATTATACATGCAAATGTGGAATTAATTGAAGGGGCGACATGTGGCACCTCACTTGAGTACTAGCAATATTCTAGTTCTAGCTAGAGAATGAAATATCTGTATAAAATCCCGCAAATTCATAGCTCGTTTGCTCGATTTAACTAGTTGATTTACAACTTCAGTTGGCTGATTCGTTTAATAAATAAACTGAATTTGAGCATATCTAAACTTATTCATTAACAACTCGAGTTACACAAAATTTATCACAATAAATCTTATGTCCTTCTAAATAACTCCTAAATTATTATTTTAATTTTTAATTTTGATAGTTATCTTATTATTTATGTTTGAATTATTGGTATTTAGATAAATTCTTATTAAATCATTTAAATTATTTGTGTTTAGATAAACTCTTACTATTATATAACTATAATTAAGAAAATTGACTAATCAAACGAATTATAAATAAGTTGTGAGCCAACTTGAGTTGACTTTATAGCTCGTTATTGATATTCCAACTCGAGTTGAGTTGCTCATTTATTAAATGAGCTGAGCACGAGTTGGAGATAACTCGCTCAAAATCAACTCATTTACAGCCCTAGAAATACGTGACACGCAGTAACGTGACGTGACCAAATTTTTTTTTCACATGACATGATCAAAATAGTGACGTGATGTAAATCAGTCACGTCAAATTTGTTTTTATATTTTAATTTAAACTATTGATAATTGAGAAAATAATATAAATTAAAAATATGATATATTCTTAAAATTCTAAAATAATTACTTTAAAAATTAAAATTATAAATATTCATTAGAGTAAATTAGAGAAAATAAAAATCAGTATCATTGAATCTACACTAAAAGAGAAATTTGAATATTGTATGTGTATAAAAAAAGTTAGATACTCTATGTTTCATACTGTGACGTGATTGGTTGCATGGTGTGACGTGTAATTTTCGCTCTAATATGGTCACGTCACGCGACACGCGAGTCACGTTACGTAATCGACATACGTGACGTGACATGACGTAACATTCCGTAACATAGTTGATCATGCCGTGACTAATTTTCTTCTTTTTTTCTAGCTCAATTTTGGCCAATTTTTCATTAATCGAAAATAAAATAAAATAAATCACGAAAGGAGATCATTTCGCTAAAAAATAAAATATAAGAAAAATAGAATGGTTTATCTCGTCTGACACTGTAGCTAGACGGGAAAAAGCATCCCTTATGTTAATTTTATCCTAAATAGTGATCTAACCAAAAAAATAAAACAACAAAAAACTGAACAAGATAAGCCATCATGTCCGTTAGTGTAATAATTATTTTTTAGTTTTTCTTTTTCATTCTCTTATATTAAAAAAAATTAAAAAAAAATATTGCTACAGTGTTGGATGGAATAATTTATCACATTCAATATTTTTTATTTTTTTCATGCTTAGTGGGTTTAAGGATTTAAATTAACGGGTCATTAATCTGGACGGAAAATTTTGTACAATCCAAAAATAGAATAATCAATCCCGTTTTTTCTATATTTCAATCTTTTCAGCAAAACAATTATCATTGGCGATAATTTTTTATTTTATTTTCGATTAATAAAAAAAATCAACAATTTTGGTGGCGAAATTTCATTGTTGTTCAATTTAAATTTGAAATTGTGTAAATCTTCCTTTTGGATCCTCTTATTTTTATGATTCCAAATATTGCAAATGGCTAAACAAATTGAACTTTGAATGTACCCTATGATCAAATTAAGGTCCAAAAAGATAATATCATTCTATGTGTCAACAAGAGAGGATAAGTTTAATAATCAGAATTGCATCTATTAAAGTTAATCCCAAATTCAAACCTGACAACTGACGAGACATAAATTAAAAAGGAGATAATCAATAGATTCCAAGTCTCAACGTATATATTACATTTGCAATTTTATAGAATCTCTTCATCCCCGGATTCAAATCAGCTGAAATTCAAGATTCATGAATAATATTTTTGAAATTTCTTAAATTTCGAATTCAGCCGTTCAACTTTTTCTGTGTATGCATCTCAGAACTGCTAGTTTTTCTATGTACGCATGTCGAAACAGTTCAACAGTTGGATTCGGAATTCCAAAAATTTCAAAGTTACTGTTGATGATCTCGGATTTCTGATTTAAATCCCTCCATCCCCTTTACCATGGCGATGATCTTTTGTTTGAATTTTGCATCTCAAGGCTAGCCCAATGAATACTTATAAAATGTAAAATTCAAAACAGACACCTAAATTGTATAGTGAAAAGGAAACAGATGCCTAAATTATCCCAAAACTGTACCATACAGTCACTCCAAAAGAAAAAGATAAATTATTAACATATTAATCACCATCAGTTTTTTTTTCATTTCTGCTGAGTTTTAATATTTTCTTCATTCAAAACAATCAAAATTTATCATATTTGATTTGAGCAAGTAGATGAGGGAATTGAAGAGAAAAAAAAATAAAAAAAATTACTGTCAAAACGATATCATGCCAGAATAAAGTATTTTGATCATCCCGTACAATCTTTCTTTACCAAATATAATTTATTTACTTCTAATAAAAAAATATTATAATTGATTCAGTTTTTTAATAAGCCAAGGCCAATATATAAAATTTTATATTAAAAGTTCTTTCTTATTTTCTATATAATCTTTTTATATGCGAAAGATTACATATTCTCTTTATTGATTATGTGATAAACATTCAAACATATATTTTGTAGATTTTTTCCGTTTAAAATAATTACAATATCTCTAGTGCTACTCTATGTCAATTCTTATATTAAATTAAGCATATAGATGTACTGGTTCGCCAATGGCAAAATTTCATATTAAATATTAGCTTTTCAATCAAATAATTTATCTTTTAATTTTATATATCTTTTTATATTTGTCTACGTGTAGAAGCCTAAATTTATTTAGACGGGTACTCATCACATGAAAATTGTATCAATTTTCCGATCAATCCTTTTGTCTTCTCATTTCTTAAATGTCATTTAATGAACTTTTAGATTGATTAATAATAGATTTTGTCATGTCTTGATTTCTTTTCTTTTTTTATATCATTTGAGTAATGTTATATGTCATTTAATATGTATGAGTTTTTATAAAAAAAATGTCAAATACATAAAAAAGATAATATAAGTATGTCATTTAAAAAATATTATTTTTGTGTAGATTTCATTTAATATGACATTTAGTAATCTTATTTGTTATTTGGTCTAATTTATTTTAAGAAAATATGTCATTTTGAAGTAGAACTAAGGTGTTCCTAATTAAGTTCACCGAGTCTCTTTGTGAACTCAAATTTAAAACTTATTAGATTAACTTCAAATGACGAATCTGAACTGTTAAAATCCGTCTATCTTACGAGTGATGAGCCTACATGCAAAAAATTTAAATTGAATTAATTTAGTATAAAGTCAAGTAGTCAAAATTAGAAAGTTCATAAATTATTTTTCATGTATTTATTTTTTGAATGTTTCTCTTACCACTTGACACTATAACAAATTAATTCGAAAATTTAAAATTTTTACATGTAGATACATCACTCGTAAAGTAGACGGATTTTAATTGTTGAAATTTGTCATTTGATCAACCCAATAAGTTTTAGAATTGAGTTTACAATAAAGCTTGATAAACTTAGAAACACTCTAGTTCTACTCGTCATTTTCTATGTTTTGATTTTTATTTTTTTATAATATATATCTGTTGCAACGTACGAGATACTAGTAATTAATAAAACCATGTGAATTTTGTTATTGTGGTGAAACAGACCTTTTATTTTAATGTTTAACTTTTCAAATTATATCCAACTCTACATCCAAAACTCCGATGTTTAAAGATACCACTCTGGATACTACTTGCATTAGATTTCGGGTGTTATTTTGGGTAAATGTTTTAACAGAGCAGTTTTGGCTTCGTGCAACTTACAAATCATATTCAATAACATTAGGCGGAGTCAGATTACTTTGAGACTATGGGGGTCAAATATATATGAGATCAATCATATAAATTTTTCTACAAAAATGGGAGTCAATTTTGTAGTATCGTGTCATTTTACTCTCAATGATATAGAAAATCATATATAAATATAACAAATTTGAAAAAAAAAAATGGGGGTCAATTGACCCCATTCTTTCTTTCTCCCTCCTCTGAACGGCATATGATTCTATAGTCTGGGCGCTATACGAAGCAAAAAATGCTCTGTTAAATTCTTTACCTGTTATTTTATAGCATAAGCATGACAATATGAACATACTTTAGCTCCACAAGCAATAGTCCGACTAATGGATGTATATTTTGCTCAGCTTTATTTAATAACAATGCATCCCTCCCAATATCAAGCAGAGAAAAATTAACTGTTGCAAAAATGGAAATAAATCTGCCGTTATTCCAAAGGGATCACAAGACCCTGTTATTTTGATCATAGCCGTTGACTTTTATCGGGATTTAGATATAATTTTTTTTTACCTTGAAATTCGCGCATGAAAAACTTTAAACGGTTATGATAGGAATAACTGAGTCTTATTATCCCTTTGGAATAACAACAGATTTATATCCTGCAAAAATCTCAAAAGCAATTTTGGAAAGTGTAATTTGCTGTTTAGTTGAGATTCGGAAGGAAAAAATGAAGGGGGTGGAGCTGATTGCATTTTTGTAGAAATTGATAGGGTACAATTTGGGGTTCACTAAGATTTCCTAATAGAGATAAGACAGATTGAGTGCGTTAAGAATGGTTATCAGTACAAAAGAATAAGTTAAATATTTATGCCGGACCCTTGAACGAGATATTAAAAGAGACAGTGAGATCATACCTCTAAATATCTAAAACTAAGCAAATTTGAGTGCGGGAATGTACGGATTACTTTTTTGCATCAATAACAATTTTATTCAAGAATAGAAGCACACCACTTTATTTTGTTTCGGAGGGGTCAAATGGGAATTCACATCCTCTGAGATATCTCATATTTTGCGTGACCTTTTGGATAATCTCATCCGTTCAAATACGTTCTGCACGAATCTCAAAGCTCAAATGATATTGGCCCCCACGGTATCCCCGAATAGGCACTGGATAGGTCGGTCACGCAAAATATGAGATATCTCAGAGGATCGCACTCGTCAAATGGTCGGTGTTTTTACTTTTATATTTATTTATTTTATTTAAATAGACAATACAAATACGCTTAATATATTTTCATATAAAAATATACTTGAAGATCATATTTTATATATATATTTAAAATCTTTTACTATTTTTTGGAAAGATATAATGTCTATGTTTCTGAATGGTGCAAAATCTTCTAAAAACAATGATTTTGTATTTATTAAAAATAGTAAATAATTTAAAAATATATAAAATTTGGTCTCCAAACACATTTAAATACGAAAATCATCTTGAATTGTTCAGATTAAGTGTTTGAGCTTTAAAAATAGAGATACAAATGCCGGAATATAATTGAAGCACTAAATCAACCGGGCATTTGAGCCCTCCTCTTTTAATTAAGTTGTAATTAGAATAGTATAAAAACCAAGTTCCATTTAATGACATTCTTGTTTCTTATTTTTTTCACAATCTTTAAATTCATTTATAAATTATAAGTTTAAGGGAACAACTCTAGCACTACAGTTCGATTTTTTTGAAATTCTTAAGGGATTGTTTGATAATGAAGGAGAAACGAAAGTGTAAAATTATAACGGAATAATTATTGAATTCGAGTTAAATTGGACGAGAAAAGTGAAAAACTAGAGTAGGATGAAATATGTAATCAAATTCTTTAATTTTGTAATTATTCCTCTTCTTATATATTATATCCCACTCTTTTTTATTGGCGGAATAGTGAAAGATATTATTATTTTGTGTGTAAAATTGGTATAATTTTGCTATTTTGTGTATTCCAAATATGTTATAAATAGCGCGATATAGGGGTACTACAGTGTTTTAAAATTATAAAAGCTATGGCGCTCCAACGCAATAGCGCGCTATAGCAGCACAGTATGGTATTGATGTCGTTTTTTTTTACTATTCTGCTATAACACGATAAACACTATTTAGATTTTGAATATGAGAATATGAGTGGAATAAATAGCATGGAATAGAAGTGTTTTTTTTCTTTCCTTTATTTCATTCTTTCGACAAATGTCTCCTAAAAATTGATAACAATTTATGGTTTCTATTAGCGTATTGAAAAAAAATATCCGCAATGATAGCTATTATTTAAAAATAAAATATTGAATTGCCATTTTTTTAAATAAAAAATAATCTCACAAACCGTGAAATAGAAACACGCACCTCACGAGTTCACCAAAAATACCACAAAATAATCATAAAATAGTAAGCCTTACATTGGTATATAATATAGCTGAAGTTGTTGTAACAAAAAAATTGTGCTATATAGTAATGATGTAATAATTACAGGCGGGGTTTACACCGGGCCACACTGTGACGACTGTGTTTTTTTTTTTTTTTTTTTCTCAGTTTTATAAAAGAGAAATTAGTGAAGATTAACTTCTTCTTTTTATCCAATGGCAAAAATAATATTTTTCATGTGAGAGATACGGGTTCAAAATTCAGGTAAAAAAAGTTTTTTTTTTATGAATATTAAATAGTTAAGTGACTTGACTTTTAATTTTTACTCAAATAAAATAGGGTAAATTTCACTGTAGGTCGCTAAATTTTGTTATTTGTCACGAATTGGTCACTCAAGTTTGATTTGTCCATTTTGAGTCACTCAACTTTGTTATTTGTCCCAATCAAGTCCCTCTATTTTTTCCATCCAAAGTTTTAACGAAATATGCTAATTCGGTTAGTATTTTGGATGAAATATGCTCATTCCGTTAATATTTTGGATGGAATGAGTATATTCCGTTAATTTTTTGGACGAATAGGAATATTCCGTTAAAATTTTGGATAGAAAAGTATAGAATAACTTGATTGGAACAAATAACAAAATTGAGTGACTCAAAAAGGACAAATCAAACTTGAGTGACCAATTCGTGACAAATAACAAAGTTTAGTGACCTACAGCGAAATTTACCCAATAAAATAAGATGCTAGCCTTAAAAAAAAATGTGCTATCCTTGGGGAATTTAATCAAACATTTTGTCCTCCAATGCTTATATTAAGCTTGTAGCAGTATGTTTTTTTCTCTTTTTTTTAGGATTTGCAATGGTTCATATGAAATTTAAACTTCTGTTTAGCTGATTTTGTGGCTAAAGAAATCAGCATTTATTAGGATTTAGAATGGGACACACTAGTCTTTTTGTTATGTAGATGAACAGCATCTAGCTACAGAAGCCGACATGTAAAATGACAGTATTACTGTGACACCTCCGCTGCATTGATTTGTGCAGCAAACATTTGCAGCTACCCTGGACCAGTATTACTTAGGTCCCGTTCGATCTCCAACTGAGAATGGGCATGAGTATAAGAATTGAACTGAAAAGTACTATTTTTGTGAGAACTAAATTTGTTTTTTCCCCACGGAAACAGTAACGTGGCCAAACAGGACCTTAATTACTATATTTTTTAGGATAACTTGACTACCAGTTAATTTTTTATTGAATCTGAGTATTTATTTTTTTGTTGAATCTATCATCCTTGTTCGCATGGAAGAAATTAATTGTATAACTTCGCTGAATTTTTATTTTTATTTATTAAACATCATGCATAAAAGATGTCAAAGTATGTCTACCATTATATGCTTAAATTTTTTTTTTTGAAGTACTTATATGTTTAAATTTAATAAATTAGATTTCAAACCCTTTATTTATAGAGAAATGTTCCTGTACCCCGAGCCATCAAACCCGAGCCCGTCCCCGAACTAGTTTAACTGGGTTTAACTGTCCACTAATAATGGTAATTTATTAATTTTTCATTAATTAACGAATTGTTGTTTTAACGCATTGCAGTTTTACATTGATTGCTTTAAATATTAGCTTTGCATGCTTTTGTCTTGCGCTTTAATTTCGTGGACAGTTTGTTAGAAACAGTTGTAATCACCAATCCCCAAATTAGTCCCCCAGATTGTTAACGGTCATCTATTCATTAATTAACTACTTACTTGAACGTACTTTAAAGTACTTTAAAGTACAATTTAAACCCAGTTAGCTCGGGGATGCGATGGGGGATTGGTTCTAATTTTAATTATGCAAATTAATAGCTTTTTATATTTAATAACTAAAAATACAGTCTCCATTTTGAACAAGTAATCCATTAAATGAAGATTTTTCAATGTTTGTAAACACATGTTTATATATTTGTAATACAGATTTTTTAATTTTTGTAAACACTAGTTTATATGCTTTAAAATGTATTTGTAAACACAGGTTTATATGTTTTACACACAGGTTTATATGCTTTAAAATGTTGTTTTCTTGCCAGTATATATTGGTTTACTTGCACAGGTTTATATGCTTTACACACATGTTTATATGCTTTAAAATGTTGTTTTCTTGCCAGTATATATTGGTTTACTTGCACAGGTTTATATGCTTTACACACATGTTTATATGCTTTAAAATGTTGTTTTCTTGCCAGTATATATTGGTTTACTTGCACAGGTTTATATGCTTTACACACAGCTTTATATGCTTTAAAATGTTGTTTTCTTGCCAGTATATATTGGTTTACTTGCACATGTTTATATGCTTTACACACAGGTTTATATGCTTTAAAATGTTGTTTTCTTACCAGTATATATTGGTTTACTTGCACAGGTTTATATGCTTTACACACAGGTTTATATGCTTTACACACAGCTTTATATGCTTTAAAATGTTGTTTTTTTGCCAATATATATTGGTTTACTTGCACAGGTTTATATGCTTTACGCACATGTTTATATGCTTTACACACAGGTTTATATTGTTTTGTAAACAATTGTTGTTTAGAAGTAGTAGTTTCATTGTTATTTAATAGAGTTTTACATGCTTAGAAATTGGCATTGTTGGAACAAGTTCTAAATTTATGATTGTTTCGAAGTAGTAATTTTATTGTTATTTAACAGAGGTTTGCATGCTTAGAAATTGTAATTGTTTGAGTTTTGACTAACATAAAATAATTGATGAGGCTGCTAACAATTGTTGTTTCGAACCAGTAGTTTCATTGTTATTTAATAGAGCTTTGCTTGCTTAGAACTAGTAGTTTTGACTAACATAAAATTCAGAGCTGTAAATATTTTGGTGGGGGACGCGCTCGAGTATTGGTACAAATTTAGAGCTTTAAATTTTATGCTCGGGGACGAATTCGGAGATTCGTTTTTATTTTAAAAAATGAAAAATTAACTCATTTATAATGAAAGTTAAACACTTGAATGCAGTTGTTTAAATGCTTTCCTTTATATGTTTAAATTATTCGATTGTTTCGCTGCATTTGGTGGTGCCTTTGTTAATTTTTTTAACATAGCGTTTTTCTCTTCATGCAGCAAAATTATGTATAATAAAGAAAGATTGATACTGTTATTGCACTGTATAAAGTAAAACCTGATCTTTTTATCGCCGACATTCTAGAAGGTTGGGGGACGCGTGCGGGTATTTTGTTTGGGGTACAATTATCAGCTTCCTTCTTTATATTTAGAAGGAAAATTTTGTGGATTTTTTTTTTAATTTGCTAAGCTGTGTAATTGTCACTTCAAATAATGTCTTAATGTTTTGCCACTTCTAATTAGATGTATAAGTGCTATATTATCATTCTTTCCTATTTATGTACTCAAGCAAAAATATGAATTGGAGCTGAATAAAATCGTATATAACTAGATATAGATTTGCAAAGCAATATAAATAAATTCAGCTGGGTTATGATATAGTAAACATTAATAATAAATTAAAAGTAAAATTCAGCCTCCCAACCAGTGTTGTAAAAAACGTTTGTTTAGGCTGATTAATCGTCCGGTTAGTCGTTGACGGTGATCAAACCGTCAAAGAATTTTCCAATTAATCGACCGATTTTTTCTAATTATGATCGATTATTCCCGATTATTTTTAATTAATCGCTTAGAGGTACCATGTCGGTCTAACGAGCGCATATGTTATTTACAACCCTGCTCCCAACTCGTTATATTTTGCTGCACAGTGGACCGCCGCAAAAGAACCTAATAAACCTAAAAGGAGGCCCATAGAATCCAACCAAAACAGAAACACTGCCGTGTAAAGCGGGGAAGAAACCGAACGAGATCAGAACTATCGAACAGGACATCACCCGCATTTAATTCCCCTCCTCTGCACTTGTATTTCTTTCTTTTGTGATCTGATTATATACACACCATTTATAGGGCATGTTATCTGCCATGGATTCATGCACACATGAGAAAGCATCATATCATATTGGGTCCCTGCAAAGAAATATTAAGAACAAGGCAGGACCACTATTTTTATAGTATTTATATTAATTGCTGCTTTTTCGGTGAAGAAATGGAGGTTTTATGCGCCTAGCTAATTAAGGTTGGTATTTTATTGGTAATCAGAATGGAAATAAATTAGCTGTTATTCCAAGGGAATAAAAGGAACCTGTTATTCCGATCCTAATCGTTTAAATTTTTTCATAAGCAACTCTCAATGAAGATCAGAATAACATATTCTTATTATTTATTTGGAATTTATACAACAGATTTATTTCCAATCATAATTGATATATACCAACCACCTTAACTTGAATTTAAATTTAAATTCCTTACTTTAAACGGATGTGCCATTACTTTCAAAATTAATATCCAAAAGAAATATTAAATTTCAAAATCTACATCCTGTATGACAAGATTTTAAAAACTATCCAAATCGCATATTTATTTTCAAGTTTTAATTATACCGAATTACCATAAATTTATTCCGCAATTTTAGACATCTCAAAACTACAACTTTTTACAGAACCGGAAAATAAATTTCCGGTTATAGTTTTGGATTCCAAAACCAAGAAATAAATTTCTGATTTTAAGTTTTCTTTTTTGTTTAATTAAATAGAAAATGTTGTAATTTATTTATTTTTATATTGAAATATCAGAAATATTTTATATATTTCTTTAAAAATAGATGTAATACTATATATTTTGATTTATTAGAAAGACTGTGACAAATAACAAGGATGAATATTTTTCAAGCTGAATTTTATGGGGCTATAAGAAAAATTAAAATATTTCTTTATGTGTTATTTTAAAAAATAAAAATATTTTCCATCTGAGTTATTGATTCCACTTCAAAAATCACTTCTAGATAAATACATAAAATATTGTAATCAGTTTTGACAAATCAGTTTTGACAAAAAAAATTAGACAGATACAAAATCACTATTTTTGAACCAATTAAAAACTATGAATTTGTACCTATCTAAAAATTAGAAAGTAGTAATTTTTTTCTAGAAAATATAAAATTTTGTGAACACGCATATTTTAATATAGAGAACATACTGATATGTTCAAATTGCCTATTTGAACTTTAAAAACAAAAATAAATAGTATAAAGCCTGATAAGATGCGAGGCATTTGAACTCTCCTCCTAAAACTTTAACATATACTACTTGTATACAGTCATGCCATACTGAACAAGAGAGGAATAGATTGGAATAGAGGCTCTATTCTTGTGGAACAGAAATATAAGAATGGAATTGGAGAAATGAAAAAAAAGAGTAGAATTTGAGTATAAACATTTGTTGTTAGATTGATATCTCCATATTATGTCTAATTTATAGCCCTAATTTGCACTAAAATCTGTGTTTTAAAGCCTATAAATGTAGACTTTTTACTTGTATTTCGATGAAATGTGGTACTGCTATGCTTTGTTTGGTATTTTGCAGGAAAAATGGCGAAAAACTGGATCTGACTACTTTTCATACGGCCCGTATGACATTTTGTACGGCCTGTACAAGATCTGCCCAACTACACAGAATGTTCCACAACAGAGGCACAAAGTCTCCAAGACAAAGCACAGGCATAGAGCCCGTACGGGGTCCCCTACGACCCATACGGCGCTAAATTGGAAAATCCAGCTGGAATATGAAATTAGCTTAATTTAAGGAGGCCGAAAAAGAAGCCTTTGGAGACGAGATCTGGGGCATTAAAGGAGATATTCCACACCAAAAAAAGGGGAATTCACCACTGGGACTTGGACAAGCTTTCTTGGAGCAAAAGACAAGGGGAGGAAGAGAAGAAGAGAAGGGAAAAATGCGAGTTTGCGACGGATCTTCGAATTTTCCCACTGTTTTGTCATGAACTCTTTTATTTTCTGTTATTTGTGTTATCTTATGAACATGAGTAGCTAATTTACTTTGTTTCTAGGGCTAAGATGTAGTTTATAGTTTGATTTTATTTGCATGCTACTCGGATTTGTGTTGAATGCTTTGTTTTTACTTTGTTAAGTAGTATTTTAATTGCTTTATTTGTGGTTGCTTAAATTGATTAGTCATCCCGTTAGATGAATGCGCACATCTTAGTGTTAGGAGCCAAGTCTATGACATTTAATTCAACCCAATAAAGTATATGAAGTAGGGTGAAACCAAGGAGTACCCGAAAGGTGGAACTTTCCTCGAGGCGAAAGTCTTTGGATACTTTTAGTAAACCAACAAGTAACTTAGATAAATTAGGCCAAAATGCGAAAGTTGAGGTTTAACGCATCTAAGAGGGAAGTATTTGAGTCCGGTAATCGGGTACTAGGCCAAAATGCGAAAGTTGAGGTTAGGTATCTAGATCCGGTCGATAGAAACCCTAAACATCAGTATTAGCACAGAAAATAGTAGTTGCAGCATTAACTCGGGGCCCCCTACGGGTTGTACGGGAATCCGTACGGGCCGTATGCCTCGGGGCTAAACAGAAATGAAATATGAACCCTGGAAATGCATTTTTATCAATTGAAACCAATTTTAATTCTTTTTATTGTCTTTTAAACTTGTCATAAATCATTAGAATTGTTAGAATCAAACCAAACCAATTTCTCTCACTTCTAGAATCTTAAGTAATTTTAGGATAAGTCCGGTTATTTTCTTCCGTCTCTGTGGATCAATACCTGAGCATACTCATCGATATGATAGTACACTTGTCACACCCCAAATCCACGGGTGCGACAGCCTGCCGCGTGTATTTATTCAAGCGTCACGTATACACGCAAGGCAGTGGATCTTTTATATGCATTACCAATATTCTCATTTAGTGCGTCCACAAGGTAAACCTAAAAATAATCGGGAGGGTGGGGGTGAGAATAAATTCTCAGTGCGAATTTGCCACAATTCAGACTATTGGACTTGCAATCAAACTCTATATTCAAAAATGAAACCTAAACAATAAACAATGCAAACAGATACATATAATCATAAATAACAGAATGTCAATGCACGACAACAGTTAAATCAACCTGCAACACAGTTTACGGAATTTCCAAGATGAATTTCAAACACGACATATATTTTGGTTTAACTCGATTCATAACTCAGTTCATTAGGGCTTGTAGCAATTACAGATGTTCTTTCGAGCTGAACCTTTATCAAACCCACATCTGTAGGGTTACTGACACCTACAGATGGCCAACAGCTGGACCCTTTATCTGACACCCATCTGCAATCGCTTGGCTTAACAGTTTATTAAGGTATGGTTCGAATCATATAAAGAAAATCCTCTTTGGAATCATTCCAATAGTCGTAATATTTAATTGACCTTTCCAAATGCATTAACACGTAGGAGAATGCCACCGAGCCACAGACGTTACACAAGTCACCCACGACCTCAAATCACATATCATAACATATCACATATCATCACATAATCACCCTCCCTCGTCCCAACCGGTACTGGGAATATCGAGGGCCGTTCACCTAAGGCCATTTAGGATCCTGGGAATCCAAGTCAGCATACAGCCCGACTTGGCAAATTCATTGGATCCAAGTGCTTAACTTCGTAAATCCATTCACATCCATATCAAATCCAATCGTGGTGACTTTCAATCAAATCAGATCATAATAGATCGACACAACCTACAACCATACCAGCATGCAAATCACTCATTTCAGATCAATTCAAGTTTAATTTGATTGGGCTATGCAAATGCTCTACACAATTCAATGATGCAATCAATGATATTCAACATGACAAACGAATAAACAGTTTAATTTCTGAAAATAAAGTATCAAACAAGTCCAAGAATCCTACACCTTAGTATGATGAGCGTACCGCTTAATTTAAGGATCGGGCGTCTCGAATTGCCTCGCAATGTCTTGCTCGACCGAGCCTATGCCTATATTATGCGTATACTAGGTTTAATTCGGGTTCAGTGGTCTATACGTTTACTTAGGGTTTGTACAATCCTAAATCCATTCTTATGTTTTGGTATCGATTCTTTTCGGTTCCTTCTTTCTTACTTAAAAATCTTTAAAACTCACACAATTTACTTCTGGGTCCTTTAAACCCTACACAATTTCACTTAGGTTACCATTCATTCACCGTTTCACTACTTTGGTTCTCGGATCAATTCAATTCACCAAATGGTTAAACCCTAACTTGGTCAAAACCTCAAATTAACCGTTAAACGTTCTAAAAATCCAAGATCAGGACGTAAACCTACCGATTACAAGTCTAATTGGTTGGGTTAAACAAATCAAATCTCGATTATGCCAACTTTCAGTTTTGGCACAAAACCCTAGAAATCAGAATTCCCAAATCGGGAGGACATCGGAAAAAATATTGATAAATAACAAGCAAGGAGTGTAGAGGAACTAGTTCTCGAGCAATTCAAACACAAATCTCGAGTTTAAAATAAAAATATGAGAAATCGAGAAATCTGAGCTTTTCGAGAGAATTAGAAAGAGAAAGAAATACCAAATAGGAGAGCTAGGAGAGATCCTCGACTGCTTACTCGGTTCCAGAGTCGATTTCTCACAATAATCGGGAGTCTGAAAGAAACGGAAAGTTCTCGCACTTTTTTCTTTCTCTTTGGTCGAAAATCACGCAATAATGGGCAAAATATGAAGTGGGAAAGAGAGAGAAGGTTCGATTTGAGTTTTAGTGCAAAAATCACCCTGAGTGCGGATTAACCAATTCGCACTGCGGGTTACCTGACACGCACTCAGCACTTAGTCGGTTTTCAGAATATGAAATTTAACACAGAAACAACCCGCAGTGGGAACTTAGTAAATTCTTGACAGAATTTCAGAAAAAGTCTAACACAGAAATAATCCGCAGTGTGGATAACCTAACCCGCAGTGGGAACTTAGTAAATTTTTTTGACAGAATTTCAGAAAAAGTCCGAGCCTAATGCGGATGCATTCAACCCGCAGTGCGGGTTAATCAATCCGCACTGAGGACTTAGAAAAATTCAGACCAACAGAGAATTGCATGAGTGCGGATGCACCAACCCGCAGTGCGGGTTAACCAATCCGCACTCAGCCTATAAAATCTCAAAATCTCGAAATTTGAACGCAGTTTCGATTCATATTTAACTTACTTATTTAGGGGAACCTTAATTAAGGTTTAAACTTCTATTTTGTTAGCATGATTTATCGATTTATCAATTTTAAACAAGTTCTAAAATTTCGGAATGTAACAACACTTGCTATCTGATTTGACAGGGTATAACAAAGGTTTAAAAGGTATAGCTTGCTATACTGAAACTTTGTAGCATATATTCTGTGCGAACATAGATCATTGTCTTTCTTTTATAATTAGACTTCTTTTTTTATTTTTCTGTGAATCAATTCTTTATTTTATGAAGATGATGAAGTAGAAGAATTGACTTTTTTTTAATAAATAAAATTAACTCATTTATCAATTTTTTTCATTATTTTATTTTAATTAAATATAATCGGAAAAGTAAGGAATTGAAATTTATTTCAAAATTTACTCTTTTTGAATGTAGTGAGAATAGCGAGAACAGCGAGAATAGTGCTGTTCCGATTCATTCAAACATACTCATGAACAGCAAGAATAACGCTGTTCTCGCTATTCCTATAAAAAATTGGAATTGCAAATGTACTCTTTTAAATGTTCAATCGCTGTTCTCGTTATTTTAAATATTCAATCCAAACAACTTCGGAATAATTTTGAGTTAGCACTATTCTTAAATAGTAGCTATTTTAACTATTTTTAACTTACTATTCTCAACAGTAGTTATTCTAGCTATTTTATAGTGCATCCAAAAACACCTCTAATATTTTGTGGAACGGGTTATGGAAATTCGCATCCTCTCAGTAATTATGTTATATGCAATCATGTCTTAGTGTATAATAAAACTCTGAACGTAGCTTTTATTTAATCAAATAAACTTGGAACATAATTATTCACATTGAGAGTTCAACGTGTTAAATCCCTTGGAACTGTAAATGAGACGTGGCTCAAAATGTTTTGCACATACTGAAAAACGGTGAGTCGGTGACGACAGACTGACAGTTTATAGTTTTCATCTGGTTCCATAACTTTTGTCAGAACTAATTTTGTTTCTCTGCCTTTTGACCGGAGCACAAACTGTGACTATGTGATATCGCTGTATCAGAATTTTTTTGTATAAATTATAAATAATTTTTTATTTGTTTATAAAATCAATATGATTTTTTTTTTTAAATCTTAAAAACTAAAATGTCATTCTGATTCGAATTTTATTTAAAAATTGAAATGATAATTCAATCCGAGATATTTTTACAAGTTTTACAACATCATTTATTTTATATATATTTTTTTAAAATGTTCGGACTGAAATGACAATTTGATCAAAAAAAAAATTCAGATCGAAATGACATGTCGGTTCTTATAGCTTTGGTAAAAACCAAAGCAATCAAGTTGGTTTGATAAAATATATTATTTTATTTATGGTTTCTAAAAATATTCGCTATATCAGGTCTAAGGTTTCGGTATTTGACCCTATATTTCAAAAATCTGACCTCGTAATAAAAAAATGAAAATATAATCTCAAGTTTTGAAATTACACTGTATTAGTGCAAGCTAATCTTTTTCTACCCTTTGTTACTTTTCATATAAATTGGAAGACCGATGAACAAACTTTTGTACTTGAAATACTTATGTCAATTAAGTTACCAAGTTATAACTCAATATATTAAGCCAGAATATTTTTTTATAGTCAGATGGCCCAGATAGTGCAATTAATTATAGTACATTTAATACACATTTGTGGGTTTGGATTTATTAATAGGCCACTTTGTTTGTTGCGTTGGGATAACCTGGCTAGAAGGCCATCTGGATAATTGGAATAACATAAAATGGAAGGAAGCGAGTACAATATGCTAAATTAGTAAATTTATATTGATATGTATATGGAGAGATCTGCTCAAAATTTCTGAGTGATAAAATTGAAAACAACTGGTCATACACCAAATCAAGCATTAATTTTTAGGTGGTCCTTGTATAATAATGCCGAGAAGGAGAAACTGACGGTAGGATTATCTTATCCGGAAGTTACTAGAAATTGGTTGTCTCAACTCAAGCTTTTCATGTAGTTAATTAGTAAACTAGTTGGAAATATTAAATGGAAATTCGTCAATTTTATCAGGATTAATTGCAAATTAGTCACCTCAATTCTATGTGCGTCCTATGTTTGTTTTGGGGTCAATTTTAGGTAATTTAAGACAAATAGCAGATGTCACCGAGCTTAGAAAGGATATATATATATATAGAGTTAGGCTGAGGTGCTATGGATAGCATAGTGGCCTCCCGTGCTATGGCTCAATATTTAAGTTTTCAAAATTCAAACGGTCGATCCGAACCGTTCATTGTTTAATCCATATTGAAATGTGCTTGGAGACCAAATTTTACATTTTTTGGAATTTTTTTGCTATTTATTAAGATGGTTTCAAAATTGCTGTTTTTATTAAAATTCTGCACCACTGGAAAACAGCGGTTTCAAAAATGCTTAATAAATAGTAAAAAAATTTCAAAAAATATAAAATTTGGTCTCCAAGCACATTTCAATATGGATTAAACAATGAACGGTTCAGATCGACCGTTTAGATTTTGAAAACTTGAATATTGAGCTGTAGCACGGAAGGCCACTATGCTATCCATAGCACCCCAGCCTAACTCTATATATATATATAGGTTTTGGCTAATATGCTATGGGTAGCTAAGAGGCCTCCGTGCTACGGTTCGGATTTCGAGTTTTCAAAATCCTAACGGTCGATCCGAACCGTTCATCTTGTTCTCCATATTAATATGTGCTTGGAGACCAAATTTTACATTTTTCTGAATTTTTTTACTATTTATTAAGCCACTTTAAAAACCGCTGATCCAACGGTAGTTTCTGGTTTTACTGTTGGGTTAAGCCACTGTTGGATCAGGGGTTTTCAAAGTTTCTTAATAAATAGTAAAAAAATTCAGAAAAATGTAAAATTTGGTCTCCAAGCACATATTAATATGGAGAACAAGATGAACGGTTCGGATCGACCGTTAGGATTTTGAAAACTCGAAATCCGAGCCGTAGCATGGAGGCCTCTTAGCTACCCATAGCATCGTAGCCACGTCCTATATATATATATATATATATATATATATATATATAGTACACCTTTCAAAGGGGGTTCGGATCCGCTAAAGCAACTCAGTTTTTGGATTTTGGATTGGAACCATCCGATTTGAATCTATTACTCGAGATTGTTTCGGAATTCGAATCTATCACATAGGATGTGTGCGCTCGCTCCACTTTGAGATAGATTATCGCGAATTTGAATCGGATTGTTCCGATCTAGGATCCAAAACTTGAGTTACTTCACAGGACCTGAATTCTTTCAAAGGAACAAAAAAAAAGGGAATAGTGTCTCAAACCAAATTAGTAGTGTCAAAGGTTATTACGTAAAAATAGCGGGTGTCAATGTGTCATCAGATACAATACGGGTTGGCCAGTTGGGTGGAAGCATGTTTGTATCCATACTTATTGTGATCATGATTTCTTATTATTTTTATCTGTATTTTCAAATAAGGCACGAGTCAGATAAATAAATAAATAAACGTTATTAACATTACGATTTATATTTTCAATAAAATAATTTAGAAAAAAAAATACTAATTACAACTAATTTATATTATGAAAATTTAATAAAACACAAAACTTAAGTTTTATCATATCACGTATCATCTCTAGATAAATATATATCTATATTATATAATTTATTTTTACAAATTTATTTTATAAAATAACAAGTAAAAAATGATTTTTATATGTACTCTTATCTGTTATGATAATAAAAAAAAATTAGAGTAAAGATTTTAATGATTAGTCCCCTATTAGTACCTCTAACAATCTATTATCATTAATATACAGAGTCATTTGTGCTTAACTCCTCTCTCTCTTCCGATAAAAATAAAAAAATAAAAATCATATTCATGCTCTTCACAGCCTCCGCCTCTTCATGTCCTTCACGGCCTCTGCCTCTTCTCTTTCTCCACACGGTGCACCGTTGAGATCTGGCGAGGAGAGCGTAGTGCACCTTTGAGATCCGATGAGGAGAGCGTGGTGCGCCGTCGAGATCCGATGAGGAGAGCGTGGTGCGCCGTCGAGATCCGATGAGGAGAGCGTGGTGCGCCGTTGAGATTCGACGAGGAGAGAGTGGTGCACCGTCGAGATTTGGCGGGGAGAGCGTGGTGCACCATTGGAGAAGAGTCCATGCTAGCCCAGCGAAGGTTGTCACAGTGTAACATATGAATACTTTATTAGTTAGATATGAATGCTTTAGTTGTTATTTATGCATACTTCATGTTATCTATGAATACTTCTTGAAAGAGGTGGGATGAGAAAGATGAATTTGACTTTGAATTTTGAATTGTATAAATTATTTCGAATATATATGAATACTTTGTAATCGTCAGTATGAATAATTCTTTAGTTAGATATGAATACTTCATTGTTTTAGATATGCATACTAGTTTGTTGAGAATATTTTTTGGTCCCAATTTGGGCAGGTGTGAATATTGTTAGTGTTATGTGTGAATACTTCATTAGTTAGATATGAATAGTTATATATATTAAAATTTCATTTGTTAGATATTGAGTACTTCATTAGTTAGATATGCATACTTCATGTTAGATATGAATACTTATTGGAAGAGGTGGGGTGAGAGAAATGAATCTGACAATGAATTTTGAATTGTATAAATTATTTCGAACATGTATGAATACTTCGTAATCATCAGTATGAATACTTCTTGGAAGAGGTAGGGTGAGAGAGATGAATCTGACTTTGAATTTTGAATTGTATAAATTATTTCAAACATGTATGAATACTTCGTAATCGTCAGTATGAATACTTCATTTGTTTAGATATGAATACTTCATTATTTAGATATGAATAACATATAGATTTGCTATAGTGGTCTCCAATATTGGCAAATGTCGCTTTTAGACGATTGTGTTCTCAATTCAGGCTGTCACAAAATGTCAGCGGTCTCCCTGGTCGTAACTGGTCCTCTCCAGTTTGTGTTTATATATGACGAATGGTTCTGATAATAATTATGAATATTATAAATTTATAGGTATGAATAGTATATGTTTCGACTATTAATAAAATAATATTAATCTTGCTATTTGGTGGTAGTTAGCACATTTTAACTATTTTTTTGTCATTTAGTGCAGGGACAGATAGAGAACTAAAATAGAGTGCTGTTAGTCAATCCTAAAAAATTATAATAAGCTAGCGATTTTTTTTTAATCTTATCTAAATACCATTCGGATCGGGTAAATAAATAAAAGAGTGTCATTTGACACTCCTGCGTAAGAAATTAATTCACGAGCGATTTAACATTTCAATTATCTTTTATATATACCTGTGGTTCAAAAGTAACGATATCATTTGATGTATCTATACTTCGACCTGGATTTGAAATGGGTTTTTCTTTGTCCTTACAGAAGGTTCTAGTATTTTCATTTTTTTTCTTTCAAAAGAAATATTAATAAATAAAGATGAGGGTTTTCAATATGTATTTTACATCTTTATTTTTAAAATTTAAATTGTCCATATGAACTGCTCAATATGATATCATATTAAAATATAATTGAAGATAAAATTTTGTAATTTTTGTAAATTTTTTACTAATTTTTTAAAATAGATATAAAATCACTTTTTTGAACCGTTCAAGAACTAACAAAACTATTATTTATCTTAGAAACAGTCCAAAAACTAACAAAACTATTATTTATCAAAACATGCTAGAATGCATTTATATTATTCATCAAGCACTAATTAATTTATACACGTGTAAATAGAATAATTTAGAAAATATTCATTAGTTCAAAGACAGAACTAAAAAATTTAAATAGGGGTTGTTGGAAAATAAAATATAAAAATATATAATGTATGAGGTGGGATTTGAATTAAGAACTCTCACAACACAATCAGTAACTTTAACCACTAGATTATAAGGAAATATTTTTATGAGGTAGCTGAGCTATATAACAACTTAAGGGATCAGAAAATTTCAATCAAATTTTAATATCAATAATTAAAAAAATTTAGAATCATAGGGATATTGGCTTAGCCACCTTTGGACTACAGGAAGATCCGCCCATGCATTAGTTGTGGTGATTTAAGGATCATTAATAAGTCCAAATTAATTAAAATTTACGAATAACAAGCACGAACGTATTGTAAATGTGCTATGTTTAAATATTCTACGTAGTGATTGTGAAATTTGTTCAATTTCAAAATAAGTGAGAGAGTATTTATTGGTTTCTATGTCTACACTCTTCTAGAAAATAGAGGCTTTGTAAATAAAAAATGTACACACATATATTATATATAATAATGAAGAATAAAATTATGTTATTGGTCTCTCTATCTCTCTTGTTATTTACTTTACTTTTGTTGTAATTTTATTTT
Organism: Carex pumila; assembly: GCA_033356055.1. Classification (NCBI taxonomy): domain Eukaryota; kingdom Viridiplantae; phylum Streptophyta; class Magnoliopsida; order Poales; family Cyperaceae; genus Carex; species Carex pumila. The sequence continues at coordinate 363,114 of JARJHM010000024.1, forward strand.
AATTTTACAACAATTATTTCGTTCACTATATATCAGTTTTGGTGATTTTAGGACCACTAGCGAATAAATTGATTAAAAATATATGGGAGATATAGTGTGTAAATGCCATTTATTATAATTTTGCATAATATCTGGTGCATATATTTGATGAGTGGGGTTAAAATGCACCCTCCTTTTTGTGCTCCAAATGTGCACTCTTTTTTTGTTTCTTCATTTTTAAAGTTCAAATAGTTGATTTGAATCTACCAACGTGTTCTACATATTAAAATGTGCTTGGAGACCAAATTTTACATTTTTTGGAAATTTTTTACTATTTTTTCAGAATTTTTTATTAAACTTAATAATAATAAAAAATTCAGTACAGTGATGATTTTCAAAAATTCTGAAAAAATAGTAAAAAATTTCCAAAAAATGTAAAATTTGGTCTCCAAGCACATTTTAATATGTAGAACACGTTGGTAAATTCAAATCAACTATTTGAATTTTAAAAATGAAGAAACGAGAGGAGGGTGCACGTTTGGAGCACAAAAAGGAGGGTGCATTTTAACCCCACTCATGTTTGATTTAGCATGATTAATTTTAAACAAATGTAATGGGCATTATCTTTTCATCCTGATAGTTTTGTAATCATAATTATGATCTAAATTGATTAAGAACATGATAAAATTGTTGTGCATAATGTTAGACTAGTATTGTGTCCGTGCATTGCAACAGAGTTGAATATAAAGAAACATTTTTGTTTGACATTCACACAAATTAATTAAGAAGAAAAAATATTTAAATGAAAATAAAATATATTTAACCAAATATATTACAACATGTAGCAATTTGTGTGGCGAATATGTTTTTAACAAAATTTAAACTTCTATACATAAAATAGATGTATTTAATCAAAAGAAGACATATTATGTGATTGAAAAGTTGATATTCAATTTGAAAATTTATCTTTTAATCTTAGCCATTGGCGGATCAGGACAACTACGTGCCATAATATATGAATGAAAATGTATAATGTATTAACGTGTCTAATTGATTTTACAAGAATAAGTTAAATTTACATTTTCAAGATTTAGTTTAGACTTTATCTATCAATTTGGATGATTCTAAAATCATAAATTTATCCTAAATTAACTAAAAAAAATTCATACAAACGCATCTATCATCGTTGGATGGAATTGGCCAACAAAAATTGTGATACATTATGTTTCCGGTTAATTTTTTTGCAAAAGTGAACTTATACATCTTGCTATTGGTTTCTTAATTTTTTTTTAATGAAATGCTAGCTTTTACTTTATTATATGATTTTTTTATAAAAGGCAAAGTTACGATTTTACACCGATGAGTATTCAATGCATTTTTGTAGATTGTCCTATTGTAGAGTAGAACTCGGGTATTTTATAGTTTATAAAAAAAAAATTATGAACTCAACTTCTAAAATTTAACATATTAATTTTAAATGATGAATTCAAACGGTTGAACTTCATCTATTTTATAAGTGATACTTTTAAACTTTCAAATTAATTTAGTATAAAAGTAGTCAAAATTAGAATTTTTATAAATTAATTTTAATATATTATTTTTTTAAAATTTTTTTACCTCTTGACTCTATACAAAATTAATTTTAAAATTTAAAATTTTCATACGTAAACATATTACTTGTAAAGTAAATAGATCTCAACGTTTTGAATACATCATTTAAAATCAATTCGATAAGTTTTAAAACTGAGTTCAAAAAAGAAATTAATGAACTTAAAAACACCCTAATTTTACTCTCTATTATAAATCTATTGAGATTATTGAATACAGAGCAGTAGTGCACGGCTCAAACTTCGGCAGAGACGTGCCGTACATTCCTTCAACATATCATTGCATAAAAATTCATGCATTAATTTGAGACCGAACAGTGTTTTTTCTTCAGCAAATACAGTATGGATTTGATAATCAGAGAAATGAATGGGGGTCATTATCTTCCATTAATTGTGAAATAAATATTTTACAATTATTGAGTGTTTACCAACTACAGAAAAGCTGTTCGTTTAGAACCTTTTTTTTTTTTTTGCTGACTATGCATCTAGATAAACATTGTGACATAATTTACAACCGTCCATGCTTCGGGCCATCTTTTCAAGTAACTTCGATCAAGCATGTATCATCAGCTTCAAATCACAAGATCTGGTCCCGTCCAAGACTCACAACCAAAGTATCGAATCTAAATTAAATTTGAATGCTTACAAGTTACAAGTTACGAGGAATTCTTTGGCTGTGCTTTATAACTGAGAGGTAAACTTCTCATTCAAGAGAAAGGAAGAGATATCAGAAGTTGCCTCACTTTAGAACAGTGTTTTTATATTTTAATCTGAGAGTGGCATAATTTCTCAAAAATCAATGTTTTGTGACTTCGCTTTACCTTCATAATAGTAAGTCTTTATCTCTGCTTTCTCTTTTGTTCACTTCTTCTGGAGCCAGAGAAATTACCGGACAGTTGTGATTTGAAATGAGACTCTTCTCCGTACAGTATTTCTTCATCCCTCTCTCTGCATACCTCTAATTGGAGCACAACCTTAGAGAAGGAGGAAGGAGAGATGACAAAGGCGACAACTTGATCTCTTTTGCTTTCCTATTAAATGAGATTACAAAATCACTAAATTTTTATTTAGTTGCAGCGTCATTCATCTGTATTCTCTTTCTCTTTCTTTCGGCATCTTCTTTAAATTTTATGATTCTAAAACAACTAACTAACTACGGTTAGAGAGAAATTTTGTACACAAGTTTTGTATGATGTTGGCAATAATTAATTCCAAATAGATAGTTATGTGATGTAATGTAATATAATGAGATGACTTTGTAAATAGGTAGTTATGTGATGTAATGTAATATAATGAGATGACTTTGTAAATAGGTAGTTGTGCGATGTAATGTAATATAATGAGATGACTTTGTAAAATTGACCGGATGTTGAGAATTAATTCATAAGTTCCTTTTTGTTTGTTTTTCAATTAAATTTGTGATATTATTAAATTTTAAATATATGAGAAAATATATTTAAATAGATGAAAAAAATTATTGCACATTATTAGACTAATTATTATTTTTACAACTTTTCTTATTTTATATAGATGAGAAAAATTTAAATAGATATACATGTTTTAAAATAAATCAAGATCTTTTACAAATAATCTCACAATACAACCGAATATTTTTTTCAACCATTCTCATATTTATTCCATATTTATTCTCATATTTGTTTCAACTTTCAACTATATTTATTAGTTTTTGTAAATTCAATAATGAATTCTCATTCCTGTTAAATCTTTTTTTTTTTTTTAAAAGAAGAAGCAAAAACCCGTTTCATATATTGAAACTGATTATTTCATTTTTGTCAAATCTAATACCGTATAATTCCGGGGTAGGCATATCGACACTACACACGTTTATATTAACACAACAATTTTACAAAAATTTAATGTATGGACAATTTTAACCCTCATTAAATGTTTCTCTAACTACCATTTTATTCATAATGTAATTACTATAGTGATCATTAAATTATTTAGTTTTCATAATTACTAGATTTTGTTTCCCTTTTTTTATATTTTGCATTCATGCATGTAAAATCAAAAGCTACATAAATTTGTTGATCTTTCATTTTTCTCATAACTCATGGGACGTATTTAATTTTTTTTTGTAAATTTATTTATTTTTATATTAAGATACACTTGCTTTAATATATGATATATTCCAACTCAAATATTTTTAAATTTTTTTTATATTTTTTTCTTCTTTATTTTGATACTTATAATCTATTAGTCTATTTTAATTAAAATTGTTAGCAATTTTTTATTGATGTTTTGTAATTAATTTATATTTGTTAATTTAATAGATCTATCAATCCCCTAACTTGTTAGAAGAAAACCTTGAAAATCAAGTTTTGAATTATGCAAATGAAAGCAATCAACTTCTTAATTTGAAGTTTGAAAATCGTGATGATATACTTCGTGTTGTTTGTAATTTATATGGTGCTAAAGGCTATGTATGCTAACAATTTACAGATTGTAACCAAATAAATTTGTTAGTTTGTAGTCTTTTGCTGTACTTTTAATTTATTATTTAATTATAAGTTGAATGTCAAATTATTCATGATAATTTGCATTCAATATGTTTTTTATATAATTAATAATGTTGTTTTCTTAGTGTTATTGCATAAAAAAAGAAGATAAAATGTTAATAGACAATTTTTTTTTATAGTAGATTATTAAATACTTTTTTGTGAAGTCGTATAAAATAAATCGATATATACAATGTTTATAAATTTTAATAATATAATAAAATCAATTCACTGTTGTAATTTTCTCAAAAAATCTTAAACATTTGATTAAAATAAATAATGAATACTTATTATACGATAACATAAAGTTTATAAACATATTTTATTGTAACTTTTAAGGAACATATTTTAAAATAATATATGATTAAAAAAAACATATTTTTTATGAAGTAACATCCTTTATAAAACATAACTTTTAAGGAAAAACAATCATGTACTAATATATGAGAGAGAATTGGTTTTTAAAGGAAATACTTAATGAAGAGTAAAATTATCTATATAGTAAGATATTTTGATGATGTTGTGTCAATATAAAATTAAGTTGTTTTAATATCATCACCCATAATTCCGTGATAAATGAATATGCGCAAGTTTTTAATTTGAGACCTTGCTATCCATGTGCAATTATGCATTGATTTTTAAGAAGGTATAAATCAATGACCGTATCCTGGCCGTGGATTGCTTAAATGCTACAATATATTGTGCCAAGTCATCCTCTGACCGTATCCAATGAGGCAATGACAGCGGATGTTTAGCAACTAGTGGGGTCCATATATCAGCCAGTAACATTCCATTCTTTATGGTTCGTTCGTAGACTCGCATATAGTGTCTCAGGGAATTTGCACATCTCCAGGAACTTGGTCTGCTTCTCCGCCTGTACACCGAGCAGAAGGGAAAGCTCTCGATCTCGCAGAAAACAAAAGGGAGAACCGGAGAAGACACCGTCCATTTTCCGACGTAGACGAAGACCGGGTGTTGGTAAATTAATATCCCAAAATACGCAAGTTCAAATTTCGTAAGAACCCGGATACTTTCCTCTCTCCCCCTCTCCAAGAAAAACAAGAAAAGAAAAAGTTACCTAAATCATACAACACGGAGTTTTAAGTTTTAACCGAAGTATAAGAGGTATCTGCCTCTCTGGTATTGATTTCTTTATCTCAACTACAATTCCACCATTTGGTTGGGAGCAGCCTCAGCTAGTGCTTCGTTTAGTCAGGATATAGATTCCGGGGAACAAGGTGGAGGAGGAATTTGTAATTCATTTTTGATATTGAATTTGACCTTGTTCCACTTTACCTATTCTCACCAAAATCCTAACCTTGATTTATCGTAATTGTTACTTAAATTCTGGAGGTGAACTGAAGTTTTGCTAGGTGTGCTAATTTCATTCCCCGGGCCCAAAATAGATGGCTAATTCAGTTCACTTATTCTATGTGCAATATGTCAAATACAGTATCAACGCCCAAACTTGTTGCCTTCATTTATATCTTTCCAATTCAATTTGCATGAACTTTTGAAAATGTATTTGAGTGACAACATTTTGCTGGTTAACTGTTTGATAAAAGCCTAGTTTAAAGAGGGATGAGGTTGTTAAATTAACCATCTAGTAGCAGTACCATGAGAGATAAACTCAATTGAGTTCACTGAGTTTTTCAGAGAAGAAAACAAGAAAAGAGGTAGCATTACAATTTTAAGATACTCAATTGAAAGCATGGCCGGGCTTAGATTTTGTATCCCAGTATTGTTATAATGGTTTTTGTCATTTATACGCTATTCTGTGTCTATTTCAGGAATTTGAATGCAAAAGATGTTCTCTTGTTGCCCTGTCTGTAATAACCAAGTCCTTTCGAATGAGCTGGAGTGGTATTGATTTTTCTTATGATATTTACAAACAGAGGCGGAGCATGGGGGTCAAACGTGAATGGAGGTCAATCATATAAAATTTTCTTGTTGCGTATGGGGGTCAATTTTTCAGTAACCATAGCATTGACTCTGAAACTATATAGAAAATCATGCATCAAATATAATTTTTTTGAAAATGAATAGGGTCAATTGACCCCCATATGTTGAATGGGCATCCGCCTTTGTTTACAAACTAGTATAGTTCGACTTTCTTTACCAGGAACTTAATTATGTAATTCATTTTATTTCTAGGCACGTGAATAGTCACTTTGAGGAGGATGAACTTGATAGAGATTGGGAATTGGCACAACAAGTCGCAATGGCCCCACCAAGCCCAAACAATGTAATTTCCTTCTTATTCCTACTCATGTTTCATGGTAAAGCAGAAAGTTTGATCACGCATAGATTTGTGAGATAAATCCTTTCTGAATTGAATATAGAATACACTTCTTTAAAAATCTGCATATATTTACATTCAGAATCATACACGTGTTTTATTACAATCAAATGTGATGATTAATTTTGTGGTAATCTTCATTCATATCATGTGTTCTCAGAATACTACAGTAGAAGTAGACATATGTTTTGAAGATCACGGTGAAAGCTCACAAGCCTCTAGTTCAACTGCTGGTAGAAAAAATCACAACGAAGAGATTTCACACCTCACCAAGATACAACTCAAGAGTGACATTTACAGGGTAGAAGGTGGTCTCATTAACCTCTTGCGAACATGTCTATACGACGAAGGGGAGGATTTTACAAGTATAGTTTCAGGTTATGTGGACCACTACCAAACCCTACCCACTGATCGTGGCTGGGGTTGTGGTTGGAGAAATATTCAGATGCTAAGTTCAAATTTATTGCGTGAAAGAAAGGAGGGGAAAAAGGTTCTCTTTGGTGGGTCCCAGTTCGTCCCGGATATACCTGCATTGCAGAGGTGGCTTGAAATTGCTTGGCAAAGGGGTTTTGATGAGATCGGCTCTAGCCATTACAACAGTAAGATATATGGAACTAAGAGATGGATTGGCACAACTGAATGTGCTGCAATTTTTAGATCATTTGGGCTTAAAGCACGAATTGTGGATTTTGATAGTACTGAATCGGGAGATTCTAGGAAAAGGGGGAAGAAACGAGGTAAGGATGTGGAGGCCAACCTTTTTGGACCTATTGATAAGTTTGTGGTGAGAGGTGTTGGATCTGATAATCATGCCAATACCAGAAGTAGTGATGTGATAGAGAGTAGGGGCAGAGAAGTGTTGGTTGATTGGATTTGGAAGTACTTCACTGGTTCAGCTTCTGGATGTTTTGATATTTCACAGCGGGTCACTGTCAGTGAGAAAACGTAAGTTTAATATTTTCTTCATTTGTTATATTTGGACAAAGGATAATATTACTTGTACAGTGCTGATACATTTCAGCTGGTACCAGATCCATAATAATTATGTATTGGTTGCTTCTCACTCTTTAATTTGTTAATATATTTTCCATTAGGGAACCGATAGCAGATTAGCAACAGACAGTGATTCTTGCCAACAATTACTTTCGACTAACTTTTTTTACAAATGTATATTTAGACCATTATACTTCCAACATGATGGCCATTCAAGAACTATAGTAGGGATTCAAATGCAAAAGGGATTTCGTGGCTCACAAGATAGATTTTTTCTTCTTATTTTAGATCCTGCTCATGTAAGCCCTGTTTTAAATATTTCACTGTATTATTCTTAGTGAGAGGGAGCAAATGGCTTATTAATATGGTATAATATGGGCTGCTGAGCCTCTTGAGTCCCAATTCCACCCAGAATACTATGGTACGTTTAATATCCAAGTACCCTGGTCTTTCTCCAATTAAAGGGATGGACAGGCAGGGACGCAGGGTAAAATGGTCATTTATGTTAACCATTGGTTGTTGTTGGTCATAAGAACCCTAATCTCTCTAAATAACCTAGAAATAAACTTTTCACCTAATGATAATCTTACAAACTTTTCATCTAATGATCTGGGCTTTATGTTATCCACATATTTTAAGTTTTTTTATCACAACTAATTGGCTGCTTGTTTTTTACCTAAATCACAGAAAACAACAGATCTAGAAAACACTCTTAAGAAGCAAAAGGGTTGGAAAGGGATGATAAAAAGAGGGCCTCTCACACTGAAAAAGCCACAATATCAGGTTTTGATATTCAGATATTATGTTTCCTTGTTATTTTTAATATATAACTTCCTAGTATTGGACATAACTTTTTTTTTTTTTTCTATTTTGTGACTATAGTTGTGCTATATAGATCCTGGTATTGCCAGTTCAGCGGAGATGGAGCAACTTAAAACCATTGACAGTACCTTGATTAGCTTTTGAAAAGTGGGTCTAAGATTGTTTTTTTTTAGGTCGGGTGTAAGATTATTCTTTTCCTTATTTTTATTAACCATTTTTAACTTTTCTACAGAGAACAGAAAATAGTAGAAGGGAAAGCTTTACTTTTTTTTCTTTTTTTTTCATGACATCAATTTTATTATTTCGAATTCCAACCGACCTGCTTGATGGGTTAAAAATTTAAAAAGTTAATTTTTAACTAAAAATCTTACGAGTTACTGACTTATTACTTGAAGACAAAAGTTAATGTTGCTGAGTACGCTTCTAAGAAACTGTTACTGCAATATCAAGAAAATCTCACTTTTTTTTTTACTGGACCGTTCGATCTGCTTGGGCATGAATATTATATTAAAGGGGTCCTGTGCATTTCATCTTGAACCGCATTGGTTCGGATTTTGATCAGATGGACCGGATCTAAACTAAAAAATCGCGTTACCTCACATGATGTGGACTTCCGTTATGGACTTATGGTGCAGCAAGATTTGTTTATCTATAATGAAAATTGTCAGCCTGTTATAACAAAATTGGGGTACATGTATTGAAGTAATGCTCAATAAAAAAATAACAAATACAATTCAAGGCATGCACAACAGAGGCCATTAAAATTGTCATCCTTCTTTCTATCGTCCCATTTCGAGATGAAAGAAAGGCAAAGGTTTTTTGAACTTCGAACATAGTTTATTTATATAATATTTTGAATATGTTGTACAAGATTTACATTCTTAAATGATAGATGATCTTGAAATTATTGCGACTCAAACAATTACAAGCAAAGCCACGTGTGATGTGCTCATTAAAAAAGTTTAGTGAGCACAACCTCAAAAGTATATCGGATCCATTTCAAATGCCAAATTCAAATCGTTGAAATTTATGTACTTTATGAGTGATCAATGCACATGCAAATTTTTAAAAGCTCCAAGTTTCTTTGCTACAAGTAGAGTTTTGCTAATACCCTTAACGGGTTACCTGAACCCGGTCCGTCCGTACCCGTTATCCGAGGTATCCGTACCCGTGCCCGGATATAGGCGGGTAAACGGGTACGGGTTTGAGACGGACCGAACACCAATATATGAAAAAAAAACCTGCTCAACCCATACCTGCCTTACCCATACCTGCACCCATTTACCTGCATACTTTACCCGTTCTACCTGCATACTTTATCCGTTCTACCAGCACCCTTTACCCATTTTACCCGTTACCTGTTACCCGTTTACTTTTAAAATTCAAATTTTGAAAAAAAAGAAGTAAAAAAAACATAAAAAAAAAACATAAAACAAAAAGAAAAAAAAACCACAAAAATAACACAAAAAAGAAGAAAAAAAACACACAAAAAACCGAAAAAAACCAGAAAAAAAAATACCCGTACCCTACCCGAGGTACCCGTTACCCGAGACGGGCACGGGTATGAAACGAGTAGGGTACACTTTTTAAAAAAATTACCCGACTACCCGTCCTACCAGTACCCGCCCTACCCGTCACCCGTCCCGGGTTTACCCGAGATACCCGTACCCTACCCGAGAGCACAACACTAGCTACAAGATCAAGTGGTCAAAGAAATGAATCTTTTATAAGTTAATTTATAAGTTGTTTTATATATTCAATTTTTTTATTTTTTTGACCGCTTGACCTTATAGCAAATAAACTCAAAATTTTGAAAATTTTGTATCTACATGCATCACTCATGAAGTACATAAATTTTAACAATTTATTTAAAGTTAATTCGATATACTTTTAAAATTGTGCTTACCAACTTTCTTGGTAAGCACATCACATCCTAATTTTGCTCAATAATTACTAACAAGTTTAATAAAAAAAAAATTAAGATTTTCTTGTTTATCGTATTAAATCATCACATTTGTAAGAGACCTTTCTCGAAAATAAATATACTACGGAACCATATTATCAACGTTTTCTCCATTTGCTTATATAACCCATATATTAGTTTGTTTGTTGTCCATCCTTTTATATCCCTAACGGATAAGTACCAATCTAACATTTCTTTTTTTTTTTTTGCACCGTCCTCAATCCTCATCACATTTTGTTTACTGTGCAAGGTCATATAGAAAGCAACAAAATTTTATTCAATTAATTTAGCAATGTACGCAGGCCCCCAAGCCTTTGCCTGCCCTTGTGAGTTGTCAATTTGTGATTCTCCACAAGATAGAAATTCTGATATGTTGTAGAGAGCATGCACTCTCCATACCACACCACTTGCCTACCCTTGTGAGTTGTGAATTTCTGATTCTCCATGGACCGGTACAGAGGCATATATAACAAATACCATACCACTTGCATATCGGACATATTATATTTTCAACCTTTCGTCTCCCTTAGTTTCAAGGTATTAATCATACTTTCGGACTTCAGGTAATTCGATCTCAGTTGCTTGATACTTGTCTTGTATAAGATGCAACTTCGCAGAAAATTTAAGTCATCTATCATGCCAGAATATACTACTAACCATGTCACCACCCATCGAGAGAAAATGGAAGAAAAAATGTCTAAGAAACCAGAAGAGCTTGAAAACCCGGCAGGTCAGGTTTGATAACACCGCACCAGACCCACCAACTGATGTCAGGAACAACAAAAACTTTACATGAACCTGAGAATCATACCTGAAATTAAGATTGAAGTTCATTCAATAGTTGTTCGTGTGTGTGTGTCTCTTATTTCCATAGAAAATCATATTCTATTTGTTGCAGGGGTATATGCAACCTATGCAAAATAATAATAAAACATCAAGTACATACAGATAGACAATCACATACTTAAAAAGGCCATTAAAAGTTCAAATCAATTTAAAATAGATTAAACAGATAATTAAAGAACTAAAATTATTCGTAAGGAATTGCTCAAGGGGTGAGATTTCACATCTTTGGGATTGCAATTTGCACAACTTCAAACTTTCGTGCACTTACTTTTGTGTACTTCCATAAAATTCTCTTTCTTGTTACATCTTGCAGCATTCCCAGCCAATTAAAATACTCGATGAAAGTTTAATCTAAATTAGAACAACATGAAAAGCTTTTTCTTTATATCATTGCAATTTCTCTCTTTCCATTTTGGGTGAATCGGTAAGAAATTCTATGCATCGTGTACTCGCAATTGCTGGTCAGGTTCTCAGTGCCTCTTCGACTACTACACCGTGCATTAACCCATCCTTCCCTCTTCTCTCTACACATGGAGCCCTAACTCAGCCTACATGCTAATTCTCCCCTTACCACTCTCTCTCTCACTCTAGACTCATGAACAACATGCATCAGAGCCATTTTTAGGCTCAAATTTTGATTCTTCTTTTATCTCAAATTCCACATCAAAACAAACCACCTTTTTTATTTTGGGCTCAGCTTTTTCTCTTTAGCATCATCATTGTGTACTAGCATGGAGCGTGCCAGACATCATCACTTTTACAAAATAAGAGCACACCACACTGCCCGAACCACATCCAAAGCCATGCCTACTCTGGTACCAGACCAGCACAATGCCAGATCCGCGTTCAGAGCCATGTCAGTCCTGGTATTATATTTGCACAGTGCCAAATCTGCATCCAAAGCCACTTAAGCCCTGGTGCCAGACCAGCAGTGTCAGATCCGCATCTAGAGCCACACAAGCCCTGGTATCAGATTAGCACGGTGATGCTTATCCAGAGCCACATCAGCCCCAGTACCAGACAAGCCCACTGACAGATCCTAATCCAGAGATACGTAGACTCTGACAGAATCTAGTACCTAAATCAAGAACACAAACACTAGAAAATAAAAAGAAGAACATCATCATGTCAGAATCTGATGAAACAATCTCCCTAAAGTAAAAATGCACAATTCAAGATAAACTAGGGCACGCTTAAGATTGATCAATTGACTCTTACATGTACACTTTTGGGTTTTAGTTTTATAATCTGAGTCAAATTTCTTACATTTCAAACCGAATGGCATTGTTCCTCCAATAAGCCGAAGCTACCAGATTTGCTTGACTCAACAAAATGATTACAGTGCTAGATATATATTGTAATTTGTGAAGGAACAGGATGCCCTTGCTACACACAATATGTAAGAATAGGTTTAATTGACTCGTTCATGGTAATTTTACATCGTTATTATCTAAAAATCTATTCGAACTTTTCATTAACTCGGTTCATAAATGGACATGCTTCAGTTTTAATGAAACGGCCGGGCAGTTTGCTGCCTTTTTTTTAAAAAAAAACAGGGACATGCATTTGATGCATTTGAATGAAGATAAAGGCTAATGGAAGGAAATTTCAAAATATTAATTAACACACAATAACAGAAATTGAAACAAAAAGGAAAATATTACTTTTGATACATGCCAGTATTGAATTATTTAAAAAACTACAGTACCGACATGCAGAGAAAAACACCAATTTATCAAATCAAGATCAAGAACGATGCATTTTTCAAAAAATATAAGGACAAGAAACAAGAGAAAACCATAACCAGGAGAAGAGGGAGGAGGAGGCAATTACCTTTGAGGCTCAGCGAAGCAGCGAGGTGAGGAGGTGAGAACGCGTGTGGGAGTGGAAGAGACTGGAGAGAGGATAGAGAATTCTCAGAGAAATAACTGGAGGGCAGAAGTTATGTAACAGAAAAAATCGACGCCGTTGGTTTATTTAGAAATTAATCGTTACCATCCGTTGAAAGCTATTTAAGTCAAAAAAAAAAAAAAGAGTCCGCATCGTCTGCATTAACTCAAAAGAGCATCTTTTGAGTTAATACATACTGACCGTCCGATTATAAACGGAGCCCATCCGGCCTCCAATTAAAATATAGGGAGTCTTTAATATTAGTGTTAGTCTAAGTCGCAACAATATGAAAGTTGATCGGACGGTCAAAATACATTAAGTCAAAAGATTCCTTTTTGAGTTAATGCAGAAGATACGAATGCCAAAAAGAATATCGATAAGATCACGTTTTGTATGAGACAAAATGGACGTTCCAGTACTACGTGCTTTATATAATAGTTCGGATATAAATTACCTGCTCGAGTCTGCTAAGCACAAGTGCACAACACGTGAACATATAAATATGTGGTAGGTTTTAACTTTTTAAGTATTCCAAGTAACTGAATACTGATGCTCCCCTTGTTTCTCTTGAGTAGATATATAGTGGTGGAGCTTTTCACTTTTTAGCTTTCTCAACATCTTTATTTGGCTCAATTTAAGAGTTTGTGCCAAAGATAGCCATTGGAGGGAGGTTAGTCTATCTCTGTCTCTCTCTTCTCTCTCTATCCGATTTAGGTTTTTTTTCACTGTGCACTATAATTTGTGGGCTTCTACTGACGAGCCAATCAGATTCTGCTCAAACCCTTTCGGTTCAATAGCTTTTCGCTCTAATTTTTCACATTCGGCTCCCCATCTTTTTCTTTGAGGTTAGAGGTCGATGAGAAAATATGCATTCATACTCGGCACCTTTTCGAATTTCACAATTATTTCTGTCTTCCACCTAATTGAAAGAGATCGCGTTTGCTTTTGCTATCTTGATATTGTACAGTGAATCAGTAATAATTGCTTTCCCACTGCCCATTTAATAGCTAATTTTTTCAAGTAATTATCTCTTGCTATTGCCTTGCTTTTTTTTTTTTCCTCTTTGTTTGCTCGACAGGGGAAATTGGGGAAAGGAATTGCTACGACAGATTTCCGAAGGTTGATGTTTCATAAAGACTCTGATATTCTCTTTTCATTGGTTGCTTTGGATATCAGCCTGGCACATTCCACCTTTTTTCTTGAAAAAGATTGCATCTTTTTTGGCTTTCCTTTTTTTTTTTTTTTCTTTTAATAGCATCCGTATTTTTTTTTAATCTTGTTCAAGCACAAGGCATCATTAGCAACATTTAAAATCTCTGTTTTTTTTTTATTGTATGGGAAATTTAATTCGAAATTTTAGGTCCATTCTATTACAAGCACAATAATGCTCCTATTTAGTTCTCATTTCACCACCTCACAAAACCTTACTATCACTTCCTTGCAGTTTCAGCATGGCTTTAGACTCTCCAAAGATCAACCAAGCAAATTATAGAAATATAAGCATCACTTCAATTTTGTTAGTCCTTGCATTATGCTCTCTCTCCTACATACTAGGAGCATGGCAAGGCACTACATCCTCTCCTCTCACCTCCCTCGCAAAAATTACAAAATTGCCCCAATGCAAACCTGACAAAACCACTTTGAAAACGAAACCTCTCGATTTCCAAGCGCACCACCAGATTGGGTTCAATGAAAGTTCAACTAAAACAGAAACATTTTACCCTTGTGACTTGAAATTCAGTGAGTACACCCCCTGCCAAGACCCAAGAAGAGCTCGAAAGTTCGAAAAAACCATGTTGAAGTATCGAGAAAGGCACTGTCCCAAAAGAGAAGAACTTTTGAGATGTCTCATACCTGCCCCACCTAATTATAAGAACCCCTTTAGCTGGCCTCAGAGTAGAGATTATGCCTGGTACGATAACATACCACATAGGGAACTGAGTATTGAAAAAGCAGTACAAAACTGGATTCAGGTTGAAGGGAAACGGTTCCGCTTCCCTGGAGGTGGTACGATGTTCCCACGTGGGGCCGATGCATATATTGATGATATAAACAAGTTGGTGCCGCTGACTGACGGGAGTATTCGTACTGCACTTGATACTGGTTGCGGGGTAAGAGAACTTCTTTTTAAATGTATGATACAACTGTAAGAACTAAAAGCTGACTGGTACTGAGTTGAGCTGGTCATCTTTGATATCATTATGAACCTGTGACGAATTATTTTTTATTGCTAACAACTTGGTATGGTACAAACTGGCATGATCATCCGTGGTACCATCATCTTGGTACTACCTAGGCTAGGTTGTTTTACAAGCTGGTCGGTAAGGTGCCAATGCCTTGACTCTGTAAACTTGGTTCTACAATTCCGGTACGGCATAGCTATGATGTAACAGTACAACTGTACTCTACCATTCTCTAGTAGTTAAATTGTAAATCTAAGATACTTTTGTTATAGGTAGCAAGTTGGGGGGCATATCTACTAAAGAGAGATATTCTGACGATGTCGTTTGCACCAAGAGATTCACATGAAGCACAGGTGCAATTTGCATTGGAACGAGGTGTGCCAGCTATGATTGGTATCATGGCGACAGATAGGATACCTTACCCAGCTCGGGCCTTTGACATGGCACACTGCTCTAGATGCTTGATCCCTTGGAATAAATATGGTACACTTTGATTATTATGCACAGAAATTAAAATAGTTAGAAGGATTCTAATTCTAAATTTATTTTCAAGATATTTGACTAAAATACTTTATGGTACTGAACTTGGGTAAAAGTTGCGGCCAACATTAGTGTTATGTGTACATGAAAGAATAGCTCTATATTTATGTTTGTAGGTCCTTGTACAATGTCTTTCAATGATTATGCTCTATTTACAATATTGTTGATGTGCAATTTTGTTTCATGGATTCTATTTATAACAGATGGGATTTACTTGATAGAAGTGGATCGGGTTCTGAGGCCAGGTGGGTACTGGATCCTGTCAGGTCCCCCAATTAGATGGAAGCAATACTACAGAGGCTGGGATAGAACGGAAGAGGATTTGAAACAAGAACAAGATGAAATAGAGGATCTGGCAGCCCGGCTCTGCTGGAAGAAGGTTGTCGAAGAAGGAGATCTTGCCATCTGGCAGAAGCCCATGAATCACGCTGAGTGCATTAAAAACCATAAAGTCCATAAGAACCCGCCAATTTGCAACACCAACGATCCTGACTCGGCATGGTAAGATGATATGACATGTATTATAGCTAGTCTGTAGTGGTACAGAACCCAATAGCATATAGTGAGCCAAAATATGTTGAATCCCTAAAAAGAACCTCAATTAAGGCAGTAAGAAAATATTGTGTGTGGCCAAGAAGTACCATCGCTAACCATTACAATTAACAAACTGGAGAAGCTTATCCTTTGTTCTTGATGGTACCATACCATTTGCTGCCATATAATACATACACAAGGTCTGCTGCTTCTGAACAATGCTTGGATATAAAGGTCGTTTCTTTTTTGTCTTACATCTTTATTACTGGTTTTCTCGAAGAGCCAACTTTGTTTCTTATGCCACATGTAGGTACAAGAAAATGGAGACTTGCATCACTCCCCTCCCTGAAGTGAACAGCCCGACTGATACCGCAGGAGGGACCCTTGAGAAATGGCCCAAACGTGCTATCTCAATCCCACCAAGAATACGCCTTGGGTCTGTCCAAGGAATCACTCCTAAAAATTTCCAAGACGACACCAAACTATGGGCTGATCGGGTCAACTACTACAAGAAACTGATCCCACCTCTGGCAAAGGGGCGATTTCGTAATATCATGGACATGAACGCTGGTCTTGGATCCTTCGCTGCTGCACTGGTGCAGTATCCTGTATGGGTCATGAACGTGATCCCCACTGGTATGGTAAGAGACACGCTTGGAGTAATCTATGAGAGGGGGTTTATAGGCACATACCATGACTGGTGCGAGGCATTTTCAACATATCCTAGGACATATGACCTTATGCATGCTGACAGTGTCTTCAGCATCTATCAGGACAGGTAAAGCAAAGCTCCGATTAGCACTACAGTGGAAATTATGTATTGTTAAGACATCTATTGGTTTTTATTGGTACATAGTAGTTTTGAACCTCACCGGTTTGACAGTTTCTATTGGTACTAGACCTGATTTGTGCAGAAACCAGTCTGCTTGATACCCCTAACAGCGCAGTTAAACCCCAAAATATTTTCCTTTAATAGATGGGGGAAAAAAGAGAAGTGGCTGGCATTGTTCCAGTACTTGATAATTTTTTAGGTTCATCCATTTTGTGCTCTCTATAAATTTCTATATATGCAGTAGATTTAACAAGGTTTTATAAACAAATGTTCTTTCATTGGTTTTCTGGTAGGCCTTAGTTCTTCCACTTAACCTTAACTAGACCACAAAAAAACCAAGAATTAAAAAGAAAGTAAATATATTTAGACTGCAATAAAATTACCAGGATCACAGCTGATAACGTGCCTAACTTTTCAGGTGTGATATGACCTATATTCTGTTGGAGATGGATAGAATTCTTAGGCCAGAAGGTACGGTTATATTCCGAGACAGTGTGGAAGTGTTGGTTAAGATACAATCCATAACGGATGGCATGAGATGGAGAAGTCAGATGATGGATCATGAATCCGGCCCGTTTAACCCAGAAAAGATCCTTGTGGCAGTTAAGACCTACTGGACAAGCCAGCCTAAGCAACAGTAAAAGAAAAACCCAAAATGTGACCTAGCATTTTGTTGGTATTAGACACTGAATCCTTAACTTTTTTTTGTTGACATGCCCTAAGTCATGTTTTCCCTATTCTTTTATTAGGTGTGAGAAAATGTTGTTCTTTGTTTGTGTATATTGTATATTAGGGAAAAGCAAAAGAGGTACTTGGTCCGTTTGGGACATCTTGTATGATTGTACATTTTTTTTGTAATTTCCATCCATGAATTTTGTTACAGGAATATTGTTTTTGTGGTTGTTGTCAGTGCATGGATGTATGTTTATTCTTTCATTTGCTCTTTGTTTTTCTTCTTTTCCTTTCACAGCTACTTCTCAAATGTTAAAACATTGCACTAACAGCAATTAAGAAACCCCAACTGGTAATTGACATATTTTCAATAAAAATGTTATTCAAGTGCAATTACAAATTCTTCATTGTTGTCCCCATTTGTTCAATTGCACCAAATTGGGACCAAATAACATTTTACCAAGGCAATGTTAATTTTGCCTAGCTGTATACTTTTAAGTCTACCAGACATGCCAATTCATCCTCAATCAGTACTTAATTACTTTGTAGTGGTACTACTACTCCAATTGAATTAATTGTCTTAGATACTAGAAAAGATACCTTTTGTATTAGATATAGTACTAAAGGACATCGTGAGATTCAGTATTTATATAGAGAGGGTATTAGCGGGGCATGGCTGTTGTTATCTACTGTTAATTAATTAATACGGAGGGGCGGAGGGCTAACACTAGACCATAGCAATCTAACTAAACAGAGAGAATTACTCGCCGAATAATTTGTTTCTGGATGCTGATCAGTTGAATTTGAGAGTGTAAGATCTCCTCCTTATAGTATGAATATTGGTTGATCACTTGAATTTATAATTGAGGGAAGCTTTTCACCCAAAGACAGTGGGAGCCATAGGAGAGAGTAGTTGTTTATTTTTGGTTCAATTTTTTTTTATATATATTATTTTGTTTTATTTTTTTCAAAAAATAAAATAAAATATAAATATGGTTGTGTTTAAAATAATTATATAATTACGTCTTTTTCTTCTTCTTCTTTTGTCTCACTCTATATTATTTTCTAACTCTGTCCCGTCTATATATTATATAGTAGTTGTATGAAATGTAAACTTAAATCTCATATGAAGTATCCGTTTCAGTTAATATGAAATGTCCTACTACCGATATCAAATAGAATAGAGTTAAAATGCTCTATTAGTTATGTATTCCATTATGCCACAATATTATTATCTCTATTTTCAAAGTTTAAGCAATCGATCTGAACAGGAGCGGATCTAGAATTTTCGTTGGGGAACAACTTATAATTAATATTACCAATCATAATTCAAGAAATTTATTTTTATTTTAACACTAAATTTAACCCGAATTATAAATCAAACATCTAGAGGGGGGCAAAAAATTTTCAGGAAGGGGCAAAGTCGATCGGTACCAATAGATCACCACTAAAACTCAAAATCCAGGAGGGCCGGCTGCCTCCCCCTGTGCTACAGTAGATCCACCCCTGGATCTGACCCGCTCAATATGATCTTCATATTAAAATGTGCTTGGATACAAAAAATTTTGTTTTTTTTTATTTTTTAAAATAGATTCAAAATCAGTATTATGGACCATTCAAAAATAGTGTTTTTTGTACCTCTCTAAACAGTTAGTAAAAAAAATTCTAAAAATTTTAAAATTGTTGTCCAAACACATTTTAGTATGAAGATCATGTTGAATGGTTTGAATTAATTATTTAAACTTAGAAAATAAAAATAATAATATTATGATATGATTGAACACAAAATCAATAAAGCATTTTAACTCTAATCTATCAATAATATATTCCAGACCCATTAAATATAAAATATCAACCTAGAATATGGCCTAGGTTGGAGTTTGCAAAAACTTGCTTTAATAGAAGACTTAGGTAGCAGTGCCTATATCTGTCATTTTGTTCGGTGATACATAAATGATAGATCACATCACACAAATAAAAGACTTGCATTGAAATATATAGATAATGACTTGTATTAGTTATGTCTGTCAGTTGCATATTATGTTTTTTTTTTTTAAATATCACATTACACAAATAAATATGATAACGACACATGAATCACGGTACGTGACTCAACAATTATATTTTGTTATATATTTAATTAGGACGTAAATTCTTTTTACATTTTTAATAACACTATATATTATATACTGCATATATGTTATTTTTCTTTAAAAAAATCAAACACACAAATAAACATGATAACGACACAGCAATTATATTTGTTATGTATTTGATTACCACGTAACCTTTTTACATTCTTAATAACATTATATATAATATGACATAATAGAATAAAGAATAGGATGGAAAACGCTTCCTCGCTTGCCACTGTAAGGACCTGTTCAGTGTCCTTGTTGAGAATAGAAATAGGAACTGAAAATTACTATTTACGTGAGAACAAAATTAGGCCCTGTTCAATGTGTTACTATTCATGTAAAAAAAAAATTCAAACTAAAATTTTGTTTTTCAGGTAAATAATAATTTTCAGTTCCTATTTCTAAGAGGACGCCAAATAGAATTCACTACCTCCGAGATATCTCATATTTTGCGTGACTTTTTGGAAAATCTCAACCGTTCAAAGACGCTGTGCACCAATCTCAAAGCTCACATAATACTGGCCCCCGCGCTATCCCTGAATAGGCACCGGACACGTAGGACACGCAAAATATGAGATATCTCAGGGATGCGCACTCCGCCAAATAGGCCCTGACAACACAACTCGCCCCCGGCTACGGACTTTAACCTAAAAAAGAAGATGAAAAAAAACCACTTTAACTCCAAATAAAGAAAAGCAAAAAGACTATACACGGCAGTGTCACGACTCGCGACAATAACCTACTTCCCTCGAAAAGTACGTCCTTATCTGGATCGTTCCATGGAATTCATATCCTCTGCTTTAACTCAAAATATTCTCTTTTAAGATAATAAATCTCAACCGTCTAATTTTAAATGGATCCAATCCGATTTCTGTTTATAACTTATGGGCTCTTCAGTATTAGTGCGGATCTAATCCACACGAATTTTAAAACAAACCGGATGATCGAGATTCATTACTCAAAAGATTCCCTTTTGAGTTAACGCAGAGGATACGAATTCTGTTCCATGTGCACAGCATATGGGGCCAAAATGTCCGAATAGACGGTGAACTTGCGAAGAGCTCAAAACTAATCTTACAATTACTTTTTGCGAAGTTATGTTTATATTTCTAGTGTTTTATCATGGTCGTAATTTTGAGGAGGTTTCCGAAATATAAGCTTTTATTAGTGCTATACAAACTTATTTTTTATTTATATTTTAAAAATTTGAAACTTAAATAACGAACTTAAAACAATTATTTTTATTTGATTTCATGAGAGATACATATACATAAAATTAAACAGTTAAATTTATAATAAACTAGGTGGTAAAAAATTAAAAGAATCTAGTTAAACTACGATGAATTAATTAATTAATTTCAATACATTTATGTGTTGATCACTTAATCGAGTATCGAATGAGCTCTAAAAATAACAAGGTTCTAAATAGTGTTTATCGCGTCATAGCGGGGAGCCTCCAAAAAAAGCTATAGCGAATAGTGACGCTATAGCAAAAGCTATGTCACATAGCGTTTTTTTTATTTTATCTAAATTATATTATATATTTGTACTAAATATAAACATTATTTAATCTCATAGAACAATAAATAATACCAAATTGATTAAAAAATTATAATATTCATATTGAACCAATACAAAGTTTAAATTACGACTCAAAATATCTATAGTAATACTAATATCATAAATTATCAATATTTTTCTATTCAAAATATCTTCAACATCATAACATAATTTATCTTTTTTCTATTTAAATTTCAAAATAACCTAGAAATTAAAAAAAAAAATTCATACTTCTAGTAAAATAAACAAATGATCATTGAAGAAATTCTTGTTAGTCCCTAAAATTTTCATAATTTAGCAATTATTTATTTGATTTATCATTAGTTAAAAAAAATCAAGAGCAAAAGGAAAAATTTATTATAGCGGACCTGAATTTGATATAATGTAATATTCATCAAAATTAAACAATATCTTCATCATTTATTTATTTTAAAGCCCATATAAAGTGAAAAAAAAAAACAGCTCATGTTGCATAGCGCGCGTTATTTGCACTATATGCTATGCGCTATAGCGGGCCGCTATTACCGGTATAGCGTCCGTAGCTCAAATAACGTGTGTTAATGCTATAACTTAGCGTTTAGAGTTCAAAAACACTAAAGCGCCGCTATTTAGAACACTGAAAAATAATAAAAGCTTACGTACATGCATCTTTAATGAAATAAAAATTTGAAACATTCATTATTTATCGGTTTTGATTCGATAAAAGATGAGTTTGTGGCAGGGGTGAAAACGGAGCTCGTAGTGGTAAAACTATATATTCATATTTTTTTTATTTTTTGGATACATATTGGATATTATACGGATACGGATTGAATTGGATATTTATAAAAAAAATATAACAATATAATTAAATAAAATTCGTAATATTTATCTAATTATAATGGTGAATAACATAATTTGTTTGTAATATATATTAAACTATATGTTATATATCTACTATTTGAATACATATAATTGAAATGTAAAATTATATATGTATTCATATCCATGCAAATATTTAGATATCGGATATCCATGTCTAATTTTTCGAATACGGGTCATATATTATTCACACTATTTTCACGCCTAGTTTGTGGCATTATGTTACACCAAACATTAAATCATTGATATTGTTTTACTTCTAAAACTATGATTAATATAAAAATTACAAATTTTAGAGTTTGATTTGTGGAAGATCAATTTTAAGCCCAAAACTAACCATTTACTGTGATTAATATATATTTTATATCATTAATTTGTATACCTTTTGATCTAGCACGAAACATGCAGTGAAATTAATAATTTATTATTTGAATGCGTCATCAAGTTTTGATCGAGATAAGGCACGCACACACAAAAACAAAAAAAACAGGCACAGGATCCTTCTCTTTTTACAAGGGTTGATGAGTTGAGCACTTACTAGTCGATAAGATGTTAAATCAAAGATTTAATTTTGTATTTAGTTCTCTGAATACTCGCTCCACTGATTTTCTCTTTATAATTTCTTCATATGAATGTTGCCATAAAAGCAATTAATTGATACTATTTATTTCATTTTTATGTTATTGATTAGAACAAAGTGATTAATATGTTTACTCACTAAATATTGATTACTTTTCTAATTAACAGAGAGATAAAGACAATATAGTTAATTTCATTGTTAAATAAAGATAAATTATAAAAAGATAAATATTAACTATGGATTTTTTTGATCTGATTTGTTTTTATTATTTGTATATCCTGTTTGAATTTTGAAAACGGAGCAAGGTACGGACAAAATATTAGTAAATATTTATTGATTGAACTCCGATAAAATATATACAGAGAGTGTACGCAGTTGTTTAAAACATAGCGTTAATAATTTTAATTCAAACAAGTGGCTTTAATATACCTGACATCTAATCCAACAGCAAGGCTGAACAAAAAATCGAGGTTCGAATATTTTGTTTTCAATAGAACACAGTATTTTCTAAAAGGAGAAACAAATATGCAACAAATACTGGTAATTCGGTATCGCAATGGTTGATGTAGGGGTGTAACGAATCGGCTATTATCTGATTTCGTTCGAATCTGAATTCGGAAATTACTTAAAATAATTGATCCGTATCTGTATCCGTATAACGGATAAGAATATGATAAGATTTTTAACTATATGTATCTATTTGTATCCGGCTATATACATTTCTAAACCACAACAAATGTACTTTGTGTTCTTAAATTGATTTATTAAATTGCATATTAATACCAATGATTTATTAAACAACATATACATATATATTTTGGTGAACAATATAACACTATGACATAATTAGTGAATTAATATTTTGATAATATAGTATATATTTTGTAACCAAAAAATTATTGTAAAAAATACTAGATCTAATTTTGAATGAAAATTATATTTAGGTGTTATTCTTCTGATTTTTTTATTTTTATCCAAAATTTAAATTAAATTTCAAAAATTAACCGGTTTGACTGTGAAATTTTAAATCTACCCAAACCGGTGAACAGTTAACCGGACCAAATTTCCGGTTAACGGTTAACCGGACCCTAGGTGCGTTTAACGGTTTAGTGGACCAATGGGTTCGCTTAACGGTTTAGCGGACCAAGGGTTCGGTTAACTGTTTAGCGGACCAAGGGTATGGGTTCGGTTAACGGTTTAGCGGACCAAGGGTTCGGTTAACGGTTAACCGGATTCGTTGGTTCGGTTAACCGTTAACCGAACCCGATTTTTTTTTTTTTACTTTTTTTTTAAAATAGAAAATTAAAAAAAAAATTATATTGAAAATATACATGAAAATTCGTATTTAGATTTATCAAATTTACATCAAAAAAATTTATAAATCTAATATGAAATTTAAAATTATAGAAAAATACACATACACATATACATATACATATACATATACATATCATAAATAATA
Organism: Carex pumila; assembly: GCA_033356055.1. Taxonomy (NCBI): domain Eukaryota; kingdom Viridiplantae; phylum Streptophyta; class Magnoliopsida; order Poales; family Cyperaceae; genus Carex; species Carex pumila. The sequence continues at coordinate 387,394 of JARJHM010000024.1, forward strand.
TATGGTTACCAATTTTTTTATTTTTTTTTTACTTTTTTTTAAAACAGAAAATTTTAAATTTTTTATTTTTCTATTGAAAATATGCATGAAAATTCATATTTAGATTTATCAAATTTACACCAAAAAAATTTGTAAATCAAATATGAAATTTAAAATTATAGAAAAATATGCATACACATACACATACACATATACATATACATAAATAATATACGGTTACCAATTTTTTTTATTTTTTTTACTTTTTTTTAAAACAGAAAATTTTAATTTTTTTTTCTATTGAAAATATACACGAAAATTCGTATTTAGATTTATCAAATTTACACCAAAAAAATTTGTAAATCAAATATGAAATTTAAAATTATAGAAAAATATACATACACATACACATATACATATACATATACATAAATAATATACAGTTACCAATTTTTTTATTTTTTTTACTTTTTTTTAAAACAAAAAATTTTAAATTTTTTTATTTTTCTATTGAAAATATACATGAAAATTCGTATTTAGATTTATCAAATTTACACCAAAAAAATTTGTAAATCAAATATGAAATTTAAAATTATAGAAAAATACACATACACATACACATATACATATACATATACATATACATATACATATACATATACATATACATAAATAATATACGGTTACCAATTTTTTATTTTTTTTACTTTTTTTTAAAACAGAAAATTTTAAATTTTTTTATTTTTCTATTGAAAATATACATAAGAATTCGTATTTAGATTTATCAAATTTACACCAAAAAAATTTGTAAATCAAATATGAAATTTAAAATTATAGAAAAATACACATACACATACACATACACATACACATACACATATACATATTATTTTAAATTTCATATATAATTTAAATTTTTCTATAATTTTAAATTTCATATTTGATTTACAAATTTTTTTGGTCTAAATTTGATAAATCTAAATATAAATTTTCATGTATATTTTCAATAGAAAAATAAAAAAAATTAAAATTTTCTGTTTTAAAAAAAAGTAAAAAAAGTAAAAAAAAAAAAAATCGGGTTCGGTTAACGGTTAACTGAACCAACGAATCCGGTTAACCGTTAACCGAACCCTTGATCCGCTAAACCGTTAACCGAACCCATTGGTCTGCTAAACCGTTAACCGAACCTAGGGTCCGGTTAACCGTTAATCGGAAATTTGGTCCGGTTAACCGTTAATCGGAAATTTGGTCCGGTTAACCGGTTTGGGTAGATTTAAAATTTCACAGTCAAACCGGTTAATTTTTGAAATTTAATTTAAATTTTGGATAAAAATAAAAAAATCGGGTTATTCTTACTATAATATATATTATTAGTAATTTATCTTTAATTGTTACCAATTATCTTTTCGAAACAAAGCTACTATTTTATATGAAATCATGTTCGAATCTAAACCTATCGAGGAAAATTTTTATATTTTGAAATACGTATGTATAAAATTCATACAGGAGAATCCAAAATATAAAATTCAGAAAAAACGAAAGACAACTCTGAACGTCACCCACTTGTTAACCAAGTCCGTTTCCGCTCAGGTACCTGAGGCGCAATATATATAAATGGAGGGTCCAGATTATTCTTATCCGGATCAAACTCAATTCGTTGCCTATGAAAACTATAGAAGATTCGTTTTGATTCATGCCAGGTTAAAACAACGCTCCAGATTTAATTGCTGCACCTCAGGTACCTGGGGGATCCGAATTCTGAAGTTGGAGGCTTGGACGATCTCCCCGATTCAATTGGAGTCAGATTCATCTTCGAAACTCTGGAAAACTTCTCTACTGGTAGCCGCTACCAGTTTTTCAAAAAAAAAAAGAAACTCTGGAAAAATTCTCTACTGGTAGCCGCTACCAGTTTTTCAAAGAAAGAAACTCTGGAAAACTTCTATGAAACGACTCGAAAGTGTAGTACAGTAAATTTACAGGGATAATTTCTATGAAACGACTCGAAAGTCAAGTAGTAAACATAGTCACAAAATTCATGAACTAAATCCGAATTAAACTAAAATGATTCGATTTTTTGGTTATGCTGAAACGGAATGTCAAATTATTCAGTTAACCGAACTTTGACTGAATTAAACTCCAATAATTCACAAATTTTAAGAATTTTCCTGAATTGTTCGCGAATTGTTTCTGAATTTTTCCCATAAATTTTTTTTTGGTTTTTTTTTTTTGGTCTCTTGCGGACTAAGATCTATAATTTGGATAATTCTGAATTATATTCGAATTATTTTTGAATCACAAATTTTTGACCTCGTGAAACCAAATCTGAATAATTTATTTGTCAATGTGCTACTAAAGTAAATTTACAGGGATCTCTTACATGTTTCTGCTCATACTATTTGCCACAGGATATCTATACTGCAGTCTTTCCTGCTCCAGGACTTTCGCTGTTCGTTTCCTTCTCTCCACAATCCACATCATCTCCCCCGTACACCTACGCCTCTTCTCCTCCTTAAAAAAAAAAAAAAAAATTACATTGGAAAAAACGAAGTAAAAGAGAGCTAAGAGAAAGCCTCAAGCGAAAACCCTCCTCTGTCTTGTATACGACAAAGACAGGGACAAGAGGGAAGTGCAGAAATGGGGGATTCATTGAATGCTAGCTCGACTGAAGATTCGCTATTAGAGGAGTCTGTACGGGCAGCCGAGCAAGCGCGGGAGCTACAGGACGCTGCGGCGTCGCTCATGTCGCGCACATGGGCCGACGAGCAGTCGCTTCGCCAGCGGGCACTCGCCATAGATTCCGATCTCAAGCGCCTCGAATCGGTTTCTAAGAAAAATCGTAGCCTTGATCCACAACTCAAAGAAAAGGTTCGATTTTTGCTTTTGTAGAGATTGCTGATTTATTTGCTAAGGTTTATAAGTGCTAAGTCTCTGGGGATTGGGATTGTTCTATGAAGTCCTGGATCTTACGAGCTAAAGCCACTTGGTTATGTACAATCTGTCCCAATCTTCAGTGAGTGTCACATATTCAATATAGATAGACTATTCCTTGAACTCTTTTTCTAAGTCCATTCAAACCAACAATGCAATTATGGAGAGAATTAATCAGACATTGAATAGTTTTGGCTGATGACATGCATCTCCGAGATTGTCTTGTTCCTTGCTAAATAAAAACAAGGATGATGGCTACTTCTCAAATCTTCGATTTTTTATTTTTGTTCTTGATCATGTCTGCCACTAATTTACCTGATTTACACATTCTGAATGGTAGCATATACACTGAATGTGTCATTAATTGGTAATATATTTGTGATATGCACACACTAGAGACTGATCCACCATGTTTCATGATATTAACAACTAAACAGTTCATGCAAGTAGTTTAGAAACCAAAATCAATTCAGTTCCTATTTGAGATTCAACTGGCGTAGATCGGTACAATATCAGTAACAGACTTTACTGGGATGAGCTTGAATTCATGTACATTAAATTGTTAGAAAAATCTAGCTTCTTTGCTTACCATCTACTTCAAAGACAAAAAAAGTCATAGCAATATTTTAATTGAATTCCACTCTCCCCTTAGTATTTATCTGTTTTATTTTTTATTTTTGTCACATTTGATTAATCAGATTGAGGAGGAACTCTACCGGGCTAGGTGTATTCTCACTGATGGAGATGCAGCAGTGCTTCTTCCAAACAAATCACATGGTTTTCATATATTTTCACCCGTTCCATTTTTTGGAGTGTTGTTTTTTGTTGTGTTCTGATGTACTCATGTATTTACACTCTTTTTTTCTTTTTGGGGATATAAGGCCGATTTTTGAAGATGTTCCTTGGTCCCATCAATGTGCGGGCAACACGCAAGGAGGTGCAACTTAAAGTGAAGGAAGAATACAATAGCTACAAAGTATGTTTTATTCTTCTTCTGTCTCTTTTGTTTCTCTGTTTGTTTTTTATGATGGATCAGAACTTGGTAACTATAACCTGGATTTTAGTAACAGCTTATATACTGAAATTTCTGCTGGTACAAATCCTAAGTAGTATGGTAAGACTTCTGTAACTGTTCAGCTTTCCCTAGTTTAGTTGATAGAACCAAAATTCCTTGGAATGAGCATAAATTGTATTTGTTCCATTGTTAATTGAGCATGTACCAGAACTAATGAAGTATGTATGACATTCTGAATGGTATACATGGTAGCATTTATTAGAAGATAGTAAATTCCCACAATTTCAATATTTACCGAAGTGACCTAATTTATCTCATTCTTCAGGATAGAACAGCATTTTTGTTTCTTCTATTCCCATCATTAATTCTTCTACTGAGAGGTTGGATTTGGGATGGCTGCATGCCAGCTTTGCCTGTTCAACTATACCAGGTATACTAAATGTTTCTTAACAAATTTGTTACCTTCATAATTATTATGACGGAATAATACTGAGGCGCTAATGCCTTTTGTCATTAATGTTTTGAAAGGCTTGGCTGTTGTTCCTTTACACAACCTTAGCTTTGCGAGAGAACATTTTGAGAGTAAATGGAAGTGACATTCGTCGCTGGTAAATGAATTAGTTTAATCATTTTTATAAGTCGAGATACTATGTTTCATATCTCAGATTATTTTAACATTGAAATGGTTTACTTCAGGTGGATATACCATCACTATTGTGCAATGGTAATGGCTCTTATGAGCCTGACATGGGAGGTAAAAGGGCAACCTGATTGTGCTACCAAACAGGTATGTTCTAATTTATTATTTCTTTTACCAAGTACATGGCTACTATATATTACGTGTAAATTTTAATTTGTTTTAACTTTTTGCGATTGTAGAAAGGGGTGCAACTATTTTTGGGTTGGGCAATAATGCAAGGATTTGCAATGCTTCTCCAGAATAGGTACCAGCGTCAGAGGTTGTACACTCGAATTGCTCTTGGCAAGGTACTCATTTACCCCCCTTGACTTCTCCAATCTTTAGTAGATTAAATAAAATATTATATCACGAACATGAACAGGCAAAGTATCCAAAATAGCCCTCCTAAGATTTGTCGACTAAGTCTGCAACTTTTTACACCTTTATTTACTTACGTTTTTTTCATATTATGCAATCTATGTAGGCAAAAAGAATGGATGTAGTGTGGGGAGAGACAGCTGGTGTTGAAGGTCAATTGCTGCTTCTTTGCCCCCTTCTCTTTCTTTTACAGGTACGAACCCAGATTTTTGTTTCTAATATATCAGAAGAGTTATTGAAGAACGTTTTGAAAAATATATTGAAAACAAACTATGTTCTTGCAACATGTGGGTCCTGTCTAATTGAGTTATGATTCATTAAAATGAAGAAATGAAGAGTCAGAAATTCTGTCTTGTGTTCGCTCACAGATTTTGTCAAGTTAATGCTAAAGAAATTTAAGCTCCACTGTGAAATTGCTTTTTTTTTTCAGGGATTTGAGGCATATGTTGGGTTGTTACTTCTCAAAACAGCTTTAGACAGTGGTATCCCTGAATGGCAGGCATGTTATCTATATCATCTTTAATGATTTAATTATTATTTAGTATCTTGGTTGGAAGTTGAATATGCCATACCTCCTGATACCATAGATGATCCACAAGGAAGTATGATACCGGCAGGTCCAGCACTACTGCCTTGCTGTTTTTTTTTCCCTATTGTGGACCCAAATTTATGCCTTAAGCATCTTTGAGCATTAATAAGGCATTGGAAAAATTGATGGCTTGTACCTTAACTGTTACTGGGTGATTCAGAATGAAAACCATGGCAATAATTAATAACATCACCTCATAACAGGCAAATTAAGAAAAAAAAAAGGTTAACTGGTATTTTTAACAAAGATTTATATCTTTTCTCAATATGTTTTGTTTTATGTTTGATTTTATAGCCGATAGTTTGTGGGATCTTGCTTGTTGTGATGGCAGTCGGTAATTTCATAAATACAGTTCAGACCCTAATGGCCAAATCACGCTTCAAGAAAAAAATGAAGAGGACAAAGAGCAAGCAAGATACAGTAGAAAAAACCAACTAAAATCATCACTTGAAAAACTGATGATTTTAGTTGTGATCCTGTCCCCCTTGTAAATCATTTGATTTTTTTGTTCGAAATGGTTTTTTCTATAATAAGTTATCTCTCTGGTAGAAGTCTTTCTTCCCAGGTGGTGGGAAATGTATAACATTATTCAATTTTTGTGAGCTAGTTTGAATGTTATCTGTGCATACTATTGGGTAGAGTTATAGAGGCTCAATCGAACAACTGTATGCAAATGCCATACTAACTACATGCAAAAGTGGGGATAGTAGCCTCTTTTCATGCTTTATTTGATGTACTTGACATTTTTTGTTTCCGCATTTGTAATCTGTGTTAGCATCCTTTGCAGTCTTATGGAGGTCAAAATGATTATCTGATCAAATTAAATGGGAAAAGAAGATAGAAAAAAAAATGATATGGTTCGTTGTTTTGGTTATTAATCTCGGACTGATTGAAGGTGAGCTGGTTTTGCCTAGGATACGCAAGGCCCAATTTGCGCATGTATTTGTACAGAGAATACGAGTGCCAAACCAAGAAATTATTTGCTGAATAAAAAAAAGCAACACCTAAGTTTTTATTGCTTTGATCTCTACTTAATTGGGATTTAGATGAGTAGTGAAAACAACATACAATACGGATGCTATCATGCCATTTTAGTTTTTATGGCACGGCTGTACAGCCGTACAGGTAATAAAAATTGATAATAATTATGCATCTAAAGTTATAATATAGTTAACGGTTGAATTATGTTAGGATATTGCTTGAATATTCTTAGGTAAACAATAATTTTAACGTGGATTGACACTTACATATTATAAATTAGAAGCTTATATTACATTCATACTGATACTTCAATTCTAATCAAAATCAAATATACTAAAAATGCTATTTTAAAAAAAAAATGTTTCTTAATTTCATCGATTAACGTTATCTATATCCAAACTCAAGTCACTTCTAAAGAGGTTGATATTATATTTTTATGGAATTTTAATGGTTTTATCAGATAAAGATGGCTATCTCAATTTAAAATGGCGGCAGACGAAGTTTTCTCTGTCTAATAACAAATAACGCCTTGCATCTCTACTTCTCACTCTCTCTTTTTCATCTAAGACCATTAACAAACAAAATTAAATGGTCATCTCCTTTTCTTCTTTTTTGAGAAAAAAAAGGTTTATCTAATTTTCAATTGACTGATCCTCAACTAATCATGCCAATTATGGTCACCGTTTAATCTCAATTGCGTTAGCACCAAGAGAGCCTATTACACATTTGGTTTCCTTCATATTTTTTCTGGGTTTGCTTGGAAGTAGGTAACTAAGAATTAAATTTAAGTTCTACCTGCCCACTGAGAATCAATTGGGCCAATTTGAAAATTTCTAGCCTATTGTAACATAAAATCAACAAACATTTTACCAAGTAAACAATAAGATAGGTAAGCTGTTACATTAATAAGCTACTACGTCAGCAAAATTTATTATCAATTTGGTAGGATTAATTTGAAATGACGCACTAAGTTTTGTTGAGGAGATCTGCTCCTCTTCATAAAACAATCGCTCCACTAAACTTCAAGCAGTTGAATTGTCCATTTCGTTCTAGTTAAAAAAAAATATGTTCTGGATTTGAAAGTTACCAAACCACATTAACAATAAATTTATTATGATTTGATTCCTATGATACTCCTTACCTGAGCATATTTACAAATTAAGAACCAACCGATTTACATTTTTTAAATAAAAAGTGAGATGCATGTGCCCTCTTTACCAGTTTTGGAAATAAATCTGCTGTGATTCTAAAAGAATCGCAGGACCCTGTGATTCAAAATCCACCCCTTCTTTTTGTTTTTTGAAATGCACGAATCTCAAAATCATTTATTTTTCATACACAAATCTCCAAATAAATAAATGGATAGATTTGGAATAACAGGGTCTGTGATTCCAAAGAATCACAGCAGACTTGTATCCACCACTTTTACAGTGGATCACTGGCCATCACTTACATCAATAAAATGGAATCAAATATTTGGTCACTTTTGCCGGCCTCTTAATTTGAAGTTAGTACAAAGTTTTACCTCCAATTTCATTCAACGGTCAAGATCGCCGACCGCACTTTTTCTTGCATCACTGCTCTAATCTCTACCATAGAAGGTCTGAGACCAGGCTGCTGCCCGGTACACCTAACTGCTAATGCTGCCATTTGCACTGCCTCGTTGATATTATACTCTCCGTTCAATCTTGGATCCATCAAATTCTGCAACTCCCCCTCTAAACAAGGCAAAATCTGAGCCGTTAAATTTCGTCCGTCTGATCCAACTGCTGGCAAACCAGTAATGACCTCCAAAATCAAAACTCCAAAGCTGTACACATCAGTCTTTTTCGAGAGCAATCCTGTTCGTAGATAATATGGGTCAACATAACCTGGTGAGCTAACAGCAACCGATGCGCCACCTGATCGGCATACAGCAGCTGAGAAGCCGGCACTGACTGAGCCAAAGTCGCAGAGCCTGGTGCTGAGCTGGTAGTCTAGGAGCACATTTGTTGAGGTGATGTCATTGTGAACAATAGGTGGATCCATGCTGTGGAGGTGTTCCATTGCATCGGTAAGTTCGAACAAGATCCGCATGCGATTCTGCCATGTCAGCACTTTGGCCCTTTCACCTCGGTTGCCGTGCAGTTTGTGGTGTAAGCTTCCATTGGGCAGGTACTCAAGTATCAGTGCCCCTTCTTCCTCTGACAGTACAAGTCAAATTAACAGTTTATTAGCTTTTATGTTTTTAGCTCCGGAAATTTTTTTTTTTTATTTTAGTAAAATTTGTAACGTTGTACACTTACTTTTACTTTTTATGATAATATCTTAAATATATTTTTTGAATTAAAAATAAAGCTAGGCTTCCATTGGTCAAGTATATTTGGAATCTTATTTTAATAACTATTAGAGGTCACACACCAACCAACTATTTATCCAACTATTTAATATTTATAAAGATATTTAATTCGATTTCAAACCAGTGATCTCTCGTACAGAGAATATTACCTTTGTTACTGTCAGGGTTAGTTCCCTTGTAATATTTTCAAGGCTCTCATTTGAGGATCGGTGGGCCCACTTGTCAGTGATTTGTTGCGTAAACTATGTAACAATCTCGAACGGAGGATTGGTAGTGGTGTATTTACGATTAATTCTTCTTAAAAGTTCTTATTTTCAATTTTTAAATTGGTGTCTTTTAATTCAAATTAAAGCAAGAGAACATGCACACATGCACTCCTGAATTACCGTGTATGAACAAAAATTGCACATAATTAATGTTTATAAAAAAATAATCTTAATGTTACCGTGATCATCTGAAAAGCCATGGAGGCGAACAATACGAGGGTGCTTTATTTTGCGAAGCAACTCGAGCTCTTGGCGAAACGCTCTGAGAAGCCGTTCACCACCGCCACACCGATGTACCTTCACTGCAATAGGCTCAAATGATTCAGGAAGGGTGCAAAGATATACCGTGCTGAACCCGCCTTGACCGACCACCGGTACACTGAAGTTTCTGGTGAGCGACTCGATCTCGGCCCACTTATACCGGCATATCTCATCCTTAGTACTCTCGGCCTTCTCTAATGCACTTGTGCGGTCCTTTCTGTGGTGGTCATGGCAGCGTAAGTACAAGAAGAGAAGGATAAGGAGGGTGGAGGTGAGAATAAGAGCACAAATGGATACTATTCCTATAGCCAAGGAGAGATGCATGTTGGTTGTGAAGGTTTTCTTGGTTTAGCTAGTGGAATAAGAAAGAGGAATAGTGCAAGAAAAGCGGGAAAATGTAGGAAAGGAGAGCAAAAATTTGGAGGAAAAAAGGTCAGTGTATTTGTATATATATGGATTAATCTTTAAAATTAATTGTGGAAAGATATGCTGAAATATTGACCGGTTGTTAGTTGTTATATTCCTTTTATATTACAAAACAGTAAAGTTTGACAGATCAATAACAGGTATATGTCCTTGGAAAAGATAGTAGTAGAGTTTGAAGATGACCGGAGATTTTTATTAATACCCTTAAAAAAAAAGATTTTTACAAATCTGTCTGACTTTTTTTCTTTTAAAATGCCCCAACTGTCCGGGACAGTAAGAATCAAAGTTATCTTTAGACTTGTGATATTTAATTGACAAATTAAATCAAAGTTATAAAGAATTACGACACCACTCATAAATATATTAAATGCCTTATTTTTTGACATACATCATAAACAAGAAAACTAAAACTTCACAAAATTATTTAAATAAAAATATTAAAATCTCTAAAATAAAAAAATAGAGAATTACCCGGCCTATGAGCGGTTGGGTCTCTAGTGGACCGCTCCTGCCTCAGATGGTTGGGGTATTTAAAAAAAAAAAGTTGGGATATATTTGTAAAAACTTTTTTTTTAGGGTATTAATAAAAATCTCCGGAAGATCACAATATAATATATATATAATATTCATGTTGCTGAGACAATATGAAATCTCAATGACTGATGTAGGTAAAGCCCATTCTTTGCAATGTGGCTGTATTAAATTCAGTTGCTGGGGCCACAGTAGATCATGTTGTAGATTGCATAAGGTGCGTGAATGTATCTTGTTGTTGGGGATTAATTAATGAATTATTTTCATTGCATTATAAGGAATTACATGAAGGAATTAAACTTATTAAGGGTCTATTCAGTTGCTTCTCATAAAATACTGTTCACGTGAATTTTTTTTCTCATATAAACAATAAATTTCAGTTTAAAAATTTTCTATTATCATTCCCACTGTGTAGCCGAATAGTAAATGGCTATAGTGGACTATATGTTATATATAATATTGTGGTCATTATTGGGAAGTATATATATTTTAGTAAAATATGTATCCACACTAGAACTCTTTAATTTGTAATATATATTTTGTAATAATAGAACATGCATAGTAGAATCAAGATTTTCTTTTGTTTTTCCTTTGCAAATCAGAATATAGAGTACATATGGATTATGATATTAATTAAGGAGACGTTATAGGTAGAATGTTTAATTAATGGAGTTGTTACAATACAATCGTCACCACGCTTGTAGTGGTTAGTAGTTACACACAACAATTCGCTCATCAGTCGTTGGATGATATTCTCCAAAAATACAGGAAAATATATTTGTTGTACTATGCTCAAACAATATTTGCCTGATCAGTTTTGTCACCAAATTCTGTTAGAAAGATATATAATTGATAACTAAAATATAGTTATCGTTATTATAAAACAAAACAATTATGGAAAGATGCTAAATCTTATTTTTATATTATATCTTCATCTCATTGTTTTTATCTTGAATCATTTACAAAACCTCTATTTATAGGCTAGATAATGCAAATGAAAAGCCGTACAATTAATATGAGGGTTAATACAAAAATTAAATCTAATAGAAAGTGGATGAGGTGGAGAAGGTGAAATGTCTACTATTTATTATTTCATAACACTCCCCCTTAGATATTTCACCTTATATTATACACTATTAATATTGTATTGCAGGACAAATATTAATTTGGTACTTCAGGACCAATTTGAATTAACTGATATTTTCGAATCAGTTATGCTACCTCATTAAAAACCTTACTAAGAAAACCCAGTGGGATAAAACTTAGTGAAGGGAAAAAAAGTATAGTGTGTATAATACCCCCCCCTCATTTTAATGTATATCTTTTAAGCGACAGATGCCGATCTTCTGTGAAAGTTGCTCAAAAACTTTTCTTGGCAATGATTTTGTGTATAGGTCTGCCAAATTGTCGCTTGATCTGATTTGACAAACATCTATCAAGCCATCCTTTTGTAGATCATGAGTTGAGAAGAATTTTGGCGAGATGTGCTTGGTTCTGTCACCTTTAATATATCCTTCTTTAATTTGAGCAATACATGCTGCATTATCTTTATATAGTACTGTCGGGCTTTCTTTGATTGACTCGAGCCCGCATTCCTCTTGGATGTGTTGGATCATTGATCTTAACCAAACACATTCTCGACCAGCATCGTATAGAGCAATTAATTCTGCATGATTTGATGATGTTGCCGTCAGTGTCTGTTTTGTCGATCGCCATGAAATTGCAGTACCGCCATATGTAAACACATATCCGGATTGTGATCGGGCTTTATGCGGATCTGATAAATATCCAGCATATGCATACCCAACTAATTTGGACTTTGTATCTTTTTGATAAAATAGTCCCATATCACGTGTCCCGCAAAGGTAACGAAATACATGTTTAATTCCGTTCCAATGTCGACGTGTTGGATCAGAACTATATCTTGCTAGTACATTTACAAAAAAAAACAATATCAGGTCTCGTATTATTAGCAAGATACATGAAAGCCCCAATTGCACTTAAGTATGGTACTTCTGGACCAAGAACTTTTTCATTCTTTTCTCGGGGACTGTAAGGATCCATTTTTATATCAAGTGATCGGACAACCATTGGTATACTCAGAGGATGAGCTTTGTCCATATTAAAACATTTCAACATCTTCTGGATATAATTTGATTGATGGACAAAAATACCATTATACTAATGCTTGATCTGCAGACCGAGACATAATTTTGTTATACCAAGATCTTTTATTTCAATTTTTTTCCTTAATAATTTTGCAGTCTTTTCGATCTCTTCAAGAGACCCAATGATATTTAAATCATCAAAATATACTCCAATAATTGTAAAATCTGAGATTGATCTTTTAATAAAAACACATGGACTAATTACATCAGATTTATTTCCTTCTTTTAAGAAATATTCACTGAGTCGATTATACCATATTCGATCTGACTGTTTTAGTCCATATAAAGATCTTTTCAACTTTATAGAATACATTTCTCGAGGTTTTGATTTCAATGCTTCAGGCACTTTTAATCCTTTAGGGACTTTCATATATATATCATTATCAAGTGATCCATGCAAATAGGCTGTGACTACATCCATGAGGCGCATTTGAAGGTTTTCAGTAATTGTGAGACTGATTAAAAATCTAAGAGTTATTGCATCCACTACAGGTGAATATGTTTTTTCATAATCAATTCTTGGTATTTGTGTAAAACCTTGTGCCACAAACCTTGCTTTATAACTCATAATTTCATTTTTCACATTCATTCTAGATTTACTAGAGTATAATGCATCATTTATAATTAATTTTGTTCCTTCACGTAACAAGATACAAGCTCTTCCGGAGCCCTCAATTAAATCACTAATGCCAGAAATTGTATTTACATGTGTATTAACATGTGTCATTTAAAATAAAAGAATGTAATAATAAAAATACAAGAATGAAAATAAACTACTTTTATTTAAACTTGTTTGCATGTTAAAATTTTAAAGTAATCTAAACTTTTATTAAACATAAACATAAACTTCTATATTTTATTCTCTCCCTTAATAAAAGTATCTATTTCTACACGTACTACAAGTACGTGGCCAATGATTTGCAAATATGCAAATACCCACTTGCAACCTACAGGGTTAACTTCTTTGGGTTAAGACTACAGGTCCAAAAATATTGTGCTTTTCAAGCGAATCTAATTCAGCCTTCAAGGCATCCTTCCATTTTGGTCAATCAATTATGTGTATACACTCTTAATCATAATCACTAGGTACCGAAGTTTCTTCTGGAACTTCATCAACCTCTTCTGGGGTTTTATCAACTCCTTCAGGAGTTCCACTATCAACCTCTTCTAGGGTTTAATCTACTTCTTCAGGAGTTCGACTATCAACATCTTCTGAAGTTTTATCTACTTCTTCAGGAGTTTTGGCACATCAATTGCTATAGCATATGCAAAAAAAAAAAAAATCATTTTGGTTCCATATTGTACCATTTTGTACATAGTTTATTGAGATCTCATAATTATTAGGTTCCTGAGTTTCTTCTGGAACTTCATCCACCTCTTCTGGGATTTTATCAATAACCTCTTCTTGAGGTACACCAACTGCTTTATTTTGCTCTTTCTTTTTTTTCGTGGATTTTTATCTTTGGAACCAGTTGGTCTTCCACGTTTTCTCCGTATAGTAACCTCTGCTGGGATTACATCAATTCGAGCAGTTGCATTTAAAGCTGGTACATGTGATTTAGTCACTCTTTTTGTATCTGTAAATGCATCTCGTAACTCATTTGCTATTCTTTGCAAATGTATAATCTTTTGAACTTCTGATTCACATTGACCACTTCGGGGATCAAGATAAGATATTGATGGTGCATTCTAAGTTTCTTCTTGTTTTACCAGCTTTTATTTTTCTCCTCTTAAGATTGGAAATATTGTCTCATCAAATTGACAGTCAACAAAATGTGCTGTAAAAACATCTCCGGTTATTGGTTCTAAATATTTAATAATTGATGGAGAGTTAAAACCAGCATAAATTCTCAATCTTCTTTGTGGTCCCATTTTTGTACGTTGTGGTGGAGAAATTGGAACATGCACAACACAACCAAAAATTTTAAGACGAGACAAGTCTGGTTCTCTTCCAGAGACCAATTATAATGGAGAAAATTTATGATATGCAGTTGGTCTTAATCTAATAAGTGCAGCAGCATGTAAAATGGCATGTCCCCATGCAAAAGATGGTATATTATATTTCATAAGTAATAGTCTAGCAATCAGTTGCAATCTTTTAATTAATGATTCAGTTAAACCATTCTGTGTATGTACATAAGCCACTGGATGTTCTACCTTAATCCCAATTGACATACAATAATCATTAAATGATTGGGATGTAAATTATCCTGCATTATCAAGCTGGATTCTTTTAATTTGATAATCCGGAAAATTTGCTCTCAATTGGATTATCTGTGCTAATAGCCTAGCAAATGCAACATTTCTTGTGGCTAATAGGCAAACATGTGACCATCGAGTAGATGCATCAATTAAAATCATAAAATATCTAAATGATTCACATGAAGGAGAAATAGTCCCACAAATATCTCTTTGAATTCTTTCTAAAAATGTAGGAGATTCATTTTCAATCTTATTTTTAGATGACCTAATTATCAGTTTTCCAAGAGAACATGCTGCACATGATAAATCTTTTGATAATATTATTTTCAGGTCCTTTAGGAGATGCCAATTTGCACTTTCAATTATTTTTCTTATCATAATGTTACCTAGATGACCTAATCTGTCATGCCACAGAGTAAACATCTTTGTGTCAAGTAACTTCTGGTTACTTACCATATTTGATTCTATTGGGTTTATGTTTGTACAATATAATCCAGATGATAAAGCTTCCAGCTTTTCCAATATGATCTTCTGGCCATATTCAATAGTTGTAATTTGGAGATACTCAACATTATTTTCAATCATGGTTTCAAGATGATAACCATTACGTCGAATATCTTTAAAGCTTAGTAAATTTCTTCTGGATTTATAATAAATAATGAAAATATAAATAAAATATAAATAAAAGAATATGTAAATTGCATGAATAAATAAATAAATAAAGTTAAATATAACTTCAGGTTATAATAAGATATTTATTTAATAACTTTCGGTTATTAAATTACTTGATTGTGCAATTATAGAATTTAATTTGAAATAACTTCGGGTTATATTTTCATCTAATGATCTATAATAACTTCTGGTTATTATATTGATTTTATTTGAGAATTTATAATAAAATTTCAGGTTTTTAATTGAGAATAATTTCAGGCTATTATTCATCCAGTGGCCTATAATAACTGCTGGTTATTATATTATTTTTATACTAAAATTTCTAATAGAACTTCAGGTTCTAAACAAAAATAGTTCCTGGCCAAAACAGATAGTTCATGGCAGAAACATAAAATGTTGAAAAATAATATATTCGGTCAAGGCCGAAACTGAGGCCGAAACAGATGCGCAAAAATATTTCTAACAATAACTTCAAGTTATTATTTTATCTGGGTAATACGAACTTCGAGTTCTTGAGATATGAGTTATACAATCAAAATGATACAAAAAATGCTACTATTATTAACTAATTTAATTAAATATGCATTTGTGCTTGATAAATAAAAATAAAAATAAAAACGATTGAAGAAAAAGAATCTTAATAACTTCATGTTATTAAGAGAATTAATAACTTCAGGTTACTAAGATAATTAAGTATTGGAGATATTTTATTTATTTGATAACTTCCGGTTATCATAAATATCAATAACTTCTAGTTGTTAGGTAAAATAAAAACATTCAGTGACATACAATAACTTTCAGTTATTATATTTTATATGAGAATTTCTGATTCATATAAGAACTTCTGGTTCTTTATATATATATATATATATATATATAAATATAAAAGCTTTTGGCTAAGAACTTCAGGTTCTCTTGTATAAAAAAAAATATGATTAAGAACTTCAGGTTCTTTTAAAAAAAGCTTCTAGCTATAGTATGTACAAAAGCTTCTGGTTATTATCATGTACTAGCTTTATTATTCTCTTCAGGAAATGAAAATATTACTCTCATTCAAATAAGAAAATTTCATCTAAGAAATAAAAATTATTACTAACAGTAAAGTTATGAAATGTAATCTAAAGAGTACCTTCTTTTTGAGAAAATCATGTCGCAACTTGACTAGAGCAAACTCGTACTGATAACATATTATAAAACAAAACAATTATGGGAAGATGCTAAATCTTATTTCTATATTATATCTCCATCTCATTGTTTTTATCTTGAACCATTTACAAAACCTCTATTTATAGGCTAGATAATGCAAATAAAAAGCCATACAATTAATATGAGGGTTAATACAAAAATTAAATCTAATAGAAAGTGGATGAGGTGGAGAAGGTGAAATATCTACTATTTATTATTTCATAACAATCGTTTCAATTGTGATCCTAAATTATTATTGAATATTCCCTTGCATCCAATTAATTAACAATAATTATTTAGAACAACGTCCTAGTGGGGCTTAACATGTCCATGATTATGATAATTTTTGCTAAACTAAACCAAGCTTTCCATTGAGACCATTCCACCTAATAACAAAGAATAACTAAATATAAGATTATGAAATCATTTCCCCCATTTTTTACTTAATTTTTAGAGGAGACTATCGATACAAGGATATACAAGAAACATGGGAGGCAAAATATACAAAAAAATTGAACAAATAATTTTCTCTGTAAAGGAAAAAAAAAATGTTCACTAATGAATGGTAGAAAATTAAAGTATGAATGCCTTTACTGTAGGCGGCGGAGTGGCTATGACATCTGGGTCCAGTTCTTTTAATGGTTTGGATTTTTATGTCTCCATCTTGCGCGTCATTAGTAGGGTGCAAATGGCTTTGATATTATCCGCCTGTATTCAACTCCGTATTCAAAAATTTAATATAGATATCCAATATCGAATATTCGTACGGATACGGATATAATTTTGAATATTAATTATTTGTATCCGAATAGTAGATATATATTATATAATTTAATATGAATTATGAAAAAAATTATGTTATTCACTATTATAAAAAAGTGGATATCTGTATCCGTATCCGGTTAATATTTGATCCGTATCCGTATCCGTCTACTATCCGATCCGTATCCGTATCCAGAAAATAAAAATAGATACAAATATAATTTTACCACTATCCGATCCGTATCAGATCCGTTTGCACCCCTCCCATTAGCTCTTAGCGGCCTGTAGAATTAATTAGTTCCTAATTCCAAATACGAATATTATTGTAATTTATAGGTACCATTATTTCAGTTATATTGATGTATGAAATTTGTGCTCAAAACTATTGTCCCTAACACCGCCTGAGAATATATTGAATTTAAGTGAATCCGACTCAACTCCTCAACATAATTAGTGGATCTATATACGCAACGATTTTATTATTGTTATTTTTGAAAATTTAAATAGTCAATTCGAACCATTCAATGTGATGTCCATATTAAAATGTACTTGGAGACCAAATTTTACATTTTTTGAAAATTTATTACTATTTATTTAAAAAAAATTTAATTGTTATTTTTCAATGGTAAAAAATTATCTGAAAATAACAATTTTGTACACATCTTAATAGATACTAAAAAAATTTCAAAATTTCAAAAAATATAAAATTTGGTCTCCAAGCACATTTTAATATAGAGATCATGTTAAACGGTTTGAATCGTCTGTTTGGATTTTAAAAATCGCAAAAATAACTTATAAAAATATGGTGTCAGAATTTGTCACTATAAAATGATGTAATTGAATCCTCCTTATGAAACATATCTAGTATCAAAATATAACGCAATTTTTAAGAATATGTATATTTTCAAAAATATAACTACATACCTATAATTTTATGTAAGATTTTAAGAGAATACGATACCATTGTACAATGACAACTGAAATGTAAAAACCAACATAGATTGTTTTAACGCAATATTGCAATTTCTTCTGCACAAAAACAAATTATACAAACATAAAAGACTCAGAAGTCAGAAGTCTGATTGTAAATTAAAGAAGCTAACAACTGTTGTAATTATTGCAATTCATACAAATAGTCTTCTATATTAACTGTCTTCACTCTATTAAATTTATATGCAATCTATTATCTTTATATATATATATATATATAAGAATTCGCTACAGTGTTGGTCCATGGGAAAGGAGACAGTCAGACAGGTTGGCTTTTCAGAAGACCAGCCTCATCTTTTGTTACTCATCACATGCGCCTAATTACTTATTCTACCACTTGTAGATCATATTCTTTCCATTTCACACTTACATATAAATTCTCGAAATATCCTATTCATTGGTACAACTCAGCACTGCGGCAACAGGGTAAATTACTAATTGATAAAGAAAAAAATAATTTATTTTCAACAAGATAACTACTTGCACCATTTGTAAGTTACAACATCTTATAACAATTTGGTTTTGTGATTTTAAAAAATCAAATAATCAATTCAAATCATTCAACATGAATCTATATTAAAATGTGCTTGAAGATAAAATTTTATATTTTTCTGATTTTTTTTACTATTTATTAAGTATTTTACAAAACCTGTTGTTTTTTAGTTGTCTAGAATTATCTAAAAATAAAAATTTTGTAAAATACTTAATAAATAGTAAAAAAAAATCATAAAAAATGTGAAGTTTTATCTCCAAGCACATTTTAATATAGATATTGTTCGCGTGAAAGTACGCTACAAAGTTTCAGGTACAGCGAGCTGTACCAGTTTAAACCTTGAGTCTACTCTTGACTAAAACTGCAAGTGCACAGTCCTAATCGTATAGTATATCAGGTATCGATCCTCAGGGACGGTCCAATTCGATTCTAAATTCTTACTAATCCGAGTTAGGTACTAGAAGTGTGAAAAGTTGAGTTTGGTTTGTTTATATTTTCTAATTTCAAGTGACAATTCAATTAATAGTGAATGAAAACAATTAAAGGTTTTGGTTTTGAACAATGATAAAAGGCGTTCCCAGGGTTTCGGGTTTCATCTCAAAATTTGCCTTCTCTGGACCTATCATACGACTCGCATCATCTCTGATGCGACCCTTATGATGCGGCTTGCATCATCTCTGATGCGGGTCGCATTGCCCTCGAGCTGAGCTGACATGTGTTCGTATCAAAGTTGATTTCTTGTGCGAGGCTTCAACCTGTAGCTCTCACCTACTAGTGTCTAACCTAAATTGATTGTCTGGTTTACTAGAGGTATCCATAACCTTTCGATAATGGAAAGTTCATCTCTCGACTACTATTGATCTTAAATCTACCTCAAATACTCAATCACAATTTCAAGATACATCAAGGTCAAATTACTAGAAGAGATGCTATAGACATCTAACAGTAGACAATCAAGAATCAATCAAGCAATCAAATGAATACTCAAACAAAGAATCACACAAGCTCAAACTTAGATCAAAACAACATGCAATTCAAAGACAAAGTTTAGAGACTACATCCTAACCCTAGAAACTAATGATCTACTCAAACATGGTAAAAGAAAGCATAAAAGAGAGAGAGAATAAGCATATCATGATGAAGCTCGAAGATCCAAGGTGGATTGGAGATGATCTTGCAATCTTTTCTTCTTCTCCAAGTGATCCTCTTCCAAGCAATCTCCAATCTCTCTCTTCTCTCTTGATCTCTGCTCTCTAAGTGATCTGGAATGTAGAGGGAAAAAGCTCTCCAAATTCTGGCATAGGACCTCCTTATATAGACAACAGAGCTGACTTTGGACTTGTCAGGTTTAATTTGAACTGGGCGGTAACAGTTGATGCGACTCGCATCAGGTGGATGCGACTCGCATCAGGTGGATGCGACTCGCATCATATGGGTCGCAAAGGCTGGGATGAGGGTCGCATCACCTGGTCTTCAAGGCTGTAATGAGGGTCGCATCACCTGGGTCGCAAGGCATGAGTGAGGGTCGCATCATAGGTTCCTGAAGTCTGCCAATTGCCTGATTTTGCCCAATTTCGCCTGATTCCTGCAAAGTAAGAACCAAAACAAAGCAGTACCACATTCTATGGATATTCAATGTAAAGGGCACTATTTGTTGGTTCAAAACACAGATTTTTGTATGGAAACAAGTCGAAATAATAAGTCTAATAAGGTGGTATCAGATATCATATTAAATGGTTTACATCGACTGTTTAAACTTATAAAATTGCAAAATTAAATTATTATAAAATATTGTAACTTAGTGGGTTTCTCCTCTTATATTGAACTGTCAGAACTATAAGCATATAAAGGAATATCTTCATCGGAAAAGTTAATAGTATTGTGTTATATGCTTAAGAAATTAAATTAATTAATTAGTGACAGGCCAAGATCAAGATGCAAGACTTGAAAGAGATGTTAATGGGAAAAATTGTAAGACAGTTTGGTATAAATAGTACTTTGGCAATTCATATATTTTTAAGGAGTTTGGCTAGTATAATATCAGTGTTATTTTAGCCTATATAATACTAATTCTAAAATCTATTAAAAATATTGAAAAATTAAGGAGTTTGGCAAGACAGTGATGCGTTTACATACAAGTTTTTTTATATTTTCGAGTTATTTTAGTATCAAATTAAGCGGTAAAAATATTGAAAAATTAATGTATTAAAATTAACTTAAAAACTCACACATTTGACCGCTTGACTTAATACTAAATAAATTCAAAAAGTTATAATTTTTGCATGTAAACGCACAACTAATGAAGTAGATCGGCTTGAACGGTTTGAATTCACCGTTTGAAGTTAATTTGATAGATCTTAGAGTTGGTGTTATATAAGTTGAAATGACACTGGTGTTATACTAGCCTAACTCTTTTTTAAGGTCAAAGTCATTGCACACAGAATAAAATAACTGAAGTTTGGTAATGAATTATGGATGAGAAAGTCGATAGTAAGTCTGAATAGCTTTTGGTTTGCGAGAAAATTAGAGCATAGACACACATGACGTTTCAACTAAATCATTACTTAAATTAGTACAGTATTTTTATATTAAATAGTAGGTAGTCATGCCATTTGGTGCATGCATTGGTAAATTTGCCAATCATTCATCTTAGTGTTATATAGTGACATCAGGCATGCATTAATTGACTTCTAATTGTTTAATTATGCATCCAACTGGATTTGGTTGGTTATTATGTATATCTACGAGCCTAGAGAGGTACCGCACCTTAACTAGAATATTCAAAAGAGAATCATAATAATTGTTTGTACCTAAAGAAAAAAAAATACCCATACCGCACATAGTATTATTTATCAGAGGAAATCACTTGATAATTTCTTATAGTAACTCGACAATCTATAATATTTTCATAAAAAGTGATGATTTTTTTAATTTACTAACTTTGATAGCATCAAACAATACATAAATTATGTAAAATTTGATTGTTAAAGTATCTGTATGTCTAATAACATATCAATAAATTTAACTATATAATTTTCAATGTTATTTGAAATGATCCCCTGTATTTGTTTGAAACACACTCTCCCTCTCTGTCAAATTTACAAAATCCCAACCTAACAGTATTTTAGCCGACCAAGATAAAGTAATTTCTGATAATTCTCTGTCAAATGCCGAATGTTTTTTGTGTGTGCCGAATGTTTATTTTTTTGTGTCAACCTATTTATTTTTTGTGCGCGCTGTCAAATGCCGAATGTTTTTTGTGTGTGCCGAATGTTTATTTTTTTGTGTCAACCTATTTATTTTTTGTGCGCGCTGTCAAATGCCGAATGTTTTTTGTGTGTGCCGAATGTTTATTTTTTGTGTCAACCTATTTTCTGATAATTCTCTATCAACCTATTTATTTTTGTGTGTGCCAAATGTTTTCTTTATCAGAAATTACTTTATTTTGTGCGGGGATTACACGCATATCGTTTTATTTATTTATTATCTCTGCTCCTTTTATTATGTTTGAGGGAGATACTGAAAAGGTTGAGATTCTTCCACATTTATTATTTAAAAACTTTTGACAGTGCTTCTATAAATCAAATTAAATGGATCTCAAAAATAGAAAACTAAAATCCGGAGAATGGTATGTATCAAATATTATCATCTCAATGCCTGGTTATGTGTACTTTTGAAACGCTATGTATCAAGAGGAGGATTCAAATGCCTCTATTTTTTGTCTCCATCGTTCTATTATTTTTAAAAACTTTGATAACTCAAAATTTAAAACTTAAAAGTCAAAATAAAATTATTAGATGTGATCTATCTTATTTTTTCTGTGTGCTCATAAAAAGTTATCACATTTTAATTTTATTTTTATGTGAATCAATGAGTTCAAAAATCAACGTCTAGAAATCATCTAAATTAATACGTTTTTTACAAGCTCTTGATGACAATCAAAATAAAATTGAAATATCATAACTTTTTACATGTACATAGATAAAATAATGTAGATCGTGTCCAACGGTTTTATTTTGACGTTTAAGTTTTAAATTTAGAATTATTAAAGTTTTTAAAAATGAAAGCATTGTGGAGAAAAAAAAAATAGAGGCATTTGAACCTCCTCATGTATCAAATACTTCAGGTCAAGTCCATCTCAATGCTTGGTCGTGTACTTTTGAGATCAAATGTATCATCTAAATAATCTGAAACCCAAAGTGCACCAAAAATAACGTTCCAGAAAGAAAAAAAAAAAACTCTTCCGACAAATAAGTTCTCATGGACCATATATATTCCTCCTAAAACAAAAAGAAACAAATCTATCCGACCCAACACAAAACCTGATGGAAGCTTCTTAAAACATTACTAAAAAAAAATATCAAAAAAGGATAATTGTTCCCAAAAAAAAATTAAGAAAGGTCTAAAAAGACGCCCAAGATGGTACCCGCAAGTTGGTACCACCAATTATATTCGGTGGAGAAGGCGCCGGTAATGAACCTTGATCAAACAAACCTAAACTCTCAATCAATTGTTTCAGCAACATACCAGCCACATAAGACAGACCTGAAGCTGAAACACCAATGGTGAGATAATAGAGCATTGTAGTAAAGTACGTCCTGCGTGGCCTTACGTGCGCCTTTCCAATGCTGAGTATAGCAATGCAAACAAGTGAAGTTATGGCAACTGCTATCAGCTTGTACTCTGAGTTGTCTGTTTCTCGGAAGGTGAAGCCATAGACAAGAGGTGGTAAGAGGCCGAAAAATATGTAAGAGACTACAGCTACTGTTGCGTGCAGCCCGAAATGGCCTTTTCGACCCAATAAGGCCCAGTACCGGCCCAATTCATCTTGATTTCGATCGTCTGCCTCATCTTGTGCATGTTTCAATTCTGAAAGCTGTTTTCAAGGTGCTTGTGAGATAAGTGAATGATTTTTCTGTTCATAGAATATAAGATAATTTGTTTTCATAATAGAAGAGGACAAGGATAATGGTGGGCTAATGTTTTTAATTTAGTAGTGGGCTAATGTTATCATTTCTCTGTTGAACTTTTGAAATTTCTAAAAGATATAAATGTCTACAAAAAATTTGTGGTTGAGATAATGTTTCAGACCATTTGCAATGTTAACATAAAATATTGCAAATATTTCCACCAAAAGTTGCAAAAATGTCCCACGGTTATGCAGTATCAACTGCACAGCATACCGGACTACCAACCTGATTGAATCATATTGTATCTGGTATAAGGTATCAATACACATAATATGTCTTAGGAGGCAACTGTGTGATTCCTGTCTGCTACCAAATTGCAAAATCACTTACGTCATGAATGATGAGAATTAGACCGCCGATTATATTTGCAGCGGCTAGAAGAACAATATTCACTGCATGAAAAAGAAAATAGATTAGAAAAAACATGTCGAAAATATCTAAGTAGGAGTAGAACTAGGGTGTTCTTAAGTTCACCAAGTTTCTTGATGAACTCAAGTCTAAAACCTATCAAATCAGCTTCAAATTATGAATCTAAACCATTGAGACTCACTTATCTTACGAGTAATGCGTCTATATGTGAAAATTTTATACATTCGATTTTATTTAGTATAAAGTCAAGCAGTCAAAATTAGAAGCTTAATAAATTAATTTTGGTACATTCATTTTTTAAACGTTTTTTGACCGCTTGACTTTATACTAAATTAATTCAAATGTTTAAAATTTTCACATGTAGATGCATCACTCATAAGGTAGGTGGGTTTCAACAGTTCAGATTCGTCATTTGAAGCTGATTTGACGGGTTTTAGACTTGAGTTCACCAAGGGACTTGGTGAACTTAAGAACACCTTAGTTCTACTACAATAAGAAATCTACAATAAAAAAGGAATGAAGCATCATATTGTGCAATAAAATTTATGTACCGTCCTTAAATAAAGTTGGAGCAGTTTTAGACAGGGGAGGGAGTGGAGGATGGGGAGTGACAAAAAAAGAGACTTACATGTGGAAGCACCAGTCGAAGCTGCTGATGAAATGATACAAAGGCCTGTGATGGTTTCAACTAAGCCGCCATAAACAATTGGTTTTAGTATATCCCAATTATTCATATTTATTCCAGGGCAGAAACATTCCCTCGGTCGATATTTCGGCATGTCTATAATTGTTTCCCTGGGTACAGTAGGTGTGACTTGAACAGGTCCTGTTGAGTCAAGGGCACTTTAGCCATTTGCATTTATAGAGAAGAGCTTTATCCGTGTAATCAAAGGGGGAGGTGGTATAGCTGTATATATAATTCGGCAACATACAAGTCTCTGGGTACTTATATATATAAATATATGAATTAAAGGCAAATCAATATTAAAATTAGTCAAGCTTATGCTTGGCTGGAATAATACTAAGCTCACAAGGCAAGGTCAATGAATATTTGAATAGGGGAGGTCAATTTCTGACCTGATCCATTTTCTCATTGGGCTGCTCAGGTACGGGTCTAGATTTTATGACCTGTTCCGGGTCGCATCGGGCACAGATCAACCCCCACCCCCCAACCCAGTTATTTTGACTTGCTAAATGAAGAAACAGATTATGATATGCCTAAAACCTGCCCCGACACACTCTACATCTTTTCAAATTGTCAGATATTATCGACTATAGGCATTTTCTATTATAGCCTTGTATATTTTTTATCAGAAATTTGTTTGCTTCGTGATTTGTTGAACATGGGGATGGGAGTACATTGTGATCATTTGTTTAGGTACCTTTAATGTGGTGACACATGCTTTGTTCAAAATTGAAATCCAAATTAGTTGACCGTTAACTTGTACTGTTATTTACGAAATTTAAAAAAAAAATGATATTTGATTTTGCAGCCTGTTAATGATTGGTGAATATATTAGATATTAGTCAAGATATTTTATATTCGTTTCCTAGTGAAGGGTTATATTTGTTACAGTCTCAAATACATATTTGAATTTATTCTTCTTTTTTTCTTTGGATACAATACGATATGTATTCACTGTTCAAATTCAGGCAAAGATGAGTCCAACTTTTAAACTTAACAAGTTCAGTTTGCCTCTAGATCTCCCCAAATCCGGTTAGTTGTAACCTCCATTAGAGAAGAACCAGAGAGAATTTCTTAAAGGAAGAAGAAAAAGTTTATAAACAAAAAAAATTGCATTCCTGGGGTACAGACTAACTATCCCAACAAAGTTTTTGGTCTAATGTACAGTTTTTAATATATTTTTGAGAAAATTACAGTTTTTAATATATTTAATATATCGTTCTATTTTGACAGGTCTGGTCAGATATTTCATGAGCTGTGTGTCGGGTCGGGTCTGACCAGAATAAAAATAATAAAATAATGATGACCCAACCCCACCCTGAACCCATTGACACTTAATATTAGTATTTGGTACAATAATTGGATAATGCTTCCATAAACATTAGCACGTCTACATATACAATGGTGGTACAGCTTTGTCTTTTAGTTATTTATATTATCAAGAAAGCATCAAAAGGAATTGAAGGGTCAACTAGAAGAATGAATAATCTTCTACACTAAGAACACAGAACTGTTCAAATAAAATTAATAAATAGATCCAAGATAGTGGATTTTATGTGAAAGGACGTGGCTACATCAACAAGTAGTCATATTGATCTCTTAAATAGTTACATTATAGCCAACTGATTCCAGAAAGTTCAATTTACACAAGGCACATGTGATCCAAAGGCAAACATTTTTGCTCACCTCGTTCCATCGTCGATGATTATACAAATATAGTTGTAAAAATCTTACCCAATAGTTCATAGGTCTGGAAGTCAAATATCACTTTTCTACAATATTGTACTTTTGAGAACCAAAAAATGAAAATTTAAAGGCAACATGATCAATTTCTACATAATTTCAATCTTCCGCTATTGGTTTTAAACTAAAATAAAGTTAAACTATATAAGACGTCAGTTGGTTGTGTTGTGCTAAAATTATTTTGGTTTATTTACCGAAAAGCAGCATTAAAATGATTAAGAAACCCATAAAATATAGCATACCTTTTACTTCTTGAATCTCAGTTCTCACATTTACAGTGTTTACAACTCCAATTGGATCCTCTTGCTTGGTGGCAATATATGATAAACCGGGCATCTTAGCTGAAACAAGAAAGCACAAAAAATTTGGTAAAAATGGGTAATCATGGAGCACAAGTTCACCAACAAAATTGCACATAACTGAGGCTCATGTACCTCTATTAATTTTCGTATCAGATGTTTCGATCTCCTTAATTTCTGTTATTTCAGATGCACTTGTAAATGAACTCACTTTGCTACATGAAATTGCATCAGTCTTCTGTTCTTCAATGACTGAAACAAAAAAAGTGGTCACCATACATTGTATATATAACACAATTTACAAGGGTATACCAGTTACAGGTACCTTTATCATGTGGTCACTACCAAAATTGTATACCAGTTAAGTGTCAGTAACATCGTAGATTTATCGAGACTTCATTTTGGATGATGATAACTTTATGAGAAGAAATGAAAGAAAGCATCCTGTTATAGGAAATTCCGGACTAGGGTACGTTACTAATTTCAGCATTACAGCCTACTGTTTTGTTTTTTTTTTTTTAAATTTTATTTGTTGGGTTCCTCTGAACTAAATTCATGTTTGAACAAATTGTAAACATTTCATGTTTTAATGATGCAAGTGCCCTTTTTTACTGGATAGTGATTTGACAAAAGGATGCTAAATGTGAAGATAACAACTTTAATAAAATCTAAAAACCTGACACAGTGGTTTGCTTAGCAGCTATGTTTTGGTTTTCATCATATTTTTTAATTTCTTCCTGTCTCACTTTCACTACTTTGAGTGAATCATCATGAATTTTATCTGCACAAACATTAAAAAAAAAAAATACAAAAGTTGAAAATGAGAAAGGAAATCTGAGCTAGCAGAAAAGGAGTATTGTCAGTATACATCAAAACACCAAATCCACCACTGCAACTAGAACAATATTACGTGCAATCGGATCCAAAAGAAGTTTCCATGTCAAAAGAATTCAAAAGCTTTAACTCAGGGCATCTCTATTCCACTAGACTTTTAAGAATACCCAAATTACCCCTCCTTTTTCAACCTCTTAATGTTGAATAAATAACATGAGAGTAGTTTTAGCAACTTATAAAAGTGAATGGGTTGGGAGTGTATATAGGAATTTTTTAATAATTTATAGGTTTGTGTGACATTTTGTTTATTTATATGGACATGCAACAAATTTCTTGTTTCGGCAGGCACATACTGGATATTTTGAAAACACGCATGGGGAGCAGAAATTATCTCCCTAAAAATATACATCTTAGTGTATTGTCAATATACCTTGCCGATTCACCTTTTTTTGGTTGACTCCAGGCTGGAAAAGGCCTGTAAACCAATTGTAATTATTTGCCTCAGAAGTCTGGTTTGAAGTTATTTTGTTAACTGTGATTTGAGTCTTCTCTTTAGTTTCTAAAGCAGCAATAGACTGAATCTCCTCTTTAGTTTGTGTAGAAATTGTACTTTGAATCTCCTCTCCAGTCTGTGTAGTAGTTGGAATTTGAATGCTTTCCTTTTTGCCACCAAACAGATGGAATATGTCAAAACCACATTCTGTTGCCAGTAGAAGAATTAATCAACGAATTAGTGATATTGTGTTTTTACAATCTAAATTAAACATCAGAGAGCCCAAAGAATGATAAACTCTTTATAAAATTACTGGGGGGAGCCAAACCAAAACACCAGTACTAGACATTCCTGACAGTAAATGGAGGATACCCAAAAAGATAACTGACAGTATAGATTAAAATATACGATCATTATGTTGTACATACCTGTTGGAATGAAGAAACTGAAGCAAGATAAGCACTTAAACAAGATATTTGTTTGCTCTCTTCCGTCCAGATCTTCATTTGTGGTTTCGATTTGGCCCAAATTTGGAAGTTTCTCAGGACGTGAGTCAGTTTTAACATCTTTAGCTATCCTTTTTCTCTTTTTCAGAATCACCCTTCTAGTTATGCATGAATTACAATTAGGGCAGTACAGGTCGTGTGTCTCTTGTTCTTCTAGAACCTTCTCTAGGTCAAACTCTTTGATGCTCACTGCAGCATTGCTTGTTGATACTTTGTCGCTCGTTGCTAATGGGGGAGAATAAGATTTTGAATTTGAACTAGAACCATTCTCAAATAGTATCACTTTTGGAGTCGGTTTCTCTTCTGGAGCATCAAGAATTTGTGCAGAGGCCGTTCCATGGGCACTACTGTTTACATTTGAATCTGCAACTACAAAGTACAAATTAGCAGATAGAATTTTTTTTTTTTTGAGGAGATTGAAGTAGGTTCTTAATTGTTGAAAAGGTCCCAGAAACAAAGTTACTCAAAAATATAATGCCAAAAGATACAAAATGGAATGGATGTTACAGAATTATTTATCATAATTGCTTGATTTCGGAACTAATACCAAATAACCCGCTGTAATGTGACATGCATACCTCTACTTGTTAGATGCATGATTTGATCTTTTCCAGAATTTTTTCAAGGAATTTCTTTTTTGATAACATAAACACAAACCTTTATAGTTTTGTGAATCAAAAAAGAATTGAAGAGGAGAAGAAGTTTCACTTGAGCTGCTATTTCACAAAATTCTTCATGTTTTGGGATAGATTTTAAACTTGGACCAATTGATTGGTAAGTCCAATTGCAATGCCGGCATTTCCATTCTCCTTCAGTAAAATATTACAGGAAAAATAATTCATTTCCTCATATGGGAAAGTTACTTGTACTATGTAAATCGCAAAATATGAAGAAATCATGTTAGGATACTTTTCAGAAGTTGCTAGAATTTTGTGATCTAATTGTTATATTGTGCTTTATGTGCTTCTTAACTTTGCTATACTTATTTGATTACACCTTCGACGAACCAGGATAATTTGTGGGCTTTATCTCAAACAAGAAGTAATTTAACAATGATAGTAAAAACATAATCTAATTTGAGAAAAGGATAATAACAGCATTGTAAAAAGTAAAGAGATTGACAACATCTTTCACGTTTATATATAGGAATTACAGATATCATATTAATTAGTTATTTTTGGTATTTGACTTGTACAGTATCAAGTAAACTATTTTCTATCTAATATCCATCACTGTCAGATGAGATATTGTTCCCATGAATTATGCCAAAAAATTTATTTGTCAGTCAGGAAGTTGGTAGACTTCTTAACAATAGATTTATACAAAATTATACTACAAAAATTTAGAGATTTTGAAAAGTCATGCTGCTAAAATTATTAAAAACGTTTTACTTTACAAAAACTTATATTCATTAAAATCTCGAAATTCTGGACAAAATATGCTCATGGTTTTGTTATTCAGAATTTCTTACAAACAGGCAGCAACTAATGCAGACAGGCATGGCCTGTACGCTAAAATGCAATAGTTTTCTTAACACATAAAGTAAATACTTTTATTTTGATGTTTAATTGAGAAATCAGCAATTGTTTTGAAAGTTTTGATGGGTGCACTAGCAATTAACCCATACTTAAAATACATATTCTGATAATATTATGCTTTTGCAAGGCCTGACCGCCTGAGTGTAAAACTTGGGGCTCTTTATAGCACCTTTCTCTTCTTGGCATTTATACATGCATATCCCTTAAAAGCTAAGATATAATATGAATACCTCCTCTTTCAATGCGGCAAACCATATAATTGCAATATCTAATACGTTTTAACCATTTTCACGTTTTTTTTCACTACCTGCAAAACCTAAAAGTTGCAATAAAACAATATAAATGGTAAGTATAAAAGAGAAAATGTGTGGCCAAGTTTAGTTTAAACTTCTTAATGAAGGCAGTAAACCAGTTAACACTGAAATGGCAACATTCGGTTGGTTCAAGTGCATATCCACCACCACCAAATCAAAAACATTCGCATCAATAAATAAAAACTTCTCATGGGTATACAAGCATGAACTTCATTTCGTAACAAAGAATGAAAGAACTAACCTTTCTCTGAATCAAAATAGACATTCCTTTCCTCTTCTATTTTAATCTCCTCTTCAACTTTCTCCACTTTCTCTGACTCAAAATAAACACTGCTCTGCTCCTCAACTTTCTCCTCTTTCTTCAAAGAACCCCCGTTATTTTCTCTAATTACAGATCTCGCCCCGTTCTCTTTTTTCCTTCTCTCTCTCACCTCCAGACCACCATTGATTTCTTCTTCCTCTTCTTCATGGATCTCATTTTCTTCCCTGTCTTCTCCTTCTCTCTCCCATGGCTTTTCTGTTCCCTCCATCCTCATTTCTCTCAGTCTCTGACCGAAATTTACAAACCCAGCAAGAACAGTCAATATGCTGTGAAGAATGCAATTTTATATAGGAATGCATGTCGTTAGACCCGATATGATATATATATATAATAAGAGTAAAGATGTTGTCCCCTTGAATCTGTTTTCTATCTGTCTCCTTAACAATCTTTCTTTTTTGTTCTCCTACGTGATCAAAATTCACTATTTTCAACCTTCCTTTTTTGTCCCTCTAATAATCTTTCTTTTTAGTCTCAATCTGAACAGGTGTGAATATTATTAGTGTCAGATGTTAATATTGTTAGTGTCATATGTGAATACTTTATTAGTTAGATATGAATAGTTATATATATGAATATTTCATTTGTTAGATATTGAATACTTCATTAGTTATATATGAATACTTCGTAATCGTCAGTATGAATACTTTTTGGAAGAGATAGGGTGAGAGAGATGAATCTAACTTTGAATTTTGAATTGTATAAATTATTTTAAACATGTATGAATACTTTGTAATTGTCAGAATGAATACTTCTTTATTTAGATATGAATAATATATAGATTCGCTGTAGTGGTCTCCAATCTTGGTAAATGTCGCTTTCAAACGATTGTGGTCCCCAATCCAGGCTGTCACAAGACGTCAGCGGTCCCCCTGGTTGTTACTGGTCCCCTCCAACTTGTGTTTACATATGACGAATGGTTCTAATAATAAGTATGAATACTACAAATTCGTAGGTATGAATACTATACGTTTTGACTATTAATAAAATAGCATTAATCTTGCTCTTTGGTGGTAGTTAGCACGTTTTAACTTTTTTTTTGTCTTTTAGTGCGGGGGACAGATAGGAGACTGAAGTAGGGGGATTGTTAGTTGATCCCATATAATAAATAATTTGTCAACTTTGGGATTTAATGCAAATTAAGCCCCAGAGAATTCTGACCTTTTTAAAATAGCCGGGATGGTCCCTCTTCAATCAGTAAGTAGCTCGCATTCAATTGGTACCGGTCCTGGTAGAATGCTGTATTAAACAACAAATGGATACATCCATTTACTCAGGAACTGGAGGGAATATATTCAAGACAAAAAGCTCCAGTCCATAACATAAAGTTATTTACTGAAATCTGTTTTTTCGGTTTCTATTAACCGTGAATTGTAACCATGGTTCAGTCATAGTTTGTATAGCTGGTTTAGATCTGATTAAAGCATTGTAACTCTCAATTACAAATCAATGAAATGTTCTACAGAATACAAACTAATGTCTTCTTCTCTCTGATTTTATGCTGGATGAGAATTTCAGGGTTTCTTTTATGTAGGTAGCTCATAGTTGGTTAAAGGTTGTTTGTAAAAAATTGGCTACTTAACCTGAGAAACGGAGAAGAATTTTTTTTATTATTATTATTTTGAGAAGCCGATTCGACGGAGAAACGTTTAGGCACTACATTTTTATACTACTATTATTATTATTATCATTATTATTGAATTGAACTGGTCTATAATAAATTATTCATATTAGCTTAATGATCAAGTTATTAACTAAATCTTAAAGTATAAGTATTGTTTGATTCCATCCAAGATTTCTTCGCTATTAGAATTTCCAATTACCTCTTCGTTACTAATTTTTCAGGTTCAGCGTTAGATTAAGAACTATCCAAATTAGATGAACTCATAGTTACTGAACTGAATCATAATTCTATTAATTTGAATCTTAGAGATGGTAATGGTGACGTTAACAGAGGTGGATTTATGTATCGAGATCAATTAACTTCTATTTATTTTCAAATTTTGAGTTCATCTTATGTAAAATCAGCATATTTTTGTAGCGTACATCCATTTGACACTTTTAAAAAATATTATTGAAGTCAGAAAAGAAAAGGTGTATATTATTTTTTTTTATTTCTAAAATATTCAGTATTTCGTAAACTGTTTAGTTCTATCAAATAATTTTATTTATAAATGTGGAATCTTAATGGCGTTATGTTGGATGACCAATCAAATTATAAATTGACTCAAATTTGATACACTTCTTATCTAAACAACTAAGAATACACCTATAATTTTATTTTTCCAAATTGATATATATTTTAAGATATCGAATAAATCCCCCATAAAAGTTGGAAGTTACAAAGAGGGGCTAGTGGTGCCACATAGCAGTGCCTGTATATTATATTATAATCACATAACCTAATTCAACGCCTAATTAGTGCTGGATATATATACATTAATACATATTTATGACAGCTTAAGAGTTAAGACTAACTGATCTGAAGGCTTGGATTTATGTAGCAGTACTGGTGCAGTAGTCCGTATTGCATGCAGTGAAGATATAGTGTGTCATAACCCGAATAATTTGTTCTTTTTTTTGTGATGCCGAACTGAACACCGAATTAAACCCGTATGAATTTTTTTCGAATTTTACAAATTATTCGTGAATTTTTTTCCGAATTTTTCTCATAATATTTTTTTTTTTAGATTTTTTTTTGCTCTCTTGAAAGACTGAGATCACTTGTCCGGATAATTATGAATCATTCCTGAATTATACCCATATTATTATTCCCAAATTATGAATTTTTGACCTCATCAAACCAAATTCGAATAATTCATTTGTCACTGTGATAGTGTCGGCCTGTCTGGAGCTAATTAATATATCAGTATACCCCGCTATACAAAGAAATACTTTAAACTGCCACAGAAGATTGGGCTGTAATTATGCTCTAGGGACAACATGTGGGAATTCGTATCCTCTGAGATATCTCAAACTTTGCGTGACTTTATGGAAAATCCCAACAGTTTAAATACATTTTGCACGAATCTCAAAGCACACATAATACTGACCCCTACATCACCCCCGAATAGGAACCGGACACGTCGGTCACACAAAAGTTGAGATATCTCAGAGGATACGCACTCCAACATGTGGTTGGGCGTTCGGAGTTCACCGAACATTGACCTGATTGACAAGTCACCTGTTAATGTTTATCCACCGATAACAGGTCCCTGCTATATTTATGAAATTTTCCGATTTCCATTCGTAAACAATTAACTACAGTAAACCGTCCGATCGAAATCTAGTGCTTTAAACTTGATGTCATCCCGGATAATTTAGGGAAATAATTCCAGGAGTTGGAAATACCCTGTGACACATTTATTAAGATTTCAGAGGATTTCAAAGTTTAGACCTCTTCACACGGGAAAGGAGGACAATTCTGGACCTGTACCAGGTAAAACTCAATATAATATAATAAATGTAAAAGAATTCGTAATAATATATGGAGTATGAGTAATATAATATTAGTGTCATTTCAATCTATATAATACCAATTTTAAAACTTATCAAATTGAGTTCAAATGGTGAATTCAAACCGTTCAAACTGATCTACTTCATTAGTTGTGTGTTTATATGTAAAATTATAAGTTTTTGAGTTTATTTGGTATCAGGTCAAGCGGTCAAATGTGTGAGTTTTTAAGTTAATTTTAATACATTCATTTTTCAATTTTTTTGTCGCTTGATTTGATACTAAGATAACTCGAAAATATAAAAAGTTTGCATGTAAATGCATCATTCATAAAATAAATTAGTTTGAACAGTTTGGATTTACCATTTGAACTCGATTTAATAGGTTTTGAAGTTGGTGTTATATAAATTGAAATGATACTGATGTTATATTAGTCATACTCATAATATATAAGCTAGTCTATGGTACTATACTATCCACATTGCAAATTGGTTCATAATGTATATTAATATTTTTGTTTTTAATATTTTAACAATTAATTCGAACTGTTTACATGATTTCCATTTGTATATACCTACATAACGAACTTTATATTTTTTACAATTATTTTACTCTTTTTCAAAATAGGAAGGAAATTACTGTTTTTGGAAGGTTCATAATTTTCAGATCAAACTATCTATTTTGAAAATAGTAAAAAAATTCTAAAAATATAAATTTCGGTCTGCAAATCTCCATTCTTATATTATGTACGTAGTTGTTCGATCCACCAATGGCTAAGATTGAAAGATAAATTTTCAAATTAAATATCTGTCCTCCAATCACATAATCTGTCTTTTTTTATTAAATACATCTATTGTATGTGCAGAAGTCTAAATTTAGTTAAAAATATACTCACCATACAAACTGTTACATAATTTGTTACAATTAAAATTGAATGTTTCCTTATTTATTCTTATACCTATCTTTGCAATTAAATTATTTTCTTATTTCTATATTTCCTCTTTCTCTATAGTTTCGAAAATGAAAATGGAAATAATTATATCTTTCCGAATTTTATTTAAAGCTATTGTATCTTTGTGAATAGATAAATAACAGATCTGGAGAGAAAATAAAAATGAATAATATCTAGGACTTTTGTGTAGAGAAATTTATATTGTTAAAATAATTTTTATCAAGAATATATATGTAGAGAAAATCTTTATTTGAATCATTTATCATATCTTTCTCATTTTGTTTCTTTACGGATTATTTTTCCTCTAAATCGTTTAATGACATGTCTTGTTAATTTGTGGAGAAAATTAGATATAAATCGCAATGATACTTCAAAAAAAAAAAAATCATGTTATATTTGATCCATTTTTTTCATTTGTTGTTGTTTCTTTATTGTTATTTATTATTTTGATTTCTGTTTTTTTTTTTATTTGTGTCTTTTATTTTCATTTAAATATATTTTTCTTAATTTGTGTGAATGTAAAATAAAAAGGTTTCTTCATATTATTCAATCTTATAATAATTTTCCGTTGCAACACACGGGTACGATACTAGTACATATTCATATGTGAATCATGTTGAACAGTTCGGATTGACAGTTAGAATTTTGAAAACGAAAATATTGATATGTATTATTAATCAATCCGTGTTATACATAGTACCATAGACTCACTCATGATATATTGAGTGAGGCATCGGTACCATGCGTAGTGCACATCAGTTCATACCGTGGATCCGTACCATAGACTCACTCATGATATATGTATAAAAATGTACTTAAAGGCTAATTTTACATTTTAAAAAAAATTGTACTATTTTCTTATATAAGTAGAAAATCACTGTTTTGTATGGTCTAAATTTTTTAAATCAAATAATTTTCTATCTATATAAAATAATAGTAAAAAACATAAAATTTATAAAATCTGATATTCAAATATATTTTCATATGAAAATTATGTTCAGTGATTTGAATTCACTATTTAAACTTTACAATTATAAAAATTATAAATTCATAGTATGGGCCATAGCCTCGCTTTAATATATATAATTAGGATGACGCTATACTCAGGGCAGAAGTTACAATTTTGAGTGCACCGGCAAATCTTTTTAATTTATACCGAATTTGTCCTTCATTTAAATTTTTCATTTAAAATATCAAGTCTGTAAGTTTTTATAGCTCTTCACATTTCAACGAGATTTTAATTGCTACTTTTTCTCATATATTTTTGTTAAATTTAAAGGGTTTTGTAATCAAAACATCTGTTGATTTATCATCTCATATGAGTTTTACTAGAAATTATAAGATGAGGAGGGTTCAAATGTCTCTATTTTTTGTGCCTCCATCATGCCTCCATTTTTAAAAACTTTAATAACTCAAAATTTAGATCTTAAAATTCAAAATAAAACCATTGGATATGAACTATATCATTTTATCTATGCACGTGTAAAAATTATGGCATTTCAACTTTATTTTGGTTGTCATCTTGAGCTTGTAAAAATGTATACTAACGTGGATAATTTCTAGATGTTGATTTTTTAACTTATTGATTCACATAAAAGCCAAATCAAAATGTGAGAATTTTTTATGGGCACATAGAGAAAATAACATAGATCACATCTAACGATTTTATTTTGACGTTTAAGTTTTAAATTTTGAGTTATTTAAATTTTAAAAAATAGAGGTATGATGAAGGCACAAAAAAAAGACATTTGAACCCTCCTAGTCTCAATATATATATATATATATATTTTATAGTCGAAGATGATTTTAATGAGCCAATCATTTCTCTTGATATTTAAAAGTAGAAAACTTGATAATTGATAAATTAGTCAAATTTGGAGTAACACTTTTTTTCGACGACTTGTTTAATCATCCAATTTTATTTTAAAAATATTATTTCTTACAGTACCATGCTGCATATTTTGAATGAAAATAATCATTTTAGAAATTAAATAAAGTTTGAAAATTTCACCAAAAAAAATAATCTTATCAAATGCTAAGAAATGAAGAGCCACAAAAAAAATACTTTACTTGATAGTACTCATCATAAAGATACACATAATTAGATGTGTATTGAATACCTTCTTTAAAAGGTGTATTGTGGTGTTTAGATGGAAATTTTAAATGAAGAGCAAATTCGGTATAAATTAAAAAAAAAAATGTCCGTGCACTCAAAATTATAATTTGTGTCCTGAATATAGCGTCACCCATTTAATTAAGTATAAATGTAAGAATTTATTTTTATCAGAAGTCTGCAAGCCAAAATTCATAAAATACTGAATGAAACACATGGATCACGTGGGAGCATTTATTACTGGATATTGGTTAGAAAATGGAAATTTAAGATTTGTAAATCACAAATAATAAATACAGATTGTTCGTTTATTTTAGTATAGCTATCACGCTTCGTGTCGTGCATTGCAGTATCTATGTATCTAGAACACCAGACAAAGCTATCTTGCAGGAGTCGAAAACGAATTTTATGAGATCTTTCTGAAATCCTTTTTTTGTGGGAACATCTTTCTGAAATCCTTGATTGATTCAGATTGCATGTTCTCCAATAAATCTGATTTTTTTTTATTAATATCTAAGATTAATAAATAATTTGCATGTCAATACTTGATAGATTTTGAAATGTGTCCAAATCAGAAATTAAATTCTCAGTTTTATATAAACTTTTTGCAAAAAAAAATAATAATAATAAAAAAATCCGATTCTAGGCAGTTGAAACTGGAGATTAAATTTCCAGTTCTAAGAACTGAAGAATTAATCCCCGGTTCTAAGTTTTTTTTCTTCTATTAAACTTAGAATTGTCATGACTTCTTTTTTCATTTGCACAACAGAGAATTGAAAGCAGAAGCATGTGAGTGTTCAACTTCTTTTTTTGGATTGTCTAGAACCAAAATTATTTTTTTTACATAAAATTTGTATGGAGCCGGAAATTTAATCTCTGATTTAGATAGATTTTGAAATTCCTATTCATATACGATGTGGATTTTAAAATTTAATATATTTTTGTATATTAATAAAAATTTCGGCAAATAAATAATTCCAGTGCAATGTTAAATGTATGGAGTTCAATTTTGCTCTTGTTGCTGGGTTTTGTGGATGCTAGCGTACCTAAGGTACAATTATTCAAAACAGACCCTATAATTTTCAAATTCGTATCCTCTGCAATTAACTCAAAAATGAATCTTTTGAGTTAATGCACATGGACCATTGGATTAGCTTTATGATTCGTGCTGATTAAATCCACACTAATATTAAAAAACCCCTACATTATAGGCAGAGGTCAAATGGAATATGTTGACAATCAAACAGTCCAGATACATTAACTCAAAGGATGTTCTTTTGAGTTAATGCACACGATGCGGACTCATAATTTTCATAAGCAATTAACTGAATTTGGTTCGGCTGTGATTAATCTGGACCATCTATTGCTAATTGTACTCAGTCAGTACCTGAGAGGATATGGATTCAGGTTTTGTTGCTAATGATTTTTATTATTTGAACTTACTAGGCACTACGATGGCTTCTCATTTTTTAAAAAGTTATGAATTCTAATGTTACGGATATTAAGCTAGGGTGGAGAATGGAGTTCAATTCATCTTATTCATTTTTAAAATTTTGTATACTTATATGTAATTTTATATATAATTTAAAGTAAAATACATCGGATTAATAATTTAACATTGAATTAATATGTAAAATAATTATGTATTGTGTACTTTCAATTTTATGCTCAATTAAAAATGGTCATTTGTGGTTTATACTTTATTAAGCATTAATATATCCTTAGACTTTTAATGTATATGACTAAAAAGATAATATTTACTTTAATGAAGGACTGAATTAAATAATTACCATATATTTGAACAGCCAAAGAATTCCTTAGTCCGTGTATAAAGATTTGGTCCCCCATAATACAAGGCATATCCTGAATTCATCTCTCAAT
Organism: Carex pumila; assembly: GCA_033356055.1. Lineage (NCBI taxonomy): Eukaryota > Viridiplantae > Streptophyta > Magnoliopsida > Poales > Cyperaceae > Carex > Carex pumila. The sequence goes on from JARJHM010000024.1 coordinate 426,707, forward strand.
ATTCCATTAGATGAGAGTATAAGAGACTTTCAAAAATGGGGAACAAAAGAGACTATCTAAATGACCTTGTTATTCTAGAAAAACTGAATCGGTGGTGCTCTCGCACAAGATAGTCTTGGATTAAGATACACTTCTGCACTTCAGTTTATATTCAATACAAATAATCCTACGGTGATTGACGGTAATTTCCGTCGGTCCCAACAAAATAATATAAATACTGTAAAAATAACTAAGTGTGAATCTTCTCCACTTGATAAATAGTTCTTACCTACTGATTAGATAACCATAATTACTGAATTATTCTTGAATAGTGAAATTTTTGTTTTTACAGCTTTTAAAACAACTATCACATGACGTTTGCATTGTTTTATTTGTCAACAATTATAGGATTTAAATTTCTTAAAAAAATATTTTTTCATAATTTACAAGTCTAAAAAAAAATGCTCGCCTAGTTGAAATGAACTTACAGATTCCTTTACTTTACTATTGGAAAGCTTCTTGACTTTAAATTCAAAAAAGATACTTTTTTTGGCTTTAAAAATAACTTATCAGAGAATGTGAAAAGCAAAAGGCAGCATATTCTTCGGCCATTTTTATCAAAACTCTAAAAAAAAAAGTTTTTTTTTACAAAAGTACCCCCTCAATTCATTTTTTTTAAACTGCCCCCCACTTCACAAAATTATTTAAATAAAAGCATTAAAACCTCTCTCTAAAAAAAAGAGAGGACTGCCCAGCCCCCAGGCAGTTAGGTCTCTAGTGGACTGCTCCTGCCCTAGGCGATTAGCTAGAATTATGGACCGTCTCTACCCCAAGTAGTTGGGGGCAGTTTAAAAAAAAAGCATGCTAGTATATTCCGTAAAAAAAATATATATATTTTTTAAGGTTTTAATAAAAATGGCCACTGAGAACATGAACGCCAACTGGCACCACTGAAATTTTATAAAATAAGGAGAACGTAAAATACTAAGATGACAAATAGCAGCATCTGTCAATATCACTAAAAAAAAAGAAAAGTAAAATAATGAGATGGCCTTACCACACAGTCTCTAGTGGGCTGCTCCTGCCCCGGATGGTCAGCTATAATTATGGACCGTTTCTACCCCAAGCAATTAGGGGCAGTTTAAAAAAAAAAAATTGGGAAATACTTTTGTAAAAAATAAAAATGTGCTAGCATGTTACGCATAGCATGCTAGCATATTCCGTAAAATTATATATATATATTTTAAGATTTTAATAAAAATGGCCATTGAGAACATAAACACCGGTTGGCACCACCGAAATTTTATAAAATAAGGAGAATGTAAAATACTGAGATGACAAATGGCAGCATCTGTTAATATCGCTAAAAGAAAAAAAAGGTAAAATAATGAGATGACCTTACCGCACCTTCTTTGTTTTGTTTTTTTGTTTTTTCTGCCATCTTGATTCCATGATTTGAATTCTACTTTTGATTTGCATTAATTAATTTAGTATCTCAATCATCCTTTAGTTTAAAATGAACGGACAATTTTATACGCCGAGTTATTGTCTAATGTCATTATCATAATGATAGGTTTTATATCATTATTTAATAAAGACCATCTAATCTAGGATTCGAACTTGATCTTCTCTAAAAAAAAATAATATGTTTTATCTAATTTGAATCATTCTATTGAAATTGGAAGAATTCTCACCATCAATATAGCATACAATAATAACAGGGAATAAAAAATTGCATATTTTATTTGCCCTTCTTGCCTACATCTCATATAGATTTTTTTTAAATAGAATCAGATTTAAATATTTCAACGAAACAATCACATTAAATTTTATTTATGAAAAACAGTTCCACTGATTATGTAGAGGTAAAAAAATAAGCATAGTAGCTGCCTCCACCGATCCATACTGTTTTTCATAATAACTAAGTCCATCTTGCATGTACTTAAATGTACTTAAAGTTTTTTTTAAAAAAATATTTTTATATTTGAGGAGAAATTATTTATATCACGCGTTATTAGAAATAAAAGAATATATAAAAGTTTACACAGATCCGCACAAGAATTTCCATTAAATCCAATACTTGCATCAAGGCTTATAAGGATGACTTTGACTTCATCACCATCGTCCATCGGCACACGTGTTAACTAAATCATTAGCACCAAGGCGAATATATATACTTACTAATCAAATCATTAAGCATGTTTATGAGTAAATCATTTACACATTTATTGTCACTCTCTATTTCTCTCTTTCTCATTTTAGCATATATCTCTGCCATATTTGTCCCTCCTTTTCTCTTTTTCCAAATGTTTATGTACATAGATATTCCTAAATCAGTATATTTAGCATAGAACCATGATTTAAAAGAATAAACATTATATAAAATTTAAGAAATAACTTTTTTGTTGTCCGTTATCGTTAATATAAACACATGTCGTAATATATAAATATTTAGTTCAAAAAATGATAATAGATTGGTTTTTTTTAACAAACAACTTTTTTATTATCCACTTTTACTAGTATAGATACATGCATGTATAGAGTAGAACTAGGGTGTTCTCTTCCTTGGTGAACTTAAGTCTAAAACATATCGAATCGGTTTCAAATGATAAATTCAAACCATTGAAACCCGTATACTTTACGAGTGATGCGTCTATACATAAACTTTTTTAATTTTCAAATTAATTTTGCATAGAGTCAAGTGGTCAAAAAATAAATAAAAAATGAATACATTAAAATTAGTTTATTAACCTTCTAATTTTGACCTCTTGACTTTATGTTAAATTTATTAATTTATTTGACTAAAAATTTCGGTTTGCAGATAAAGTATTAAATAGTTAGATACCTTGACTTCTAACTTTTACTTTAAAAAAAAAAAAAATGTATACTAAAAATCCAGATCCAAAAAAAAAAAAAAACTGGTACGAATCTGTTGAGGCATGACTGTATCTCTCCAGCTGGTTTAAAACGCCTCCCAGCTAGTTTTACTCAAAATAACGGCACTGTTCTCTTCACTGTGCTCATTCTTCTGGAACCAGTTTGATAATGATTCCCTTTGTCTTTTGCAATCACGCAAAACACACAACTGTAAACCGGAATGAACTCCGCTGCTTTTCTATAAGTAAAGCAGCTGGCCTAAGCTTTTTTATAGAAATATGTGAATAGAAAATTTTGAATAATTAGAATCAGAAAAACAGCACGTTACTTTTCTATAAGAAAAGCAGCAGATTCATATCCCTGTAAACCTTACTCTAGCTTTTTTTTTTCGATGGTTGAAACCTTACTCTAGTTAGAAGATGTAACCTGAGTTAGGTTAATTTTACTTCTTCCTATAAATACAAGGCGTCAGAGCTGCAAACGAATCTAACTTGCTGAATTTAAATTTGAATAAGATTCGAGCTAAATTGGTTTGAATTATTTTAAAACAAACTAATTTTGAATTGAATTAATTGTGAACTACAAATTTTTCAAATAGAAGTCAATCGAATTACGAACTACAATATTTTTTTAAAACCCTAGTTATACCGGCAGTTTGTACATTAGTTTTCTTTTAGCAAAACAAAATTCACATAGTTTCCTTTTACCTTTTACTAATTCACACTGATAGATTATGGGCCAGCTTAAGATTCTTTTACCTTTTGCGCTACTGGATTGATTAAAATCACGGCATGGACCTAGTCAAATAAAACTTATTCCATTGTTAATTTGTTACGCTGCTAAAATATTTTCCTATTATAAATTATCACTATATTAACAATTTTGAGCTCTGATATAACCAATTAGTTGCATTATTTGAGATTCGAACATAAATAGTTTGTAAATCAATTTTGAACGAATTATATCCAGTTTGAATTTGATTTGTATAAGATTCGAACCGAACTGATTTGATTTGTTTCAGAACGAACTAATTTCTAATCGAATTAATTGCGAACTTTTTTCAAGTCAAACTCAAATCGAATCATGAACTACGAACTTTTTGTGCAGTTGTACAAGGCGCCATGTAAAGCTGCCTTTTGAGTAAGATTAATAAAACAGTTTCTTTTTCAATTATAAGACTGCCATATGTTATATCATAATTCTAATAAAGTTAGATTTGCTTAGTGAACCAATTTATATTGGTTCGAATAATTTCAAACAAACTGGATAATTTCAGTTAATTATGTATTCAAAAATTAAGAACATGAGCTTTTTAATTAACTTAGGAAAAAAAGTTAATAAACTAATAATGCTATTGTTACTAAAATGAAATTGGATCACCAACAATCGAAATAAAGAAATAGGCAAAATAATCATGAATGAAGTTAATATGCGCTAAAGCATACAAATTAGCTTCAAAGTTGTAACAACAAATTTGCATTAATTTTGTTTCAATTTTTCATTTTGTTGAGCTAATTAACTTTGTATAAGATAAAGGGGTTAAAAAATGAAATTAACAAAATAATTTAATTTTCGTTCCTTTTAATTGTTTGTGAATTGAACTAAAATAATAAAAAAAATTAATATGCCAGCACTTGATTTGTTAAGCAAATCAAGTTTTACATCTATTGTTATTGAAATTACCAAATAATTTATTTTTCATTCCTTTTATCTTATGTGAAATGAACTAAATAATAATAATAAAAAAAAAGATATCTCAGCTGGTAGCTTCTACCATGCTTTTAAAAAAATGATATGCAAACACTTGAGATTTGTTAAGCAAAGCAAGTTCAACAGTCACTAACTTGATCCCATCAAATGGTCACTAAATTGATCCATAGTTATTTTCTCTTTTTATTTGTTGTTTACAAACATGTTTTCTATCTTATTTAGGTATTCCTCGTAATACATTTTTTTTTGCTTTACGTATTGTTTCATTTAAGAGATGCAGTAGAACATGTAACATAGTCATATTTGTTTGCAACTTGGCATTATTGATGAGTATGGTTAATATAACATCAGTGTCATTTCAGTCAATATAACACCAACTTAAAAACCTATCAAATCGAGTTCAAATGGTAAATTCAAACCGATCTACCTTATTAGTTGTGTGTTTATATATAAAATTTATAAGTTTTTGAGTTTATTTGGTATCAAGTCAAGTGATCAAATGTATAAGTTTTTAAGTTAATTTTAATACATTCATTTTTTAAATTTTTTGCTGCTTGATTTGATACTAAAATAACTCGGAAATATAAAATTTTTGCATGTAAATGCATCACTCATAAAAGTAAATTAGTTTGAACTGTTTGGATTCACCATTTGAACTCAATTTGAGAAATTTTGGAGTTAGTGTTATATAAACTGAAATGACAATGATGTTATATTTCCCAATTTATTGTACTATGTATGAATAAAATCTAAAAGCGTACAGATTCAAAGCTAACATGTTACGTATGAACGAGTATATGCTCATAGTCCAAATGCAATGCGAAATTTTATAAGCTCGCAATTATTGCTCTATAAAATATTGTATTCGAAAGTCAAAATAAGTGGGCTCAAATTTTCCCGACCACCCTTTAAATCTTCTGGGATAATGAAAGCGATAACAAAAATATAAAATCAGTTCATTGCTTTATAGTATAGTAACAAATGAATTATTTGGTTTCGGTTCGGTGAAATTAAAAATTTGTAATTTGAGAATAATTCGGATATAATTTGGAAATGATTCGGAATTATTCAGATCGAAAATCTCAGTCCTACAAGATAGCAAAAAAAAATGTTCAGAGAAAATTTCGAGAAAAATTCATGAATAATTCGTAAAATTTGAAAAAACTTCATAAAATTCACAAATTATTCGGGTTTAATTTGATCAAAATTCAGTCAACCGAATAATGCGGCATTCAATTCGGTATCACCCAAAAAATAAATTATTCGGATATAATTCATGAATCTTATAACTATACTTCATAGTATTGTTGAGTGTCACATTTTGGATCAGATTGAGCTCAAAATTGTCAGCAGAGGTTCTTCCCCACATACCTTCTTATTATTATCTTTATTGACGAGATGCTTCGTAGAAAAAAAAGATAAATGTCCTTTAGTCAATGCATTAAATTAAATTAGATAGTAGATGTCTCGATTAAATGATAATAAGGCAATTTGGTGGATTCATAATCAATACCCGGTTCAATAAAAATTAGAGCCCAATTTCTCTTCAATCAACCAGGCCCATATTCTCTAGAGGCTTATTTCATTAAATTCCAAATACCTCGTGTTAATTTTGCAAAGCTCATATTAGGCCTTACTGGATTGGGCCTGATCCGTCTCCAACTCTCTATAGCTCATGTTAATTTTGTAAAGCTCGTATTAGGCCTTACTGGATTGGGCCTGATCCGTCTCTAACACTCTATAGCTCATGTTAATTTTGTAAAGCTCGTATTAGGCCTTACTGGATTGGGCCTGATCCGTCTCTAACTCTCTATAGAACGATTTTACAAATGGTCTAGAAGGCTCTTGAAATCGAGACCTCATCAACCAACGATGCTTCGACGCCATTCTGAGTTCTGTCTGCCAACCTGACTGGACACGATAAAAATCTGATCTACTGTTGCTCGGTGCTCTCTATTTAAACAAGTCCTTGTGAGTTGTGATGGAGTTGAATGCAAATTTGACCGTTATTCAGCACCAAGCATCTATAGTACATTTTAGCAAAGTAATCATCTAGGTCATGTTTGATTGTAGAATAAAATTATTTTGAATTAAATTAATTGCTTTAAGATAAGATAGATTAAAATAGTTATATTTGATTTGAGCTTTATAGATTAAATTAATAAAGAGAAAAATTGTAACATGATATTACACTAACTGCGAATTCATAGGTATAGTAAGTTACTTCACTTATACTCTGAAATAATTCAAATGTTACTATATTTTATTTTTTGTTTGACTCTTTAAAGATAAAATAAAGGATTTAATTCACCACTTACTCTATAATCAAACATGACTTAGAAAAATAAAAGTTACTAAAGAACGAATATTTGAGAGAATATGAATCTTTAATCATTCAATACAAAAACACGGATGGCATTCAAAACTAAATCAAATAAAATATAGGTCAAATTGCAACCCGAAAGCCCATGCATGATAATCCACAGTGGATTGGACCCTAACAACCAAAATTTGTTCAAACTAATATCGTGTCCATACGTTGTAATAGAAAGATATTATAAGAGAAATTCTCATTCAAAATGACATACTTTATTAAAAAAAGAATAGATCAATTATATTTTGCATTGTTCTATCAGGTGCTTAAATTGTTTGTCAATTTGCCACTAATGTTTCATTCCATACGATCAAAGTATCTATCTGTAGTATTTGTGCAATTCCACTCTTGATATTGCAAACATAATTATTCTCAATTTTCAAGGAAATTTTAAACCAACAATGTGCAGTGCTTCCTCCTGAAATGTTATTTGCTACATATCCTCACAAAGCATTTTCTATTAAAACTCTTCCACTGACATGTTATTTGCTACATATTCTCACGAAGTATTTTATATTAAAACTCCTTTTAGATTTATTTTGAATTCATAAAGTACCCATTAAAAATGCAGTTTGTTTAAGAAAAATATTAATTTTCTAATTGATCAGTTTTCAAAGGCAAATGGTTAATATAATACCTCTACATTGTTTAAGAAAAAAAATCTTCTTTCTCTTTCCACATCCATACCCTTCATTTAAATGATACGAATATTACAAGAAAGCAGATATGATCAATCAATCCAAAAATGAAATTAAAAATTCCTTAAATGATATTTAAAAATTAAAAATAAATTAGGACTAGTTCAAAAATTGTGTGACAAGCACGTGTCTAAATAAATTTAGACTTCTACACATAAATAAACTTACAAAAGTACATACGATAAAATAGTAGACTATTTGATTGAAGGGCTATATTTAATCCAAAATTTTATCTATTAATTATAACTATTGACCGATCAAGACATCTACATAATATAATAATGGAGATTTCAAAATTACAACTAGCAAAATAGGTTTAGATGCAACACGAAAAGCCCATATATTACAATCCACAGCAGATCCCTAGACCTTAATAAGAATCCGGTTCAAAATTACAGTAGAAATAGCAGGAAGCTTCTGGACCCTAACAATAAACCCTAGCTGTTATTAGAAACTTGACAAAATCGAAAAGCACCTAAAATCTCGGAACCTATTTTTATTTATTTTTTAAAATTATAACATTTGAAATTTCATTTATATTGTAAGAATCTTATATCTACGTGCCGTGTTCATTTAAATCATGCCTATATGTTTTGTTCATCTAACAAAAACTAAAATTGTATATTTTACAAATCATTTAAAGGTCATCAAACGACATATAATAATTTTTCTGTTCTTCCAATAATTTCCATTTCAAGATCTGCAATATTCTCAAATAAAATAAATAGTTGTACTCATAAAATTCTACTAATGATAGATAATTGTATATATTTGCAATAGAAGGATAACAGAGGATTAACCGTTTCAAAGGCAGCAGAATTCTCTGGAACCCACTCCACTCTTCCCAAAAACCCAAGAGCTAATTTTAACAGCCCGAAGCGGGAAAGAGAAGGGTCTAGAACCTGTTCCCTCCTATAAATGCCGATCCTCTTTCTTCTCTTCTCATCGGAAAAAAGAAAAAAAAAAACGTATCAACTCTCTTCAAAGTCTCTCCAACGAAACTACAAGCAAAGTGCGATCATTGTCTCTACTTGTTTTTCCATTGATCAATGGCGGATGTGCAGATGAGAGATGCTGAGACCTTCGCCTTCCAGGCGGAGATCAACCAACTACTAAGCCTGATCATCAACACCTTTTACTCGAACAAGGAAATCTTTCTGCGGGAGCTCATTAGCAATTCATCTGATGTATGTGTCCATCTTTTCTTAGCTGTTTCGTTTTCTCTTTAATCATAATTTTTTTTTTCTAAATTAATTATGTTATTTATTTTGCAAAGGGAGAAATTGATCTAAATGGGCATATTTTTTGCTTCTTGGAAAAAACTCTTAGATGATCGGAAACAAATTTGAAGGTTAATTTTGTTATCAATAATGTAGTACCAGATACTGATGGGGTTTGCTTTTTCCTAAATTGAAGGCATTGGATAAAATAAGGTACGAGAGCCTCACAGACAAGAGCAAGCTGGATTCTCAGCCAGAGCTCTTTATCCGTTTGGTTCCAGACAAGGAGAGCAAGACATTGACCATTATTGACAGTGGAGTTGGCATGACCAAAGCTGGTGCGTGATTTTATGCTCATTTAATTGGAAACTTAGATTAGGCCTTATATATATAGAGAGAGAGAGAGAGATGGGCTATGGTGCATTGCAATGCATGGATCCCTTTGTGTATTGCACTATAAATCACGGATTTAAAGTCCAAACGACTGATTTGAACCATTAGATGTTTAATTCATATTGAAATGTGCTTGGAGACCAAATTTTATATTTTTTGGAATTTTTTTACTATTTATTAAGCATTTTTTAAAATTGCTGTTTTGTTGTGAACAGTAAAAAACAGTAAAATTTTCTGGACCATTAGACCAGTGACTTTTAAAATTGCTTAATAAATAGTAAAAAAATTCTAAAAAAATGTAAAATTTGGTCCCAACTAAATATTAATATGAAAAATAAGATAAACAGTTCGGATCGGTCGTTTGGACTTTGAATCCGTGATTTGTAGTGCAATGCACAAAGGGGTCCATGCATTGCAATGCACCATAGTCCATCTATATATATATTATTTTTTTCTTGTTTGCTGATATAGTCGATCCATATATTACTGGGAATCATATTAGGAGGAGGGACCAAGTTACAACAAGTTACCACAACCATTTTCTACATTTTCAAAATCCAAATCGACGATCCAAACTTCTAAATGTGATCTTTACAATAAAATATGCTGGAGATCAAATTTTACATTTTTTTTGGATTTTTTTATTACTTATTTAGATGGGTACAATAACTAGTCAAATTCCAAAAAAATAGTAAAATTTGATATAAAAGGACAATTTATTGTGGAGATCATGTTGAATGGTTTGGATCGACGATTTGGACTTTGAAAATGTAGAAAATAGTTGTGGTAACTTGGTGTAACTTGATCCCTCCTCTTATATTAGATTGTTTTTTAAAAATTGGAGTACAGTTAATTTCCCTTGGATGCACTTACATTTCAGAAATGAACCATTTGGAATTAATTAATTTCAACGAGGATCTACATTATAAGTTTATGAAATGAGAGACATAGGAATTAACTAAACAGAGGTACTCCTTTCCTCAGCTAGTTGAAACAATGAAAATATGTTGATGCACTCTGAAATATTTGTTTAAAGGTGTTTGTTCAACTTTCTGAATTCTGATCAAGTAGTTCTCTAATTTAAATGGTTATATTAAAAAAATGTATTGTGTTGGTAACAGATTTAGTGAACAATCTGGGAACCATTGCCAGATCTGGTACAAAAGAGTTTATGGAGGCACTACAAGCAGGTGCTGATGTCAGCATGATTGGACAATTTGGTGTTGGGTTCTACTCGGCATATCTGGTGGCCGAGAAGGTTGTGGTCACGACAAAACACAATGATGATGAGCAGTACATATGGGAGTCCCAGGCAGGTGGTTCATTCACTGTGACTCGCGACACATCTGGTGAACAACTTGGCCGTGGCACTAAGATCACTCTTTACCTCAAAGAGGATCAGGTGAGTTCATCTATCTTGCTAGGTTTTGATTCTACTAGTGTAGGATTAAGTTCAAAACTGAGCTAGTAACTAGATATTAGGAAAGGTGGTTGTAAAATAAGTTTGTGACCTTAATTATGATATTGGACTAGCAACAATTTCCAAAAACAATTTTTGACTTTAAGCATTTGAATCAGCACAAGGGACCTTCTGTTGGTGCCAAATAAGCATTTCTGAAGTTGTTGACAGTCATGTAGATTCATTGAAGTTAAGATCTATGCAATCTTTTTTTCCTTTTTGTTGTGATTCTATTCACACTTGCATGTTGTTTTTGCGTAGCTTGAATATCTAGAGGAGAGAAGGCTGAAGGATCTAGTGAAGAAACACTCGGAATTCATCTCCTACCCGATCTACCTCTGGACTGAGAAGACTACAGAGAAAGAAATTGATGACGATGATGAAGAAGAAGAGGCTAAGAAGGAAGAAGAAGGCAACATTGAGGAGGTTGATGAGGAAAAGGAAAAGAAGCCAAAAAAGAAAAAGGTCAAGGAGGTGTCGCATGAATGGACCCTAATCAACAAGCAAAAGCCGATCTGGCTGCGCAAGCCTGAGGAAATCACCAAGGAAGAATATGCCTCTTTCTACAAGAGTCTGACAAATGATTGGGAGGATCACTTGGCTGTGAAGCACTTCTCAGTTGAAGGACAGCTCGAGTTCAAGGCCATCTTATTTGTTCCAAGGCGTGCTCCCTTCGACCTATTTGATACCAGGAAGAAGCAGAATAACATTAAACTGTATGTTAGGAGGGTGTTCATCATGGATAACTGTGAGGAGCTCATGCCAGAGTATCTCAGCTTCATTAAAGGTATTTTATTAATTTATTTGAATCTTTCCATTTATTTTTTTTTTCTTTACTTTTGATGCTTAGGCAGTTAAGCTATCAGCTGGTACACTTCGGTACCTACTATTGTGTCTTATATCAGAAGGGTTTCTGGTAGTTTGATACGAACTTTGCAGCTAAGCTCCCTTTCAGACATGTGGATAAAATACTTGTGAAGGATACTCAAATGGTAGCATAGTATCTGCATTGCCAAATCTATTGATAATGTAACTTCCGGTTTCTTGTAGGTGTGGTGGATTCTGATGACCTTCCGCTAAACATTTCACGGGAGATGCTTCAACAGAACAAGATCCTGAAGGTGATCAGAAAGAACCTGGTCAAGAAATGCCTCGAGATGTTCTCTGAAATTGCAGAGAACAAGGAGGATTACACCAAATTCTATGAGGCCTTTTCGAAGAACCTGAAATTGGGTATCCATGAAGACAGCCAGAACCGTGCCAAGCTGGCTGACCTCTTGCGCTATCACTCCACAAAAAGTGGTGATGAGCTGACGAGCCTGAAAGACTATGTGACAAGAATGAAGGAGGGCCAGAAAGACATCTACTACATCACTGGTGAGAGCAAGAAGGCAGTTGAGAACTCTCCTTTCTTGGAAAAGCTCAAGAAGAAGGGATATGAGGTGCTGTTCATGGTGGATGCTATAGATGAGTATGCGGTTGGGCAATTGAAGGAGTACGATGGACACAAGCTAGTCTCTGCTACCAAAGAAGGCCTCAAACTTGAGGAAACCGAGGAAGAGAAAAAAAAGAAAGAGGAGAAGAAGGCTGCATTTGAGAACCTTTGCAAGACCATTAAGGAAATACTGGGAGACAGGGTTGAGAAGGTGGTGGTATCTGATCGCATTGTCGATTCTCCATGTTGCCTGGTAACTGGTGAGTATGGCTGGTCGGCCAATATGGAGAGAATCATGAAGGCTCAGGCATTACGTGACACCAGCATGGGTGCCTACATGTCGAGCAAGAAGACAATGGAAATCAACCCTGAAAATGGGATAATGGAGGAACTAAGAAAGAGAGCTGAGGCAGACAAGAATGACAAATCAGTGAAGGATTTGGTGTTACTCCTGTTTGAGACTGCCCTTCTCACCTCAGGATTCAGCTTGGAGGACCCGAACATGTTTGCAGGTAGGATTCACAGGATGTTGAAGCTTGGTCTGAACATTGAGGAGGATGATGCAGCTGCTGATGATACTGATATGCCTCCATTAGAGGAGGAGGGTCAAGAGGAGAGCAAAATGGAGGAGGTCGACTGAGCAAATTGTGACCATGGGGAGTTTTTTTATTTTTGATATATAGGGGACTCGGGAACTTTGTTTGGTTAAATGAGAAATTTGTGTTTCGTCTTGTGTGCGCGGGCGTCTTGTGTGATGTTTTGCGGATTGGGTGAGTGGTGGCCTTTTGATGACTAGTGTTCATGTTTTTGGATTTGTTGATGTCCACTTAGTATGTATATGTGTCACTTGAATGTAGAGGGGTTACTTGAATGTAGAAGTGTAGCTTTCTGTTAATTACATATTACTATAAGCGTTCGTCGTTCAAAACATCCTCTTCTGAATGGGTTCACGCGGTATCAGATTTGGCTTTTTTGCTGTTCGTTTTATTTTTGTCCTGTTTCGTGTTTATTCTATCCCCTGGTTGATGATTTTAATATTTAAATAAGACAGATGCATGCATTATCCAAATTCAAATTAAAACCAAATGTGATAAGTTAGTATCATGCACTCTCCAAATATCTATTGCATTTTACTGAAGTCGTTTTCTTAATAATTAAAAAAAATGAAATATCACGAGACTAGCACTATAAAAACATGAATCATGAAAATTGAAATTATGCTAAAAAATCACGTCCGATGCCAAATGTAATGGCGAGACAGGGTCCCAAACAATTTGGCGTCACGCGAATCTCATTAACATGGGAGCATATTAAATTATTTCTTGATTATTCTAAAATTCCTACTATGAAATTAAAGAGTTTCACAGAAAAGTATAATAATCTAGATTATTGTAAAATACTTTAGATTATTCTAGAGTTCCCCAGAAGAGTATCATGGAGTATATTAAAATATTCTTGAATTTTCTATAGATTGTTTCAGAATATATATAGTATGTAGTTATAGGTTTATTCTGAAATATTCTAATTTGTACATGTCGAAGCTGAAATTTTTTTAGTTAGCACTCAATAATTCGAAATTAAATAATCGTCATCTAAAACTTTATAATTAAAGTTATCATCCATGCATTATGGGGAAGGACATCAAATTTGGTTGGTGTGCATATTGGAGAAGGGCACTAATTTGGTGCTCTAACCGGGGAAGGACACCAATTTAGTGTTCTTTTTCAGGGCGTGCACCAAGTGTATTTTTTTTTCTTTTGGCTTTGTTATGTCTTGCTTTGAAATTTTAGAATTATGAATTTTGTCTTGGAATTCTAGATTTTGTTTTGAAATTATGAATTTTGTTTGCTTTAATTTTATTTTCACTAGAAATGTATATTGTATGTTATCTGTATTTTCATATGTTCGGCATATGGTGTGTTAAATTTTTAAGAATGATACGATAGATAATAAAAGCAGTACATACAATAGATAATAAAAGTAAAACATACGGTAAAAATATAATAAAAACATAATATCAAAGTATAAGTTTCTGGTGTGCTCCTAGTTAGGACTTCAAATTGGTGTCCTTTATCAGTTAGAGCACCAAATTGGTGCTCTTTCTCAGAGTACATACTAGTCAGATTTGATTCTCTTCTCTAGAATGTGTGGGTGGTAATTTTTAAATTTCAAAGTTTTGAATAGTAGTTGTTTCATTTTGAATTATTAGAATGTTAACTAAAAAATTTCGGCCGAAGATGCATCTATACTATAAAATCATCACATAATGGATGTCATAAGTACCTATGGGATACAGTTGTGGATGTATATACATATGACTGACTTTGGGAATGAAAACGGAGTGGATAGTGGCAAAGCCACATATATATTATGTTTTATTTTTCGAATACAAATATAGATTGGATATATTGGATATTAGATGAATATAGAAGATACGAATTGGATATTTATTAAAAAATATATAAATATATTATTAATAAATACTAAGTTCATAATATTTATCTAATTATAATATTAAATAACATAATTCTTTCAAAATATATATTTAACCATATGGTATATATCTATTATTCAAATACTGATAATTTAAACGTAAAATTATATATCTATCAATATCTTCACGGATATCTCCATTCTTATATTAAGCATGTAGTTGTCTTGATCCGCCAACAGCTGTGATTAAAAGATGAAATTTCGGGTTGATATAATTAATTGGTTATGTCTTCATTTCTTTTTATTTTTTATATTGTTTAAGGAAGGTTAGTTGTCATTTAATATGTAATTTTGTATGAGATCTTTGTATGAAAATATACCAAAAATACCAAAAATATGTATGTAATTTAAGAAATGTTAATTATGTGTAAATATTATTTAATATGCTATTTAGTAATATTATTTGTTATTTAGTATAATTTTTTATGTGAAAATATGTCATTTTGTATTAATTTTTCTTCTTGCAATGCACGGACACGATACTAGTTTAGTTTAGATATCCATATTTAATTTTTTTAATACAGATTGCATAAAATCCACAGAGTTTTTACCCCCACATATGAGTGTGATAAAAATATATGAAAGCTTTTGTATTACAAATTCTTGATACTCCTTGACTGTAATGCAATCCAGTTATATTTCCAACACGCTAAAAATGTCACAAATATCCCATAATTTGGCGCCCACCCATCCCTCCTGTTGTTCTTTCCAACAAATGGGGTGCTTTTTAGTAATGTTTTCTCTTTTTGTGAATGCTAAAGGCTTCCTCAAATGCATTTTTCTAGCAGAAAGAATCTTATTATTTTAATAGCTTTGGTCTTAATCATAATCATTTGTATGTGATTTTTGTTGGACAAAGATTAATCTTAATCATTTGTATATGATATTAATTAATAATTTGTATCGAATTTTAGAAATAAGACTAAAATGAATTATTAAATTACATAATAACATAATATATGACCATATTAAGAAAACAATATATAGTGTTTGAAAAATAATCTCAACATAAATGCTACCAGGTAATATAAAAATTACATCAAATCGACATAAATATGTTATGCTAAAAATAATTAATCTTTTACCTCAACATAAATTAATTAATAAAAGAGTCCATTCTTGATTTTTCTCAACATTATTTGAAAAAAAAAAAAACTCCATTGCGATGATAATCTTATGATTTTATTGCAGGTTTTTTTTTTCAATTGGTGTTATTTTGAATTTTTTTCCAATACTTTAATAATATAGTAAGAATAAACCAACCATGTTCAATTTGTTAAACAAAATTGTAATATAGTAAAATTTATTTTATACTTCTTATACTAAACATATTCAAACAAAATATGACCAAAATGCATATACTAATAATAAAATCATTGATGTAAATCTAAAGATATGAGCTAAAGATATGATGTTTATTTTTCCTTTCGTTGTTCTTTCAAATTAAATAAAATTTAATAATAAAAATATATAATAACTAATAAATGATCTTTGTATTAGAATTGAGTATTTTTTTTAGTTAATTAGTAAGTACAGTGTTTAATTTTATCACGTCTACCTTTATTACAATATTTATTTATTTATTTTTCTATTAATAAAAAAATCCACATAACTGAAGCGCATTTTTAGCTCCTGCGAGAATGCTAGAATTCTCTGGAAATCCCACCATACACCAAGAAACCTGGAGAATTCTCTCGAACCCCTCCAATCTTCGGTTATTACCAAAATAAAGAAACCGTCTTTTGGGGGGAAAGGAAGTGACTAGAACCTCTTCGTCTCCCTTGTATAAATACGGCTCTCCTCTCCCACTTGTCCCCGTCAATCGAAAAAAACGAACAAAAAGCTTTCTTTCTGTGCTTTGTTGATTCTTGCATTCATTTGATCATCAGGATCCAATACAGGCGTTCTCATTCCTTTTCTGTTCGACTCTTGATTGATCATCAATGGCGAATGTGCAGATGGGAGAAACCGAGACCTTCGCCTTCCAGGCGGAGATCAACCAGTTGCTGAGCTTGATCATCAACACCTTTTACTCGAACAAGGAGATTTTCCTTCGGGAGCTTATTAGCAATTCCTCTGATGTATGTTTCTTCCATTCCTTCCTTTTAATTGCTTGTTTGTTATTCTAATTTATTGCATTGCAAGGTATGAGTACTGATTGGGATTATTTTCTGTCTAAAATCTTGAAGGCATTGGACAAAATAAGGTATGAGAGTTTGACTGACAAGAGCAAGCTAGATGCACAACCAGAGCTGTTTATTCGCTTGGTGCCTGACAAGGAGAACAAAACTTTATCCATTATTGACAGCGGCATTGGTATGACCAAAGCTGGTAAGTATTTTTTTTTAAACTTAAAATTTGAAATTTTGATCTTACAATTGGAACAAATTAACTTTGTACAAGCTTATACCAGTACCATAACAGGATGTACCAATGAATATATCCATTATCCCCATAAAAGGAGGATATGCTATGATGCAAAGTGCAATGCCAAAAGGTTAATGAAATATTTGGGCCTAAACGCATGTGAAATAACGTATTCAAAAAGCTCAGAGCCATTAGACAAACCCTAAAGCTTAAGCCCATGTGCTCTAACCCTTCCAAAGCTTCACCAACAGGACCCAAACCATGACCGCTACAGAACCAAACTGTTCTGATGCTCGGTGAATCCGTGTTTTGTTACGTGCACAGTCAAAGTTAATTATGTCGTATATGTTCAATTCATGCCTTAAAACAAAATTCTCGGTTCTCAAATGAGCTTTCTGACACTTTTTTAACTTGAATGACAGATTTGGTAAACAACCTGGGTACAATTGCAAGGTCGGGCACAAAGGAGTTCATGGAGGCACTTCAAGCTGGTGCTGATGTCAGCATGATTGGTCAATTTGGTGTTGGTTTCTACTCCTCGTACCTGGTTGCCGAGAAGGTTGTGGTCACAACCAAGCACAATGATGATGAGCAATACATTTGGGAGTCGCAGGCAGGTGGTTCATTCACTGTGACTCATGATACAACTGGTGAGCAGCTTGGACGAGGCACAAAAATCACTCTGTACCTCAAAGAGGATCAAGTAAGTTGTTCCATCCTGATTATAGTTTCTATGCATGATATTGTGTAGGAACTGTTGGATCCATGCAGTTTGTTGTTGTGGGCATGAACATCAATTAGTTGGAATATGAGCAAAGACTATCTACTTTGAAATTCTTTTATTTGAAGTCATACTTGTTATGTCACAGTTGCCTGAACTGAAACCAAAACCCCAGGTGTGAATTGCAGCTGAAATCTTTTTTTTTCATCATTTTGTGTTTACTTGTCTGCAAATTCAACAGAATTATGGGACATTTGACCCTGGAAACTATAAACCAAAATTCGTTCTTGATATTTAATTCTGTAGTGCTCATGAATGTCAAGTTTTAGTGTTCCTCTATTTGTATAGCTCTTATTGAATTTAATATCTATGGGTTCTTCTTTCCTTTTGATGTGGATCTATTCACACTTGGATGTTGTTGTCTTTGCTTAGCTTGAATATCTGGAGGAGAGAAGGCTGAAGGATCTGGTGAAGAAACACTCAGAATTCATCTCCTACCCGATTTACCTCTGGACTGAGAAGACTACAGAGAAAGAAATTGATGACGATGATGATGAAGAAGAGGCTAAGAAGGAAGAAGAAGGCAACATTGAGGAGGTTGATGAGGAAAAGGAAAAGAAGCCAAAAAAGAAAAAGGTCAAGGAGGTGTCGCACGAGTGGACCCTAATCAACAAGCAAAAGCCGATCTGGCTGCGCAAGCCTGAGGAAATCACCAAGGAAGAATATGCCTCTTTCTACAAGAGTCTGACAAATGACTGGGAGGATCACTTGGCTGTGAAGCACTTCTCAGTTGAAGGACAGCTCGAGTTCAGGGCCATCTTGTTTGTTCCAAGGCGTGCCCCGTTTGACCTGTTTGATACCAGGAAGAAGCAGAATAACATTAAATTGTATGTTAGGAGGGTGTTTATCATGGATAACTGTGAGGAGCTCATGCCGGAGTATCTCAGCTTTGTTAAAGGTATTTTATTAGTTTTTATTTGAATGTTGTTGTTCAATTTATTTATTTTTACTTGTGATGCTTAGAAAGCTCTGCAGTTGAGCTATTGGCTACACTCCGTTACTTACTATTGCATCTTATACAGAAGGATTTCCGCTAGTTCGATATGAACTTTGCTGCTAAGCTGCCTTTTAGATATATTTGACATGAACTTCTGTTTTCTTGTAGGTGTGGTGGATTCGGATGACCTTCCGCTCAACATCTCGCGAGAGATGCTTCAACAGAACAAGATCCTGAAGGTGATCCGAAAGAACCTGGTCAAGAAATGCCTCGAGATGTTCTCTGAAATTGCAGAGAACAAGGAGGATTACACCAAATTCTATGAGGCCTTTTCGAAGAACCTGAAATTGGGTATCCATGAAGACAGCCAGAATCGTGCCAAGCTGGCTGACCTCTTGCGCTATCACTCCACAAAAAGCGGTGATGAGCTGACGAGCCTGAAAGACTATGTGACCAGAATGAAGGAGGGCCAGAAAGATATCTACTACATCACTGGTGAGAGCAAGAAGGCAGTTGAGAACTCTCCTTTCTTGGAAAAGCTCAAGAAGAGGGGATATGAGGTGCTCTTCATGGTGGATGCTATTGATGAGTATGCAGTAGGGCAATTGAAGGAGTACGACGGACACAAGCTAGTCTCTGCTACCAAAGAAGGCCTCAAACTTGAGGAAACCGAGGAAGAGAAAAAGAAGCAAGAGGAGAAGAAGGCTGCATTTGAGAGCCTTTGCAAGACCATTAAGGAAATACTAGGAGACAGGGTCGAGAAGGTGGTGATATCTGACCGCATTGTTGATTCTCCATGCTGCCTGGTAACTGGTGAGTATGGTTGGTCGGCCAATATGGAGAGAATCATGAAGGCTCAGGCATTACGTGACACCAGCATGGGTGCCTACATGTCGAGCAAGAAGATAATGGAAATCAACCCTGAAAATGGGATAATGGAGGAACTGAGAAAGAGAGCTGAAGCAGACAAGAATGACAAATCAGTGAAGGATTTGGTGTTACTCTTATTTGAGACTGCTCTTCTCACCTCAGGATTCAGCTTGGAGGACCCGAACATGTTTGCGGGTCGGATTCACAGAATGTTGAAGCTTGGTCTGAACATTGAGGAGGAGGATGCAGCTGCTGATGATACTGATATGCCTCCATTAGAGGAGGATGGTCAGGAGGAGAGCAAAATGGAGGAGGTCGACTGAGCAAATTGACTACCCGTGGGGAGTTTATTGTTTATTATCTAGGACTTGGAAACATGTTTTTTTGTTAAATCGGTACCTGCTTTTAGTCGTGTGTGTGTTTTTTATGTTTTGCGGACTGGGTTAAGTGGTCTGTCTAGTGTTCATATGTTTGAGTTGTGGATGTTAGTAGTATGGTTGTTAACTTGTTACTTTCGTCTTTGTGAACATCCTCTTGTTTGGAATGAGTTTCCAGCAATGTGACCACATCTCAGTTTCTTTTTTTTTTTTTTCCATTTTTTGGTAAGGGATTGAGGGCTTTTATTTGATATAATAAAGTGTTGACATAGAAAATGCTCGTAAGGATATAGTATTTGTATCTTAAACTGTTGACATAAAAAATACTCATTGAGGTCTTTTATTTCGTGAAGTGTTGTCACCCGAACGCCAATTTAGCGAGATGCAGTGGCCTAAAAATCCCATAATTTAGCGCCAACCCATCCCTCCTGTTGTTCTTTCCAACAAATGTAATGCTTTTTTGTCATGTCTTCCTGTTGTTGTTAATGCTAAATGCATCCTCAAATTCATTAAATATTTTTACCCAGATAATGTCTACGAGAAACTTTTTTGTCATGTCTTCTACTGTTGTTGTTAATGCTAAATGGAGAGCCGATCAATGCAAGTTCCATGAAGACGTACTCTGAACTGTAATATTGATGCCAAAAGCATTACAAATTAACAAATAATCGATTCGATGGTTCAGCCACATTTGATATGAAATGATAATAAGGCAAGGCACAGACTTCTATTACTTTTCGAAAGCATACAAAATATATTTACTCAATTTGTACCGGGTGTAACCGATAATAACAGGATTAAATGATAAAATCAAATTGACAAAACCGATTGCCCGGCCCTTTCTTGTTTGTTTTAGTCACCTTGTTTTAATTAATTAATTCAAACAAATAAAAGTTGCAGAATACCATTAAGACTATTTTTATTTAGGACAAAAAATTATTATGTGTACCAAAATATTGAAACAATAAATTTTTAATTTCGAAAGACTAGTAAATTTCCATGACATTAGTCAAGCTAAATCAATAAGAAAAGTGTTTTAAACAGTAAATTTCTTTTGGAATTTCCGTTCGTTTAAGGGATTTGCCTTGATGTAGTTTTAGTATTTTAATATTTTCAGTATGCATGGTAATTTTGTTCTTTGATGTTTTTCTATATAAAAACAGAATTAGCCTCTGACAGAGATCCGTTTGTGCTAGGAGAAATTATTGTATGAAAAAACAGAGTTTTGTCTCTTGAAAGCAGATTAGTGCTTTGAAACAGTGGTCTGGCGACTATTTCTAAAATCCTAAGCATGGTTTCGAAAAGATTGACAACATTAGAATATTATCATGGAAAAATGCAGTTCGGAAAAAAAGACATATTTCTTAACTACAAAAAGGGAAATGTCGCTCTAAATGGTTCAAATTTGAAGATGGGATCAATCAATCTCCAAATGAGATGGCAATGTGGCAAGGCATCAATCAACTTCTGAGAGTACCCAAAGAAAATGATTATATATTTTTACAAAAATGTGATCATTTGAGCAACAATACAGCTTCTACATGTTGACTGCTATTAGTAAATTGAAGGGCAGAGCAAGGACGTGTTTATGTCAGTATAAAACAATTGGGTTGGTGCTTCAGGCCATGATTAATTGAAAGATTGATACACGAGACTATTCCTAGCTTGTAATATGGAATTGGCGCCAGATAGATAAGGTGAGGAGTATAGGTACTGGACATGTACCAGCACTAGATACGAGCTTAAACTGTTGTGCAAGGATGAACATATATGTGCCCGTGTTCTTTTTGTATTCTTTGTGAGAACCTGAAACTTCCATTGTGCTTATGCTTTTGATGATAGATAAAAATGCAGACTCGATTATGCCTGAATAATGAAAAAGAATCAACTTATCTCGTGATTCGTGATCATTTAGAAAATGAAATGTACAGAAAGTAAGCCCCTCTGTGGTACCGGATAGAAACTCCATTAATTTGATGCGTTTAATATTTCCTTATTTTGCTCAGGAATACACACAATTTTCAAATTACAAATAAGAAAAAACAGTGACACTTATTACTTGTATCTTGCAATGTTTATCTAAATTACATCATTGAGAAGTCTCAAGATGAATTGTGATTTAAAAAGGAGAACCTCATATGTTAATAGTTAATATGTGCACTGTGCACATGCATCACTCAATGTCACCACAGACAAAATGGCACTTGCAACCATCAGGTAAGCATTCAACGAGGAATTTAGGACCAACTGCTCCGATGCAATCTAAACGGCATCGACTCGGATCATTCACAGTTTCACTATTGCATGGAGTGTGATTTATGTACTTGCTGCAATTCAAATTTGCATAATTTGGTCTTGACACAAGATGCAGCTCCCTTGAGGTTGTCAGACCTAGTTTATTGAACAGAAAAAAAATTGAATTTTCCAAGGGAAAATTTAAGTATATCCAATAACAGAAGATTTTATGACCCGGTAGAACTGATATTTTTTTAATTAGGAAATAGTCAATTTCAATGGGTCAAAATGCAAATGTGGTGAATTTGGAGAAGACACAAGAAATGTAATTGTCAAAGAGCTTCAATAGGTAAACATGCTATTTTTGTGGCACTCAACCTCTATTAATAATTAATATTTAGATGTCCTCAATTGTAATAGTCTAAAGATATTAAAGGAAAAATTCTTAGGAAGACTTTAATATGTGTCAATATTTTATAATAGTACTTTTTTTTAAATTAAAATACAGATAGACCGTAGGCTCAAACAACCTAAAATATTAGGTAAGATTATTAGTCAATGCTCTTAATCTAATTCCAAGATCATCCTTAAAATTATAATATAAGCAAGATAAGTATATACCAGCGCAGAGCACAAAGAGAGCAAGCAGAAGAGGCACCATGCAAACAGCCTTCATTTTAATTGTTTAGCAAGGAGAAATATTCACTGAAAGAATATATGTTAATGTATCTGTTGTTGTTTTTGAGATGGAGATGGAGATGGTTGTAACTACACAGAGTATTTATAGTCTAACGGAGTTCTACTTTTTCTGACTAAACTTCCTTGGAACGGTGTTGTTCTGGCAGATAAGTGTAAGTTGTGCGGTTCAAATGAATTTAGAAGTAAACCTTGCGCACAATTCATTTACTAAAATTAGAGCAATAAAAACCAATTTGGTTGGCAAGTTATAAGCTAGAGCATAATATTTCCAAAATTGAATAACAAAATAACAAATATATGTTGGAGCATACGTCATGCCAGACAATTCAAGAATTTTAGTTGGTCAATAAAATCCGCATGGATACATCATTATACATATGACATACTGCATAATTTGAGTGCTATTAAAGCATTAATCATTTTTTGATGGATTTGCAAGAATGCATAATTTCCTCTTCTGAATATGGGCCGAACTCCACACACCACAATCGGAAAGGAATGCATAATTTCTTCTCGGTGTGACCAAGGAAACTAGGCCCGTTATCGCCTTGAGTAATTATTAAAAATTACAACTCCGGCCCATTTAGGCCCAGCACAATTACTGCTCGACCCTCCCTACTGAGGAAACGCTATCCTCTGCGGAGGTTTTACCTGCGGTGGTTTTGATCTGGTCCGTTCGTTTCGGATCGGACGGTATGAATTAAGGGTTCATCAAATTTTGAGTTTTTTAAAATTCGGGCAAGATCAGATATGGTCCGTCTAATCCTAAACGAACGGCCAGATCAAAACTACCGCACAGCACCGCAGGTAAAACCTCCGCAGAGGATACGCTCCCTACTACTGTGTACTCGTGAGTACCAACTCTTCCCTCTTCGTCTTTTAACTGATCCCTTTTCTTCTCCGTCTTAATCAGCTACTAAAAACTAAACCCTCCCGCGGCTCCCACCCCATCTCTCTCTGTTGGTCCCACTACGCAGACCTCCAAATCCGACAGCCCCACAATTAGAATCACGAGCAGAGCATGCCCATGCCTGCTTCCTCAAAGCGGAGCCACAGGCGTCGGATCAATCCCCAACCCGCATCCATGGCCTCTCCGTCTCTATCCTTCTCCCGATCCAGATCGCCTTCTCTACTATCCCGCCTCCGTCGCAATCGACCCGCCTCTGTGATCTTCCTCCTCTGTATTCTCCTCCTCCTCTACTCCACCTGGCGTGCATTTAACACCTCCTCGCAGCACCATCTCTTCTACACTTTCGATGTGGTGAATGAGTACCCCCATGACCCTAACGCCTTCACTCAGGTACTGATTAGTTACTTAGTTTCCGTTTGTTTATTGTTCTTTAGCTGGTTAGTTTACTGCTAAATTTTTTGTTTCTCTGTTTCTTCACAGGGTCTGTTGTATGCAGGGAATGACACTCTCATTGAGTCCACTGGTCTCTACAAAAGGGTATGTTTGAACTTGGGTTTTGACAATGCTGCTTATCCATAATTTGAATCAGATTTAATATGCTGGCGTATCTTCTAAGGAGATAATTTACTTGTTATTTTTTATCTTTCTTAATTCTAGTCATCCCTTCGAGAGGTTCATCTTCAATCTGGAAAGGTAAACTTTTTTCTGCTAAATTGTTAGTGCCTTCTGTTAATCATCACATATATTAGATAGATGAGTATTGATCAAATTGAAAGAATTGAATTGTGAATTCTGGTGTTCTGGCAATTGTTTCTGAAATTAGGTCCAAGCTCAGTTCCAAATGGATGGATCTTTGTTTGGAGAAGGCCTGACACTATTAGGTGAAAGGTCTCTACCAAATTTTGTAGTTATTCTGTTAATCATTGTCTGATGTGTTTGTCTTTTATGCTAATTGTTGTTACTTGTTTTGGTAGGTTGTATCAAGTACTGTGGTTGAAAAATGAAGGCGTTGTATATGATCGATATAACTTCACCAAAGTTAGTACTTGGTCCAATTTTAAATCCTGTTGAATTAATTTGTAATGTTTATGAAAAATTCTGAATTTGCACCACCCAGAATGGAAAGTTCGGACCTGTTTACTTACCGATGAGGCTCAAATTATTACCTTCTTAATACAACTTCGCCAATGTTAGTACTTGGTCTAATTTTCAGTTCTTTTTGAATTAATGTATAATGTTTATGTAAAATTCTGAATTTGCACCACCAGAATGGAAGTTCAGACCTGTTACTTTAATTGACTCAAATTATTACCTTTCTTGTTTGGTTTGTCATTTTAATATTTGGTAATCTGCTGGTTGGGATTTTTCAGCCTTGAACAACAGTTTCCCTGCATAAAACTATGTAAAGGGCATCTGTCAGTGTTACCATGGTCGTTGTTTGGTACCAGCGTGTAGTAATAATTGCCATATTGTATACTGAAGTTCTTGGTATTCCATCAATATATTTAGTAGGGTTATGAATTTAAAATTACTTTTCTCATGCATATTTAATATTCCTTTGCAGAATGAGAAATTTACACATGAAATGCGTGATGGATGGGGTCTGGCAACTGATGGGGAGATTTTATATGGCAGTGATGGCAGTTCATCGTTGTATCATCTTGATCCTTTGACTTTTCGAGGTTATTTTTATTTATTTTTTTAATGGATTTTGTTAAAAGTTTTGGTTACTAATTAATCTCTCTTCATGTACAGCGTTGAAAAGAGTAACGGTGCAATATCATGATCGTGAAATTATTAATCTCAATGAGCTGGAATACATAAATGGGGAAATCTGGGCAAACATCTGGATGGTTATATATAGTTTATTTTTCTATTTTCTAATTTCCTCTTTCATGTTTTTTAAGATTTTGAAGTAACTGTCAAATTGTTATTTCTGTTTACATGTAGACAGATTGCATAGCTCGAATATCTCAGAAAGATGGTCGAGTAGTAGGTTGGATTCTTCTCCATGAACTTAGGTAAAAAAAAAAAAGGCTGCAAGTAAATCTTCTGTACCTATCTTTTTATTACACTTTTATGGAGGTGAAATTTATTGTGGTCATATTGACATAAATCTATTGCTCACATTGCAGGGAAGGCCTCCTGAAGTCAGGATATCAGGTAAGATCCTTTTGTTTATCTAATTTGAATATTACAGCGTAATAATTTTTTGATGTTCTCTCATTATGTGATTGACACTTATTATGTCTTATTTTAGGGTTTTGAATGTTTGAATGGCATAGCATGGGACAAGGAAAAGAATCGGTTATTTGGTAAGTTGAACCTTTTCTCTTTTCTGTAAGGTTCCTTTTTTCCAATTTCTGAAAATAAGAACAAAGAAAGAGCATGAGACTAAACGAGTTGGCTTAGTGCCTTAGTTTTATCTGAATGCCAAGTTATACCAGTTGGCACTGAATCAGCACTAGTTCTGTTTTCAAACATTTAATTTTTTTATAAAAATTAAATGTTTCACTAGGTCAAGGTGTTCACTTATCATTTTTCTCACCTATTTCAGTCACAGGAAAATTGTGGCCGAAACTATATGAGATAAAATTGCGACCTATAAGAGGGCCATTAAATACAGCTGTAGAGGACTTATGCCCGATAAAGTCTTACTGGTAGAGATTGCCTCTTCTCTTAATAGGTTTTTGTAACTAGGTAATTGTTCTTTTTTCAGAGTGATTGTGCAAGTAATTGTTATTTTTCTTAAAAGCCCAGTTATTTATCAATTGAGATATTTTTCACGTGAATAAGAGTTGATTGCATATTGGATTTTAGTTCAATCTGATATATTCTGATGTCCTTACCCAGGAGGATTAACATCTGCATCCAAAATTGTTTTGGCACGGGGCAACAAGACATATCATATATAAAACGTTGCCACTAGCTGGGAACTGAATTATTCTTCCTCGTGCATATATAAAATAGTTTTCATTTGAAAATTCAAATCCAAGTCTATCTCTGTCTCTATCAAACCAAAAGAAAAGTATAAATATGATATCAACAAAAAGATTACTCAACCTAAACCAAATCTTTGAGATCGCTTAAGCATCTGGTTAGCAAACAAAAAGAAAATCTTCTGTGAAAAAGAAGTGGTCGAGCACAAAATACATAGTAAACCAACTCTGATAACATCAAAAGTGGATGTGGCACTCCGACATTTTAAAGTTGGAGATAGAGATTTGTTTATGGATTCCATTAATTTAATGAGGAATCTGCTTGACTCGTTCGCATGTCTTCTTCGAAATAATCCCAAATGCCTAATATATTTTATTGCTATGGAATAATTGTAATTTTTAAGTCACCCATCTAAACGCGTGAGTGGATATTTAATGTTTTAAAATTTTGTCTTAGTACAATGCTCTAATGACAAGTAATAGTTGCGGAGGTCACATCGGATAAATAGTTGGGTGACGTGGCACAATTATATCTGCGCTTTAATTGGAGTGCTCTGTTGATCTATGATTCTATGCTATAAACCAAACTACCACTGATGAGCCCCGTTTGGACTTTAGAAGGAAATTGTCAAGAGTTCGGAATTCTTTTGCTGCTCTGTGGTGGGAAGAAAATTTATGGATCAGGTTGTATTGTCATTCGTTTTCCTTTTCAGAAAGTAACAGCCGTGAGATTTGAGCTTATTTTTCACGTGGCAAGTGCAATATTTCACCGTGGAGCAAGTTGCTCTGACAATTTGAAATTGATGTTCATTGAATCTACTTTGCTTCAAAGGACTCGATCATTGTTTGATCTGCTTTAAGATATGTGTTATGTTATAAAATTTGTATGCATCTGCTTCAATTTTTATGTGCACAGATTTTAAAATAAATCGGATAATCTTAAAGCTCATTGAACTTAAAAGTAAAGTCCGATAGACATCGAACCTATTCCTTTCTTTTTCTCTTTTTCTTTGAATTTACCTCCATCTATTTTCGTTAGGATTAAATTTGACGTGTACGGAATTTTCATAAATAAACAAACTTACAAATACATCTTATGTGGTGCAGTTTTTAATGTAATTATGTAAGGAATTTGGATTTGTAAGAGCATCTATATGAGTAAAAGTCTGAAGAAAATAAAAACAACTATCAAGTACTAAATACAAATAGTTAATTTTAATTTTTAAGCTTCTATACTCGATACAATTAACTTTTAATTTCTTTTGTAACCACCTAGCAATTATTACTGTGGAAGAAAAAAAAGATATTTTTTTAAATCAGAAAGTACGTTGAATCTCAAAAAGTAAGTAATAAGTGTCAAGCGTGTTTTTTCAAACAAAAAGGAATTTCATTAGTCCAATCCAAATGCTCTTAAAAAGTGTAGTTACTCTAAGAGTCTGTTCGGCGACTCCATTTCTCATAAGTTTTTCTGGTTAAAAAAACTTTGTAGCTACTTTTCCCTTACATGTGTTCGACAGTCTGTTTTTTTTTTCTCTACTTCAAGTTTTCAAATGGTTTTATTCCATTGTCCAACTTCAATTCTCATAGGGAAAAATAAATTAGTTCAGAGTTCAGAGTACTAAATACAAATAGTTAATTTTAATTTTTAAGCTTCTATACTCGATACAATTAACTTTTAATTTCTTTTGTTCTCTCTATCTCTCTTAAAAAAAGAGGAGAGAGAAAAAAATCATGTGGAGGAGAGAGAAGAGGAGGAGAGAGATAGAGAGAATAGCACAATAAAAACACGAGATTGAAAAGCAGTAGATCTCGTTTCGTTAAACACATATAAGGGAAAAGTAGCTACAGAGTTTTTTTAACCAGAAAAACTTTTGAGAAATGAAGTCGCCAAACAGGCCCTTAAAGTAACTACACTTTTTAAGAGCATTTGAGTTGGACTAATGAAATTCTTTTTTGTTTGAAAAAACACGCTTGACACTTCTTACTTACCTTTTGAGATTCAAACAATTAGAAAACGATTTCTTTAAAAGATATATTTTTAAATCAGAAAGTACGTTGAATCTCAAAAGGTAAGTAAGAAGTGTCAAGCGTGTTTTTTCAAACAAAAAAGAATTTCATTAGTCCAACTCAAATGCTCTTAAAAAGTGTAGTTACTTTAAGGGCCTGTTTGGCGACTTCATTTCTCAGAAGTTTTTCTGGTTAAAAAAACTCTGTAGCTACTTTTCCCTTATATGTGTTTAACGAAACGAGATCTACTGCTTTTCAATCTCGTGTTTTTATTGTGCTATTCTCTCTATCTCTCTCCTCCACATGATTTTTTTCTCTCTCTTCTTTTTTTAAGAGAGATAGAGAGAACAAAAGAGCAGCAAACTGCTTTTCTTATTAGAAAAACAGCGGATACACATCCGTGTTCGACAATCTAGTTTTTTTTTCCCAATAGTGGAGCGGAGCTCTCTCTAAAGACCAAAAAAAAATATATGTCAATGCTCGGACAATAATTTTTTAAGGTAGAATATTTTGGTCTTCATGTAGAGCAGAAATTAACTAATCAATACTTGTTTAATTAATTAAAAAAGAAGAATTATACTAATCAATACTTATTTAATTAATTAAATTGAAATTAAATTGTACAATCAAGCACTCAATTAAACAAACACAATTTAATAATACAAAGACTAAAATTAATTAAACAAGCACAGATTAATTAATAATACAAGAAATTATTTAAGAAGCATAATTAACAAGAAATTAATAATACTAAAATTATTTAAGTTTCTATTCTTACGTCTAACATAATCACCTTGCAGTGTGTGGTCAGTTCACTTTGATATCAGTTTGCATTGTATAGTCAATTTATTCATTTAAACTTTTTTAGAATATGATATATACAATTATATTGATCATAATCAGTGATTAGCATTAATACACTTTATATAGTTATTGCATCTTCTATAAAAAGAAAAACAAACCAACATCCTAACAAATTTTCCATATATTTGCCAAACATCTATATTCTAAAATTTCCATGCCTTAAATAGTTTTAACTTTGACAAATTGAAATTCACATTCCTATATTAAAAATTTCCGTTCCCACAAAATTTTCATGCTGTCGAATAGGCCCTAATTTTGGAGCACACAGTAGAAATCTGGAATTTTTGTTCATTTCAAGTGTGTTATCACTCTAATTTATGTAATCAAAATGTTTAAATTAAATTTATTTTAGTATTTTATATACTTATTTTTTGATATATTTTCAAGCTCTCATCTTATATAACATGAACTCAGTAACAGAACATTTTACATTATAAATGCTTGACTTGTGAAGTAACATAAAAATTATAATAATAAAATTAGATCTGACTTTTCTTAGGGTTAAAAATAGATCTGACTTATGGTTATGGTTATGGCTATGGTTAACGAGATTTACCCATAAAAAAGGAAATTGGGAAAGAGTAGGACACGTGGAGCTCCAAAACAAATGGACTTTACGGACTTACGGTAACCACCAAAGAGGGAAGGAATCAACAGCGACGCAAGCAAAGACAATTTCTCAAGCGACTGATGTCGTGGCTGGTGAAGAAATTGTTTGAACGAGTCCGCCTGCATCCTTTTTCAACACATCAATACGTGCATCCGCATACAAGACATACGAGGTGACGCCCAACGGCCTGAGGGCATCTCATTCTTCGACAATCAATCAGACTGGACGGTCTTGATTCCTTCCCATGAGATTGCAAGGCTGAGATCTCTTTCGCATAGTCAAGAGGGATGGATCATGGATGAGCCGAGTGCGTATCATCTGAGATATCTCAACTTTTGCGTGACCGACGTGTCCAGTGCCTACTCGGGGATAGACCGGGGGCCAGTATTATTTTAGCTTCGAGATTCGTGCAGAACGTATTTGAACGGTTCAGATTTTCCAAAAAGTCACGCAAAATATGAGATATCTCAGAGGATGCGAATTCTAGATGAGCCAGGGTAGCGCGTCTTCTGACGCAGTCTCACTCACACGGTACAAGGCGCCTGGACGAAACCGTGTGTTTTTTGTATCCAGATCAAATGTGCCAGGTTCAGAAATCTTTTCTGTGTAACCAAGTTGATTCTTATTTAATGACTCGCTATATGGATGTCTTGGTTAAAGTAAACTCCACACGGATCCGGAGGAGTATGTAGGTCATTTCTGCCTTAATTGCAGTTTTAAACTGAGCCGGTTCAGGTGCTAAAATAAAAAATTAAACCGAGCCGGCTTAGACCTAGTCATGCCACCTAATTCTTCTCGCGTATATGTCATCTCAGGTAATTAAATAAGAGATTTGATCAACTATGGCGATTATAAAATATTATCTCAGTGTACAAATATTTAAAATCCACTTATCGATGTGACAAAAAGTCAAGACTCCCCGATTGGCAGCGGATAACTTGTACTAATTCGATCTCGATCGAATAACATATCATATATAGTGATTAATATGATCATTGTTTTAACAACATCATTCTAGTGTTCTTATGAAAAAAACAAATATAATTCCTTTCCTAAAAAAATCAAAACGAGAAAAGGAAAATCCAGAGTGGCATGTCTTGTAAAAATAAAATAGTTGTATACAGCTTTTGATATGTTGTTGACCAATATGTGCGCATGCCGCATGGACTCCGACTTAATTTGGGTAACCTTCAAGAACTCGAAATTTTTATTAATAAGAAATATATTAATTAAATATTGAGATTAGAGAATGCTTTTGTGTTTTATCGAGAATAGGAAATACGTGATAATTAATTACGACCATAATTAGCGATACTAATCACCACACTTACTAATTAACTAAAAAAGTTCCTGACCATTATAGACTATCACGGTCAAGAATTTTTTTTTTTTGGAATGAAATGGCTGCATTTGAATTAATTTGAATAAAATTACTGGCTGTGATAGTCTATAACAGTCAGAAAAAAAAATTTAGTTAATTAATAAGTGTTAAGTACGAAGATTTACGCTAATTCTAACCGTGATAGTTTATAACGGCCAGAGGTTGGTTTAACTATCTCGTTTTCTCTATTTCTCGATAAAATACAAAAGCTATCTAATCTCGATATTTAATTAATATATTTTCTATTAATAAAAATTTCAGCTTGAAGAACACCTACTATTGCTTGTTAAAATACTGTTTACCCAAAAAAGAAGAGGAAAAAGTTTAAGAAACTTCAAAATTACGTAGTTTCCCTCTAAGCTTTGTAATATTATATTTACTCTTCTAAACTTCAAAAAGTCACAAATTTATTCATTTTATTGTTTTTTATTTTATTAAAGAATAAAGATTTTTATCCCCTATCTTATTTTCCCCATTCATCCCGGTGGTCCCTGTTGGTCCCAAAGGCACATAGAGAGGTGAATAGATTTTTTTTATATTTTTGGTCTAAGTAATAATATTTTAACGTGTCTATAAGTTATTCTTAGCGAAAACTATAATAACTTTCCTAAACAAAAAGTAAAGTAAATAAAGTAAATAATAGAGTTTAGAGATACTTGACACAAGAGTTGTTTACGGAGTTCGATACTAACGCCTACATCTTCGGGGCCCGCGACCTTCTAGATGGCGCGCCTTTTTTTACCCAATGAGAAAGGATTACAAGGTGGAACCGACGAGCCCTTACAAACTTATGGGAAATCACACGGCCCAAATACGAGCACTAAAGGCTCAAAGGAAACAATTCGATTCGCAAGGACTCAAAGATTGCAAGGTGAGCGCGAGGCTCAAGATAACAAGTGTTACAAGGTGTTTGTAGTAAATAAAGATCTCTCACAAATCACTCGGGTTGTTGAAGTTGATTGAGTATGGTAGAGGAGATCTTTAGTTGTTGAACGAGTATTGAAGTTTAAGGTCTAGCAACCATGGTGGCTCTCTTGTGAATAGACAAGATGAAGTTTGGCAGCTAGAGCCCACCATAAAAGCCTAGCTTTGGCTTCTATATAAAGGGAGAGAAGCAAATCTAGGTTTATTCTTGTTTCCATATCTGATGTTTGTCTTCCAAGGATTATACCGATCTATCCGTTCATATTCTGAACAAGTTTAATACATATAAGTTGTAGATATCGGTCTCTTGAGAATTTCAAGCTTTGATTCACTTAAATCGGAGTTCGTATGACCAAACGGTGGCCAAAATACGAAAGGTGTGCATGCTGAATAACCATAACGGTCCATGACCGTTGTAACGATCTTGGTAACGGTCCGACTCTGGATTGCTTAGCGTTCGGTGATGCTAAAACTTATTTTATGCGTCACGGGATTTTTACATGATTTATTTATTCCGTTATAACTGTCCCTGAACTGTTATACAGTCGTCAACTGTTCTGGAACTTCAGCACTTTTCAAACAGGAGTATCTTGGTGCTCGAGTGTCCGATTTCGGCATATGACCACTTTTTGAAAAACTTGTGAATAGTAGGTATTGATTCTGAAGTCTTGGCCTTCATTGAAATATTTTAACATCTTATGAGTCTACACACATCTCAACTCAAGGAAGTTGTTAAATGCAATTTATGTATGTTTTACAAATCTAGTCAAACAGATAAGTTGAGGGCTTCCAAAAGCCAACAGTCCCAACTCCCAATATATGCATTATCTACCTTATCCATTTAATCAACTCAACTAAAGTCAATGATTGCTAATATTATTGCTAATAATCCATTTAGAAATATAAAAGAAAAAAAAGAAGAGAAACAAACCATCACGAGGTTTCGCAAAAAATCTTTTCCCTTTTTTTTATTTTTTATTTTAAATTTTTTTGGCAAAGTGGTCCATAGGCATTTATAGCCATATAAGTTTGACAATTCATCATAATTACACATCTTTGAAACTAGAAAACGAAGAAAATAAATCACACAACCCCCAAAAACATCCGTAATACATTTCCTGCATCTTACAATCTCCTAACTTGAAGTAATACCAATAAGAAAAATAAAAAATGTTGCTAACAATAGAGCTGCATAAATGGGACGTAGCAGTTTGCCAGTGATGTGTACTAGTTGAAGCAAGAAAAAATACACCAGTAACCAATCGACATGATATGAACATCAGCATGCACATGAGCTAAAAACGAATACCAGATAGCAACATATGATTGTAAAAGATATTATCTTGTACCAGTAAGTGTAATACGTGGAGACCGTACCATACTTCTAAAAGAAACCAATATGCATATCACAAATAAACTATTATTTAGAATACACACATCCCTTTTCCTGATCCCTTGATAAAATAAACACAAAAATTAACAACTAAAGTACAATAAACATGGGGACTATACACACCAGCAACCCCCACACCCCCCCCCCCCCCCCCCCCCCCCCCCCCCCCGCCAAAAAAAAAATGCATATCAAACACCAATTTATAGTCGCAACAATGTAGGATATGCAATACCTTCAAACGCCAAACATAATAATTTATAAAAAAAATATTAAATTAAGATACTGTACAATGTAATAATTCATACTTTAGTTGGTGGTGTTCATCAATTCAGTCTGGTTGAAACCGAACAAAATTAGATAAATCAAAGTTATAATTTGGTTTAAAAAATAGAATCGAATCGATTTAGCATTTCAATTGAAACAAACCAAAGTTTTATTTCGATTTGTTCTGTTCAAACAAAAATATATTAAATTTTATAAGTATGAATACTTGCAATACTTTATGTTGATGCTTTCAGATATCATCTAGTGCTATATGGAAAACAAATGATATAATTTGTTAGATACAAACACTTGATACATGAACTATTCACACTTATATGACGAGATATGAATATTTGCAGTACTTGATATTAATACTTTCAGGCATCATGTAATGTCATATAAAATAAATAAATCATAGAATCAGTTAGGTACAAATACTTGACATATAAACTATTTACACTTGCATGATGAGATATAAATACTTACTCGACGAGGTATGAATATTTGCATATATTACAACATAAATATAAGTACATCAATGCGTATGTGTGAACTTTCCATATTACATATTAATACAATCAAGTGTCAAATAAAGTCATTTATAAAAATAAATATTAAATTAAGATATTTTGCAATAAAAATTCATACTTCAATTATAATTATGAATATTTTTCTCAGTAACTATCGATATGTTCAAGAACCAAACAAATTAACTGATTTATGTTACTTTACATCATAACAATTCATATTTCAATGCATAAGCATGAATATTTACGATTTTAGATATTAATATTTTTGTAAAAGCGTGGGTGATTGTGTGATGGTTACGCATCTTTGTTGTGCTTGTGGTCCCGTAACTGTCGTTTTTCTGCGTGTGGTCCTTGTTTCTATTGTTTTTGAGCGTGTGGCCCCCCCCCCCTCCATATAGGTAGTGCCCCCATATGTAATTAATGCTTGTAGCATGTTTGGCAGTTTCTCAGGAATACTTTACAACATAAAGATTTACACTTCAATGTGTAAGTATGAATACATGATATTAATATTTTCAAACGTTATCCAGTACTATATGGAAAAAATTGATAAAATATATTAAGTACAAACACTTTAGACATTAACTATTTATACTTACATTACGAGGTATAAATAATTGCCCGATGAGGTTTGAATACTTATTCGATAAGGTATGAATACTTACATGACAAGATATTTACACGAGGTATGAATACTTGCATAACGAGATATGAATACTTACATAACAAACAATCCGAAAGTATGACATTATGGATCTCATTTGAAAGAGAAAATTATGGAGAAAACGTTCATGGTTTTATATTTGCAAATTTTATCACAGATCATCAGAAATATTGATGAGATTGAACAGAGAAAAAAAATCGACCTCTAAAAACATGTACAAGATGAGTGTGTGATGTGTCCAGTTTTTTTTTTTTTAAAATACTTGGTATCTTAGGTATGAATACTTGATATATTATAAACTAACACTTGCGCACATAGGTATCTATATTTATGGGCATCAGTTGTAAAATCTATCAAATATTAGGTGGTCCCCCATATAATTAATGATGTTCAGTTAGTTAGCAGTCCCCATAGGTAATTATTGACTGGGGTGAATGAAGGAAATTACATGGGGGATAGTTTTTTTTTTTTTGACGGTTGAAGTCCTTAGGCATCATGGGGATAGTTAGTTGATCCCTTTATTAAAATTCATTTTAAATTTATAAAATATCTACTTTATCCTTTATTAAGAAAACATGACAAATATGTAGCAGGTTAAAAAAATGTTAGTTTTATAATTGATCGGTTTTTTAAGACAAATGGTTCATTTTTCTACTTTTGATGCTTAGAAACCAATTAATTAGAAGATTGACATATTTTTTAAATATGATACATCATTTTTATTTTTTTAGTAGGTGGTAAAATGGATATTTTAAAAAATCTAAAATGAATCTTAATAGAAAACAATAAAATGTGTAGATTTGTAAGTTTTTGAAGTTTAAAAGAGTAAGTATAATATTATGAAGTTTATATAGGAAATAAGTAATTTTAAATTTTTTTCTCGAGTATACATGAAATTTCCCCTTAGCTGTACTACTTGCAATTTGCATTAAAGAAAAAAGTATGAAACATGTAACAACAACTCTGAAAAAAAGTTGATTGCTGATACTCAAAAGTGCTGTCAGAAAGCTGTTCTGGACTAGAAAAACAGTATTATTTCAGTCTATATAATATCAACTTCAAAATATATCGAATCGACTTTAAATGGTGAATCCAAATCGTTCAAATCGATATACTTCATTAATTATGCGTTTACATGTAAAATTTTTAATTTCTTGAATTTATTTGGTATCAAGTCAAGTAATCAAATGTGTAAGTTTTTAAGTTAATTTTAATACATTTATTTTTCAACATTTTCACCTCTTGATTTGATACTAAAATAACTTAAAAATATAAAAAATTTGCATATTAACGCATCACTCATAAAGTAAATTGGTTTGAACGGTTTGAGTTATTCATTTGAAGTTAGTGTCATGTGACACCAACATCATATTACTCAGACTTCCTAATAATATAAGTAGATATGAGGTACATGTTATTGAGTTAGTTGCTCTTTAATAGCAAAATTTCAGTCTATGATTTAAAAAACTAAAAAAGTGATAACATCGTATACAGTAGTAATTTGTTCTAATTATAATTTGTTAACTTTTTGTTTAATGCTCAACTGATTGGAAAAATATATAATTTCAAAACAGAGAAAATATAATATATTTTATTGAGTGTGTGTGTGTGAGAGAGAGAGTTGAATTTAGAGGAAGTTGATGGAACAGTCGAATTACAATTTCTTCTTTGAATATAAATGTGTGTACACACGTGTCGGTGCGCTGTGTAACTGAATTTAGTTTCCATTAATAATTTTATATTTCAATTGGCAAATATAAGCGCCGGTGTTATTCTACCAACTAAACAATACGTACTCATTAAATAATTATATTTATATATGTAGTGTTTAATTCGTAGAATATAAACAAAATTAGAAATCAAATGGCGGTTTGTAATTAATTAGGTGCGTTCAGTATTCTCATGTCACAATCTTGTAACAAATCAATTATAAATGTCATAACTCATAACGAACATGCATTGCCCATAACATAGAACAAAATCAATGATTTGCATTTATATATATATATTTAAATTTGGAATTGGATTACTGAATATAACAACTTTGTTTTTAATATCAGCACTATGGAGAAGCTTTAGTTTATTGATGCTTTAATATTATTAAAAGATAGGCTATTAATAGAATTAGTATGAGGAGCTGTTTTGTGGATTTTATGGTTGACAAGAAATAAGTTGTGTTTTTAAGGAGTTAGACCTCAACTTTGAGCAGTAGGAGCTCAAATTATTTCTATTGTGAAATTTTGGGTGACTTTAAAAGATAATGGGTCTATTCTTAAATTGTCATTAGTATTTCCTACTGATGTGTTGCAAATTCTTATTTTTGTGATGATTTACTTATACAGTAGATGGCTATGAATGGAATAGTGCAAGAGCACAGAGTCCCTCCGCTTACAGATGGATCCGACACAAGGAAAAACAGTGAAATTTGATATGGGGTGCATCAATTTTCTTTAGTATAGATGCATTCTTTTGTATATATATTTAAACTTAAAATTTGGGAATGATAAAATTTCAATTGATGACCATCACTCCTCAGCGGTGTTATTGCATGCGTATGGTAAAAATACCACCTTTTAAAATATATATATAGCCCTTCTCATATGGACTAATTTAATTTTTGGAAGTTAATTTAAAGACTAACATGACTCTTGTTTGGAAATTTCAAAAATGGATTTGGTTCAAATAAAATTTGGGAACAACTTATATTTTTGTTTTCAAAGTTTAAGAATTATATCAATTGTTTTTGAAAAAATTTCAAGAATTAATTTGGTTAAATGAAAGTTCAAAAATAAATTGTTTTTGTTAATTCAAAGACCAAATTAGCATCTTGTTTTTCTAAAACCTATATTTGATATAAATAGGCTTGTATAATTAATGCTAGGCAGAGATTAGCTTGTCTATACATCCATTTTATGTGGGAGTGCAACACACCCTATCATATATATATATTTGCATTTTGCAACAAGCATTGATCCTATCTGTATTAATTAAACACAAATCATGAAAATACACTATTAACACTTATTCTGCATGTAATGATCATCTGATACGTCCTCATCGATGAACAATTATTCTAGAACAAATCTTTTTTGAACCATAATTAGCACGCATCGAATATCAATTTATTTCTGTCTTTTCATCTCAGTTCGTATCAGTAACCATATATAGTCAAACACCATATGAACTTACGAAGTTCTTTTTGAATTATGTTTTTTCTTCGATATTGTTTTCAGATTGACAAAAATATCACATAAGCAGACAGCAGTTAAACCAGCGCGAGGTAACGGAAAAGATCAAAAGAACATAGAAACAAGATTAATATCCGAAAGGAGTGGATAATTAAAAAGGAAAGTGGACCAAGTAAGCCCCTGCACTGCACCAGTACAAGCTGCGCCTTCAAATGTTTGGTCCTACTTTCAGAAGAAACAAAGTTTCTAAGAATTTCTACACCAAGTCCATTTACTGTATTATCATCATTAAAAGATAGTGGCTTCCAACCAAGTCAGCTTCCCCTTCTAAGAACCAGTCCAGGCTCCTAAAACTGACTTGCTCACAACAAATTTCTACAACTACCTACAGAAAGTCTTATCTGTCCAATGGAAGAACATTACTTTCTAGTTAGTAAAATGTTTGTAAATATCAAAAGTAGCAATGATGGAAAATGTTTAGTCTCCCATAATCCCAGCCTTCCTAGCCAAACTCTTCCCTCCTAGTCTCTCCTCTCCTCTCGCCCACTTATAAACATCCAAATTCAACCAATTCTTTCATCTCCTCTCCCTCTCTCTCTCTCTCTTCGACCTCCAATCAATTTCTCTCACCAAAATCACCATCTATGGCAATGGCGGGAGAATCACCAGGCACTTCAACGGGTTTCCTCGGGCTCCTCAGCTTTCGCCGCAATCAAATCGTCTCTCTCGAGCCTACACCGCAAGACGAGCTCGATTCCCTCGAGCACTTCCAATTGGAAGTCACTAGTCGTCTCGTCTCTCTCCTCTCCTCCGACGATTCGTCTCCTTTCCTCTCTCTTTCCTTCCTCTCCAAGCTGCTGGATTCCCTCCTCTGCACCGAGCACGAATTTCGCTCGCTCCTGCCTGTGCTTCTCTCACGAAATCCGTCAATCCTATCCAAACCACCATCCGACAAGCTTGCCAATGATTTGTTAGACCGTGCCGTTAAGTCCCTCGACTTATGCAATGCTGTATCTCTTTCTCTGCAAGCGATGCGACACTCACACCGTCAAGCGCGAATCGCTGCATCGTGCTTGTTGCAATCTGATCACATAGGCGAGGCGCAGACGTCACGTGCGCGCCGTGCTCTAAAGAAGTTATTAGGCGGAGCTTTCCACCGTACGGGTAGTAGCGGGCGCGGTGGCGGGAGCGGTGGCAGTGGGTCTTCTATTTCTCGTGACATGCATAGCAAATCGCTCTCATTTAGCGTGTCAAGGAATTGGTCTGCTAGGCAACAAGTGCAAGCTATGGCAGCACATCTGGCGCCCCCACGCCAGGCCACGGTTACTGACACAGCCAGCGGGCTTGCCATGGCAGTGTACACCATGAGTTCATTGCTTGTATTTGTCATGTGGGTCCTCGTCTCGGCTGTACCGTGCCATGAACGGCTCAGTACAAATGGTACAACTAATGCAACTGCACCACCACCTCCACCTCCGAAGCACCTCCAATGGGCAGCTCCGATGATGACACTCCAAGATAAAATAACCGAAGAATGGAAAAGAAAGGACAAGAAGACCAGTGGTGGGCTTCTGGCCGAGATGCAAACCGTGGAGAGTAGCGCGCGGTGGTTGTTGGAGTGGGTCGAAGAAGGGGTCAAGGAAGGGGGGCCGCTGATTGAAGAAGACCGGGCGAAGGAGGTGACAGCCCGGGCATCTGAACTGGAGGAAGCATGTGAGCTCTTGGAAGAGGGACTTGAGCCATTTGAGAGACAGGTGCGGGCGGTTTTTCACAGGGTTGTTAGTAGCCGTGCCGAGGTGATTAGGTACCTTGATGATAGCGTAAGATCGGCTAGAGCTCATGGGCATGGTAATGCCGGCCATCCACCATTGCATGGTGCCGGTCTGCCGCCGATGCCATAGAAATGATTAGAGGTTCCTCTGTTCTGCTTGACTTACCGTGCTTTTAACGCTGGTAAGCGGTTTATGGCTGCATTACACTGCTTAAGATGTGAATTTAGAGGAGGTGGGGGTTGCTAATTAGATCAAAATTCTTTGATTGAGTTTTCTCTGTAAATGACTAATAGGTTTGTTTGTTTAATTTGTTGGTTTTAAATTGCGTTAATTTGTTCAGAAAAAAGGGAAGAGTGAGTCTAGTTTGAATACCCAATTTCTTTCTTTGGGTCTAGTTTTTTATATTTTAGTTATCGTTGCAACTTGCACGGTTGGTGGAGGATCTTCCTCCTTTTTGCCCCCCAGAACTTTTTGTTAACGTGTGCAAACAAAAGGATATATGCTGTTTGTAATCTTATACCTTTCTAGATAAAGAAACTACAGCAGGGGTTTGGATTGATTTGTACAATACTACAATTGTGTAATGTTCAAAGAATCGTGGGGATTGGGTATTAATTAAGATTATCGACTTCTTCTTTTTTTTCCTTTTTGTACTTCCTACAATTGTGCAAAGAAAAATGATTGAACATTCGGTTAGCTGCCATGACCGGATTTCCTTGTGCATATGTTACTAAGAGCATCTACATCCTTGAAACTATTAGAGTTTTTAATCTGACAGTTTTTAATTTAGTTTCAGAGATGTGGAAGAGTTTCTTATTTAGAAACTATGCAGAAAAGTTTCTTGTTAAAAAACTATTTATAAACTCTATATTGGCCAAATGATTGGCTCAAATTGTTTTCTCTTGTAATTTATTTGCTGATGTGACAATTAAGAAACTCTAATTTTGAGTTTTAGGGATGTGAGAGTTTAGAAACTTTCAGAGACAAAATTTCTAAAAATTAGTTAACAGTTATTTAGAAACTCCAAGAGTTTCAGAGATGTAGATGCTCTAATATAGATAGCGGGTGTGCTTTTGAGACCAATTCCAGGCACTGGTTTTTTCTTGGGGTAAATTTTTTTTCTTTTTTTACTTGCAAGTCTTTTCTGTTTTGGAACTTTGTAATTTGCATCTTATTATAATGGAAGGGCATATGCCTATTTTTCCAAAAAATATGTTACTAATATACATGTAAATTTATCATTCTGATTTATTCTTAATCATCGAGATGTTTCATTTTTTGTTATACGTAGTTTGTCCGTAATTGTATTCTTGATTGTTGGCCCTGTTGGCTTTACTTGTCAGTTGTTACTGGCAAGTTTTAACGATTAATAACATAGATTTTTCCTTATAGTAATGCGCGTGCAAGGTGCAACACATATATGATATATCCTCTGCCTGGGTTTAAACATGATTTGTTGAAGCTTAACTTTTTATTGAAATCAGATCTAAAACTGGAATTGTATGTTTGAAACTTCGATTACAAGTCCCTTGGTTCAATTCCGTGTGCTGAAAACACTATAAAATACAAATAGAATTTGGGATTCCGGGGCCTTACATCTCAAGTTATAGTTTTCTATTTATCAACAACTGGAACAAATTCTAGGGACAGTTGCAAACAACCGGATTAAATTGTAGTCATGGGGAAGAATGATTTTACTAGGAATACTGAATCATAATTTTATTTTTGGGAGAATTTCATATATATCACTCAAAAACTGTGAAATTACATATTTATCATCCAAATTTTTATAATTACATATTTACTATCTAAAAATCTAATAACTAACACATTTATCTAATTAATCAAGAAATGAAATTAATTAAGTTTAATGTTATATAAAAGGTTTATTTGGTCTTTTTCCCTTTTCTATCTCTTCCTCTTCTACGCATATATCCGCCTCTCATTTTTTTTGACGTAACTTTCCCTTTTCTGCTGAAATTCTCTCCTCATCTCGTCTCTTCTGTTGAAACTTAGAGAGAAGAAGACAACAGACTTGAAGATTAGAATTTCAGCTTTAACTTATTCGTCTAAAAACAATATAACCACTCCACCTTTTCCAACATAACAACTTTAACTGAATTCGATGTTGATATCGCATCTAATTATCAAAGTCATAACTGAGTTTCAGAATCTGCATTTTGCTATTGGCTCAGTTTGGATTATCTGTTTTTTTATCTATTATATTGGATATAAAGGAGAATAGATTTGAGGAAAAAGAAATATAAGATGTTAAGTTAATCGTTAATTAATTATAGTTTTAAGAATATTAAGTATAATTAATTTGAGTTTTTGGTATATTTGATATGTACTAAAGTTATATTGAGTAAATATGTGAGTTATTAGATTTTTTGATGGTAAATACGTATTTATAGAAATTTGGATGATAAATACGTGATTTCTCAGTTTTTGAGTGGTATATATGAAATTCTTCCTTTCTTTTCCTTTACTGGAATGCAAATATCCGAGAGAAAAAAAGGAGGTTGAAATACTTCAAAGTAAATTAGTAATTGTTTCTTGTAATATTCTATGGCACATCGCTATCTATGTGATGAGATGTAAGGGGCATTAATGTTAGACAGCTGGCACTTGTTAAGAGAAAGCTGTTTTCATTTTATATCATAAGCGAAAAACAATAACAGAAAAAATAAATAAAATAAAGATAAGCGTGACTACATTGATGTCGTTTTGGAATTATTATTTTTAGAGAATAGCTGCTTCATTAACAACAACACAGTTGTAAAAAAAAAATAATCTAGTCATCTGCTAATTATCCAATAGGCACGGGATTTCTTGAGAACAAATTAAATTTATTACACAATTTCCGATGGTGGGTGGATCCAACCCTTGCAGATTTTTAATTTATCATAAAAATAATAATTCCAAAACAAAGAAAATTGTATGATAATATGTATGTATAATCTAATAATTTGTTCCGATTATTTTATACAACTGTCGCAGATGTGCCA
Source organism: Carex pumila (assembly GCA_033356055.1). Classification (NCBI taxonomy): domain Eukaryota; kingdom Viridiplantae; phylum Streptophyta; class Magnoliopsida; order Poales; family Cyperaceae; genus Carex; species Carex pumila. Next base: position 470,065 of record JARJHM010000024.1, read on the forward strand.
TTGAAAATGTATAAGTTTTATTCATATTATAGTGACTCGTAATAGTAACTGTAGCAGGAAGTATGGAATAGAGAACCAGAATCAGATTGATACGTGTTCTTTCGTTTTCATTGGCATTCTTGATTCCAATCGTAGGAATTTTTCTTTTCTTTTAATCATCCAATTAAAATCAATACATTAAAATTATTCGCTGATGTAAGAAAAAGTCACAAATATGTAGACCCAAGGAGGCAAGATGTTCTCATCTCAAAAAAAAAAAAAAAAATTCAAACTCTCATACATAAGCCATATGGATCATTGACCCTACATTGCTAATTTTAAACTTGAGTTTTTTTTTATTTATGATAGTTATTTTGATTGTCAAATTAAATAAATATCCATATCAAACCTTATCTTATATATGTTGATATCCAGGAATTAAGCTCGTCAATTGAAGGGCCTAAATGAAGAGAATTTGGATCCCAAATGATTTTGGCCGATTAAGCTGAGAGAATGTGCAATATTGCTCGTTTGAGTCATATCCTTTTTAAAAAAAAATTGACTGTGATAATTTCATGTTTGATAATAATATACTTCGCAAGATTACATCTGAGTTTTTTTTTTCTCAAGTGTACACTCGTAAGGAACTTTTACGATTCTTTTGAATTAGACTAATTATTTTATATTACAACTGTTTTTATTAAGCAAATTATGAATAGTGGTTATTTTATTTTTGGTTCTCTCTGGTCAGATTAATCATTTTGAAAAAATTTAGGTTTTATGAGTATTCAGACTGACTATTTTTTTGAAAGTGTAATTTCTTTCTGAAATGGATGTTCTGAGAAATTTCTAAAACTTTTTAATATTGGCTGATTTTCTACACTACAAATGCTTTAAACGTAGACTATGAAGTACCAGAATTTTTTGTTGTTGAAATTTATATTAAATAATATATGTTGTAAAATAAATATGAACAAGCATAAAAAAGAATAAGCAAAATAGAGATGAAAAGATGGCAATCTCTTTATTCATATATTTCTCATGTGTGTACAATACAAGATTATAAAGCCTCTATTTATAGGCTACAAATTGTAAATGAAAAATTCCATCTAAATAAATAGAGAAATAAATTCCAATAGTAGTGGCCATCAATTCCAATTGTAGTGCATGGAGTAGTTGGGATAGTGGAGAATGAATATTGGGAGTTATGGACATCCACATTAATATTTTATTCATAACACTCCCCCTTGAATGTCCATTACATAAGAATATGCCTCATTAAAACCTTACTAGGAAAAACCCTACGGGATAAAAACCTAGTGAAGGAAAAAGAGTACAATATTCTTCTAAATATGCAACTACGGCCTTACCAGGAAAACCCATTGGGAAACACCATGGTTAAGGAAAATATAGTGCATATTAACTCCCCCTCATGACAGCATCAATTAAGATATTTAAGTCGGCGAACTCCAATATTACGAACTAGCTTTTTGAATATTGCAGAAGGGAGTGCCTTAGTGAATAAATCTGCTGGATTTTTCACTTAAACGGATTTGCTGAACATTAATAACATTATTCTTTTGGAGATCATGTGTGAAAAAGAATTTTGGTGAAATATGTTTTGTTCTATCTCCTTTAAATCATTTCATTGAGCAATACATATAATATTATATTCATATATGATCGTCAGGATCATTTCTTTAAAAGACAAGCTGCATGTCTGACAAATGTGTTGAATCACATATCTTAACCAAACACATACTCGGCTTGCTTTTGTGTATTGCTAAATTTTCTCATAGGTAGCAAAATATATGTTTAATTATATGCCAATATCTTCGCATGAGAGAAGAACTATATCTTGCTAAATTTACATCAAACGATACATCATGCATTGTATGTCCATCAAGATATATAAGTGCTCATATTGTACTATGATATGGTACTTCAAGACCAAATAGTTCTTCATCATTTTCTCAAGGTCTAAATGATCTTTATTCACATCTAATGATCTTACAACCATCGGAGTGCTTAATGAATGTTATTTATCCATATAAAATTATTTCAGCACTCTTGCAATATAATTTTCTTGATGTATAAAAATATCATTTTTAAATGTTCGATTTGCAATCCAATGTAAAATTTTGTTCTTCCAAGATCCTTTATCTCAAATTCTTCCTTTAAATTTTATTATTTTGGAAGCTCTTCAGGAGTTCCAATAATACTTAGATCGTCAACATAAACTGCAATTAATATAAAATCATTTCTATATCTTTTCATGAAAATACATGGACAAGTCATATCATTCTTATATCTATGTTTCAATAAATATTCACTTAAATGATTATAGCATATGCGTCCATATTGCTTTAATCGATATAAAAATTTATTCAATTTAACTAAATAATGTTCTCGAGAACCTAAATTACATGCTTCAGGCATCTTAAATCCTTCAGAGATTTTTATATAAATATCATTATCAAGTAAGCCATAGGCTGTAACAATATCCATTAGGTGCAAATTAAGTTCTTCATGGACTGCCAGACTAATTATATATCAAAAAGTTGTTGCATCCACCACATATGAGTATATCTCAAAATTTCTCCTTTCTCATTTTATTTTCTCATAAATATTCATTTATATCATATTGATTTTATACCTTGAGGTACAAGAACTATAGGTCCAAAAACTTCTCATTTTTCAAGAGAGTTTACCTCTACCTCAATTGCACCTTTCTATTTTGGCCAATCATTCTTTTGTCGACATTCTTTAATAGACTTCTAGTCATAATCCTCAATATTTATTATGTTTAGCGCTATACTATATACAAAAATATTATTGATATCAATTTCATCTCGGTTCCATCTTATTTCATTCATGATATAATTTATTGAGATCTCTTTATTTTCATAAATTTCAGATACTTGAGTTTCTGCTAGAACTCCAATATTACTTATAATTTTATTTTCTTCTGGAGTTTTATCTGAAATTATCATATCCCCGACTTGACCATTTTCATTCTTTGCTCCTTTTCTTTTTGAGGATTTTTATATTTTTAATCTTTGAAACCGATTACTTTTCCACGCCTCATGCGTGTTAATTAGTCTGTCCAACAGGGACACCGACTTTAATTGGAGCATTAGCAGCTGGTACATGTGATTTGGTCACTTTCTTTGAGCCTGTGAATGTGTCTGGCAATTGATTCACTAACCTTTGCAAATGAATTATCTTTTGAACATTTAGTTCACATTCTTTAGTATGAGGATCAAAATAAGACAATGATAATTCATACTAATGTGTATTTTTTTTCAGCTGATAGTTTTCTCCCCCTAAGGTTGGGAATTTTTATTCATCAAAACCACAATCGGCAAAATTAGCCATGAATAAATCTCTCATCAATGGTTCTAGATACTCTATTATATATGGAGATTCAAATTTAATATAAATTTCCAACTTTCTTTGATATCTCATTTTAGTGCGTTGTGGTGGAGCAATTATAACATATACCGCACATTCAAAAATTATTATATGGAAAATATTAGGTATGTGACCAAAAACTAATTATAAGGGGAAGCTTTATAATAGCTAGTTGGCATGATGCGAATTAGTTTTGTTGCATGTAAAATATCATATCTTCTTTTTATATACGAACATCTACATGAAATTTAACATTAATTCTGACATTGTTTAGACGTACTTTCATAATTGGATAATCATAAAATTATGCCCTTTAATCAAATCAATTGAGCAAGTAATCTCGCAAATGTCAGGTTACGATTTGATAATAAACATACATGTGACCATCTTGTTGATACATCAATTAAAACCAAACATATTCAAATGGTCCACATGTTGAAAATAATATTGCACATATATCATATTGTATACGTTCTAGAAAAAAAATTCATCAGATTAAAGAATCTTCTAGTTCTTTGATGAATGTTCACATTAATTTGCTATTATTTTTCGCATCATTATTGATCCGGAATGGCCCAACCGATCATGCCAAACTATAAATATATTATTATATGTGAACTACTAGTTTACAACACGTGCTTCAATTGTACTAATATATGTGTTGTACAAATTGGAGGATATGCATTTTTTTTATTCTCTTCAATATTTTTTTTTTCATTAGTTGTCTCAATATGATATCTATTTCGGTGGATATTCTTAAAGCTTAACTAATTGTTTTGAGACTTAGAAGAATATAATGCATCGTTAATATAAATTTATATCCTCCGCATAACAACAATATTGACAATATTGCTCTTCCAGAGCCTTCAATCAAATTATTATTATTATTTTATTAACAAAGATAAGAAATACCACCATAACAGTGATAACAAGAAATGCAAATAAATAAAAATGACCATAAATATAATTTCATAATAACAAAAACACATATATTTTTTTATTAATTTGTTTACTATTATTATCATTAATAAAAAAATCATAAAAGAATTTTGATCTAATGATTTAATGACCCTTTTAAATATTATCGTGTCTCCCAACTTGTTTTTATTATATTCTACAACTTTCATATCATGAATTAATTTATACTTGATATAGTAACAAATTAGCTTGTTAAAAGTAAATATTCACATGAGACCGAGAAAGTTTGGTCAAGGCAATAACTAATACTTAACTTTTATCTTGGCACATGCTTGGCTTATACCGAATAATCTTAACATGATAGTTCCAAGTTTCATTTAATTACCTCTTAGGTTAGATTGTTAAATTCTAATGCTTTACTATCGTATATGTTTCTCGCTAAAGAATGAACTTAATTCAGTGAGTAATATTATTTTGAGTATATAAGATAGAGATCATGCCATTAGCAAATAAATAAAAAAATTCTCGATATATATATATCTTTTTAAATATATATATTTAGTGATGCTTAATATAGAGCAATATGATGTTTCAGCGTACTACATGTACGTTGACGTACAACTGGTACGTGGCCAATGATAACATGAAAATTTTTTTTTATTACTATTCTTTCCATTTTTCTTTTTCTCATTATTTTCTTCATTATCTTTCCACTTCCGGTGGAAATGTGTATTATAAGAATAATCATTATGATATTTAACTTAGATCTGGTCCATGTTCACGAGTTTGTCCAAAATTATTATTATTATATATTGCTACATTAACTTCGAGGAATGAAACACAATTAAGAGAATATTTTGTTTAACAACTCGTTATTTTGTTCAACCATCAAGTGATAATGAATCAACTCGGAATGTTTCTTGAATCTTCTTCAGGAAGATTACATCATTAAAAAATCCACATCATATAAACCTTATTGAAATCTTCTTCAAGAAGATATATTGAAATCTTCTTATATTAATTTTTGTGAGTCACATAAATCTTCTTCTGGAAAATTACTTGAAACATTTTTCATTTTTTTTCTGAAATCTTCTTCCGGAAGAATAAATTATTGAAAAAAAAAATTAATATGAACATGATAAAATTTTGCAAATCATATAAAATTTCTTGAAATCTTCTTCAAGAAGACCTTAATATCTTTTAAAATCTTCTTCAAGAAGATTAAATTGTTGAACATAAAATATTGCACAAAAAAAATATGAATCAGATCTAAATTTCACATTATAAAATTTATGATCAGCAGATGGCTTCAGGCCATTTGATAAATTGAGAACTTGTGATTAACACATGGCTTCAGTTGAGAATTTGTGATTAACAAATGACTTCAGGTCATTCGATAAAATTAAGAATTTATAATTAATAGAATTATAAATGAGCATATTGATTTTTAATTTAAATTCTCAACTTCATTTCAAATTAACATACTGGTCTTCGGGACATTCGAAATTTATATGATACACAATAGAATCATAAAATAATATAAAACAACAAATTGGTTTTCGGGCCAGACGTCAAAACAAAATTTTTATTTCCATATGAATAAATCATCTTATTTCAAGTTTCATTTAAATAAATGATATAAAAATAAATAAATATCAAAATTAACTCGAGCCTTCAACTAGTAGAGCTCTCGTGCTGATAACGTGTTGTAAAATAAATATGAATAAGCATAAAAAAGAATAAGCAAAATAGAGATGAAAAGATGGCAATCTCTTTATTCATATATTTCTCATGTGTGTACAATACAAGATTATAAAGCCTCTATTTATAGGCTACAAATTGTAAATGAAAAATTCCATCTAAATAAATGGAGAAATAAATTCCAATAGTAATGGTCATCAATTCCAATTGTAGTGCATGAAGTAGTAGGGATAGTGAAAAATGAATATTGAGAGTTATGGACATCCACATTAATATTTTATTCATAACAATGCAGGGGTATTAGAAATGATTGTCTCAAGATATTGATGTATAGACTGAACAGTAAAAAATAATTCGGCTCCAAACAATGAATCCAACATTCTTTCCAGCTGCCATGCTTGAATTGTTCGGATCTTATGTGGCCAAGTCAAACAACATCTGTCTGTCTGGTGAATTTAATGGATCTAAATTAAAAATTCATGTCTTGAGAATTGGAGCTGAATTTTGGTTATTTTTATTAGGTATTTAATTCAGCTCTAAATATCCTACATTTTTTTTTATAAATATATTATTTTATAGGATATTGTATTTAGCACTAGTATTTAAAATGTACTGTACTCATTTTAATATTCTATATTATTTTATATTGATTTGTATAAATATAAAATTCCGATGAAGAATAGTTATTTTGTCCAACTTTATGATGGATCATTGGAGCTCACTACCTAGTTAAAGAAAAAAAAAATAACGTAGATGCATATTCTATTCTCATGACGTCTAAAAGATTTATTAATTTTGATTCACAAAAGTAAATTTTGAAGAGTCGTCGTGTTATTTTCAGTGTTCTCTAATCGAGTGATGGAATTTCAAAATCCATTGTTTGATTAAAGAGAACCAACAATAATAAGTAAATCAATATTTATTCACAAAATATCTAAATGATAAGATGTCTATGCTAGATAGCATATAATGGGTTAAAGATTGATTATAATGTAGTACCGCACGACATAGAAATATTAGCCGGATTGAAATTAGTATCAAATTCAGATTTGCTGAAATTCCAAAGGAAATTTCAAGGTTCCTACAATCTCTCTCTGTCCCTATCTCTCTCCTCTCTCTTCTTTTTCTCTCATTAACTCTTTAATGAGAGAAAAAAAAGAGAGAGGAGAGAGATAGAGAGAAAGGGATTGCAGGGATTCTGAAATTTCCTTTAGAATTTTAGCAGATCTGAATCCATTAGTGTCAGGTTAAACAAGGCAATACAAATTTCAGTCTCTACGGTAGGATACCGCACTAGATCTAAAACCTGAAAGACCGGTACTGACAACACTCTGCATCCAAAGTTCAAATTTGCCGATCTAAAACATTTTCTTTTAGACATCTAAGTGTCGTTTTATTCCTGCTTAAATAAAAAAAAAGTCTACAATTCTATTTACAAGTACATAAATAATTTATTTCTTATTTGACTTGTAGATATTTCTACCAAATTATTATCAATTAATGGCTTGATGACATTTCGTCCGTCCATTATAATAAATAGTCAAATACCATTTTTAGGGATGATAATTGGGTAAAAATTTATAGCGTAGTTTTGATTTCATACAGTGCATGAACGATATGCAACGCCGTTTTAATTCTACAGTTCGCGCTGCATCAAGTCAAAAGTGTTCTGTTAAAATCTTTACCCTGATAATTGATGCCATCAATCAAGGAGGGGATGTCTTCTATTTACAAGTACGTAAATAATTTATTTCTTATTTGACTTGTAGATATTTATACCAAAATGTTATCGATTAATGGCTTGACTGACGACATTTCGTCCGTCCATTACAATTAATAGTCAAATACCCTTTTTTAGGGATGATAATTAGGTAAATATGTACAGCGTAGTTTTTACTTCATACAGTTCACGAACGATATGCAACGCTGTTTTAATTCTACAGCTCGCGCTGCATCAAGTCAAAACTATTCTGTTGAAATCTTTACCCTGAAATTTATGCCATCAATCAAGGAGGGGATGTCTGCAGCGCGATAGAAAATGGAGAAGATTTGAAACCGGAATTCTTATTCCATCCGAAACACGACCAGCTGGATTATCTGAAACCAGTTTTCTTATTCCTTGAATGAGAGAGAATAACCATCCGGATTATTCCCGTCGTTATTCTCGCCCCTTTCCATCTCCCATCTCCTCCTCCCTCTCTCTAAACCTCAACCTCAGCGACTGAGAAATCTCGATTCCCTCTAATCATGGAGATTCCAGATTCACCACCTAACTGCATCCCCGCCGCGTGCACTCTCGAGATTCGCCTCTTCTACGTCCGCCTGTCGTCATGTGGAGGCGGAGCCTCCACAGCCGCTCCCTCGTACCTCACGTTAGATCTCACCGGTCACCGCGTTATCCCCCTTAAGCGTGACCGGGTCGACAAGACCGCAAAAGAAGCCACGTACGTGTCGACCGATCCAGTGCGGCTCGCCACGTCAGCGGCTGATTTCGAGGTGTCAGATGACCTAGGGAATCTCCTGTTGTGTGGGACCCTCGAGAGAGTCGACGGGCCATGGAGTAACGGAAAGACCGGTTGGAGCATGGCTTGCTACTCTGCGGTGTCGTGTTCCATGGTAATTCTGACCTGAGCTGGTTTCTTACTGATTCTAGCATGGTTCTATCAATGAAACGTTGATTAATTGATTGAATCCTCAGTAGGTGCTAATAGGACCACATGGCTAGAATTCTCCACAGCTTAAATCCGATTAAGGCATAAATTTGTCAGCTCAATTTTCTGTATTATATTAAATGCAGGGTAAGATGGGTGTAGAGGTTTCTATGGCAGGCGCTTTTTCTGGTACACCGGTGATTCTAACACAAACAGTACAGCTCAGCCCTAGGAAGAAAGTCATCAGACAAGGTGGGTTGGATTCAATACCAGAGGTTGAGGAGGCACTGGTACAGGCGCGGGAGAATGGTGATTTGAATCATCGAACTTTGCCTGAATCGGTACAGACTGACCTTTCATGCTTGGTTAGATGCATGCAAGGACAACTTTAGCATATGGTACCATTACATGGTGCCTGTCCGGTATTTCTCCTGTATTTTACCAATACAACTGTTTTTATTGTCTGATTGTGGTTTCAATATCTGTCCAGTATATTACTAGTAACATTTGATGGTTCATTTCAAATAGCCAAATTTAAAGAGTTCAACTTTAACCTATATAATGCTTAGCAGAGTAGAACTAGGGTGTTCTTAAGGGTGAGCTTAAATTCAAGACCTATCAAAATGACTTCAAATGACGAATCCAAACCATTGAAACCGATCTACTTCATGATGAGTGATGTGTTTACATGTCAAATTTATAAATAATCGAATTAATTTAGTATAATTGTGTGTAATGGTTTCGTTAATCTAATGAAACTGGGCACTAGTGCCTTTTTATCAAAAAAAAAAAAAATTAATTTAGTATAAAGTCAAAAGGTAAAAAAAATGAATGTATTAAAATTAACTCTAGAACGTCTTTGTTTTTACCACTTGACTTCACATTAATTTAATTTGAATATTTGTAAATTCAACATGTAAACGCATCACTCGTGAAGTATATCGGTTTCAAGGGTTTGTTTTCCTCATTGGAAGTCATTATGATAGGTTTTGGAGTTAAGCTTACCAAAGAGCTACTCTTCTTAGCAATACATCCTAGTTCTACTCTTCGTAGCAATATATGATAATTCCTGTTGTTGTACTTGATATTTCTGTAGTACACTCTATCTTATAGTACATTTTTGTTCTCTAAAATCTGAATAGGTGTCAGCAGAAGGTGATGAGTTTGATCAACATAACAATGTGGGGCCCACTTACTACCCTGAAGGCTGGTACCAAGACGAAGATGGCCAACTATCTTGGTTCAATGCTGGTGTAAGAGTCGGGGTTGGGATTGGCCTTGGTATGTGTGTTGGGATAGGAATAGGTGTTGGTCTGCTCATGAGATCATACCAAGCCACAACTCAAACCTTCAGGAGGCGGTTTTTCTGATGAAAATAGGGAAAAGGTGCTGACACCAAATTTTGCACTTCATATTACAGTGAGGAATGAAGGCGAGACATTTTTTTTGAAGAAAAAGGAAAGTAATGTTAGTGGGTATAATTTCCTGTTTTATAAGAAAGTTGATAAGATATTTCGGGGTTTGCAACAGATGAAATTGGAATTGCGCATCTCAAGTGAGAGATGACATTGCAACGCCAGCCACAATGACATTGTGTAAATGTCTGCTGTAAATAAAGATGTCCCTCATAGAGTACTTTGTTTTAACTGTAACGGCTTCTCTGACAAGGGTTCCCTGTTTCTTATCTGAGTGGGGCAGTCAAAGAGAATACATGTATGTTGTTGAGATAATAGAGTTGGTTTCTTCCGGCAGTATTGTACATTGTTCTTTTATTGCATAGAGTGAGAATAATATGCCATGTAACGTTTAAGCAGGTATTCAAGTAAATATCAGATGTATGCTTTAACAGTGTAAACTGATGTTGTATCATTATTCTTCATTTTTTCACTCTTGATTTAATTCAATAAACCTGATGTATGGTGGAGACAACAAGCATACTATACAAAATAAGGGTGTACTAGTTTTGATGATGGTATCAATAAATAAAATATCGTAAAAGAAGATCAATTTGAGGAAAATTTCATATGTAAGTAGAACGGGAATGATTATCCCGTCCAAGGGACGTGAGATTTTAACCCGTCCAGGTAACAAACCTGAGCTGTGCTGCTAATTAATAAAACACTGCTAATCGAGTAAAAGAAAAAATAAATACACAAACTATCCCGTCCGAAGCCAGCGGAAAAAAAAAAAACTAAAACCCGGACGCATCAATCAGTCGGACGGAGTTATTGGTGCATCCGGGTTTTATTTTTATTTTTTTTACGCTGTGCTTCAGACAAGATAGTTTGTACCGTTCTATGTTTATTTTTTCTTTAACTCAATCAGCGGTGTTTTATTAATTAGCAATGCAACTCAGGTTTGTTACCTGGACGAGATAAAAGCTCACATCCCTTGGACGGGATAATCATTCCCATTCTACTTAGATATGAAATTTTCGTCAAATTAATCTCCTTTCATGATATTTCATTTCTTTATTTTCTATTAATAAAAAAAATCGGCAAGCATTCCTGCCAAAAAGTTTTCCACCAAGAGAGTTGGACGGTAACGCAAGCCTTGAGAAAGACTTTCAAAATAGCAACTAGATGAATAAAGGGAGCATATATTTTATAAATATTCCAGTCGTCTTTCGAACTTCTAAATATTTAACAAAAAACCAGCCCTTAACATAGACCACTGCCCGTTCACATTTCTGCAGTGTCCAGAGAAATCAAAATAGGGGCTGAAATACTATGACCTTCGGGTAGAAAAATATACAAAATAACCTCGAAGGAACTACCGGCTGCTATAGGTTTAGGTAGTACTAATTTAGCATAAGGTTTCTTCCTCTTAGAAACAAAAGTATAACAAAAATAAAACCTAACAGTAATTTGGGCATGTCAGGCCTCCACTTGTTCTCCTCTGAATGGTGACTCAAAGTCCTTCGGGTTTTTCTCAGTTACAGAAACTTCTGTCGATATTTCTTTGGGTTCTTTCTTCAGCAAGGTTCCTTTGATCATTAAGTTACCTCCAGCTCTTTTTTCTTCTTTCTCTGATGCCATCAAGTTTTTTTCATTCTTCACTTCTGCTTTTTGTGGCCTATACGAAATTAAGAGTTGTCGAATTTAAGCATAGATATAGAGAAACACTAATACTTTGCCGTGTGCTGATCAGGAGAAAACAAAGATCACCTGCCACGCTTCCTTTTCACAGGCTCTTCTATTAATTTTTGTTTGGTTTCAGCATCTTCATTCCCTTTCTTTGATCTGTTAAATATAAGTTCATTCATAACTTGGAACAGCAGAAGTAGAGAAATACACACATTAATCTGTTAAGCAACACATATTTGTGCTATGCACTTAAACCAGGTAAATGACAAGCAACACTTCAAAATGTGCATCACAATGTTTTTCTCAGATTTTGTTTCTTCTAACTTTCATTTCTAGAGCTTGTCTTGTCGAATTTAGTTATGATACTTTTACTGGTCACTCAAATAGAGGAAGTTCCAACTTCAAAATCCATTACTACGCAAATATGGGGCATTTCAAAACTCCCAACTGTGATCCAAATATATTACCACTAATGAAATGAATATGTGCTATTCACACCACAATCCTTAATTAAGGGCTTACATTGAAGCTACAACACAAGTATAATTTTTCAACAGAAAGGTTAAAAGAACAGTGCTGAAACTCACCTTCCACGCCCTTTTATGTTCTTGGTGGCTTCATTTTGCTCTTGGCCACTGACAACTTCGTTGGGTACATCTTCCTTGTGCTTATCCACATTATATGTTGCAGCTTCATCAGGTTGATCCTTTTGATCAATTGCCATATCTTCAGGTATCAATTTATCTCCGTTCTCACTCGAGATATTATTTTGTTTTGGATGTTCAGCTGGATCCTCTTCATCCGATGCTCTTCCTTTGTCTTCATCTTTCAACTCCTTATCCACTTTAGCATTTGACCTGACACAACAGTGAAATATTACCTTGTTAACAGCTATCTCCATACCACAATGGGCAAGTTTGAATCTAATTGGCATTACTATATTGTAACACAATTTGACCCGGCCCGTCCTAATCAATCAATCAACTTCCCATGTTAACCTAAGTACATTGTACTAAATGTTTCAACAAAATCAGTTTATCCTTAGTTGATGCATATTCTGAGAATTCAGGCCTTCTAACATATTAGTAACCCCTTCCCAAAGCACTCTGGTCAAATACCATTCCAGTTCAGAGAGCTCACCTTCCATGCTTCCTTTTCATACCAGCTTCCTTGGATCCTCCACCCTTGATATCCTTCTTAACCTTGGTTGCTGAATTTTCTATTTCTGATGTTTTTTCTCTGCTTTCAGATTCTATATCTTGTTTAACTTTTTTAGGTCTATTACAAAACATTACAGTGTACTGTTTGTTAGTCAAACAAATTTATGAGATGCACTGCCTTCAAAAGAATAACAATATGTTCCTAGAATTCCAAACAGTCGAATTTGGGGTTTATATGAAATTCCAAACAGGGAATATAAATTTGAGGCTAATATAAAATTCCATACTAATATTATCTCGACGACAAAGCCCAAAGTTGCAACTTCAAAATCCATTATTATGCAAATATTGGGCGTTTCAAACCCAAGAACTCCTAATTGTGATCCAAATATCTCACCACTAATGAAATAAATATGTGATATTTGTACCATAATTCTTAAATAAGGGCTTACATTAAAGCTGCAACAAATATGATTTTCACAGAAATGTTAAAAGAACACAGAATGCTGAAACTCACCTTCCACGCCCTCTTTTGCAGCTGACTCCTTCCTTGGGTGCATCTTCCTTGTGCTTATCCACATTATCTTTTGCAGCTTCAGCAGGTTGATCCTTTCCATCAATTGCCATATCTTGAGTTATCAATTTATCTCCATTCTCACTTGACATATTATTTTCTTTTGGACATTCAGCTTGATCCTCTTCATCTGATGCTCTTCCTTTGTCTGCAGCTTTCAACTCCTCATCCATTTTAGCATTTGATCTGACACCACAGCAAAATATTACCTTATTAACAGAGAACTCCAGAGGGTAATGTGCAAGTTCGCGTCTAAATGGCATTACTACATTGAAAAATGTAACACAATTTGGCCTGGCCCAATCAATGAGCCAACTTCCCATGTTAACTTGACTACTTGAGTACATAGTACAAAATGTTTCAACAAAATTGGTTTATCCTAAGTTGATGCCTATTCTAAAGAAAAGAGCTGTATAAATAAGGGCATCTTGATCTCTTCCAAGCTTAGTGTTCTTTCATGAAATCTTAGGCCTTATAACATGTTAACAACCCCCTTCCCAAAGCATTGTCTGGTCAATACCATATCAGTTCAAGAGCTCACCTTCCACCCTTCCTTTCCAAACCAGCTTCTTTAGGCCCTTCACCCTTGATATCCTTCTTAAATTTGTTTGCTGGATTTTCTATTTCTGATGTTCTTTCTCTGCTTTCAGATTCTGGATCTTGTTTCTTAGGTCTGTTAAGAAACATAACAGTGTACTGTTTGTTAGTCAAACAAATTTATGAGATGCACAGCCTTCAAAAGAATAACAATATGTTCCTAGAATTCCAAACAGTTGAATTTGGTGTTTAGATGAAATTCCAAACACGGAATATATATTTTGGGCTTATATGAAATTCCAAACTAATATTATCTCACTGACAAAGCCTAAAATGATATAATAGACTTGTTTCTAACTGGCAACAGCTCAGTAGGTTCACCTTCCACGCTTCCTTTTCATACCAGCTTCCTCAGGCCCTTCACCCTTGATATCCTTCTTAACCTTGCTTGCTGGACTTTCTCTTTCTGATGTTATTTCTATGCTTTCAGCTTCTGGATCTTGTTTAACTTTCTTACATCTGTTACAAAAAAATAACAGTGTACTGTCTGTTAGTCAAACAAATTTATAAGCCTTCAAAAGAATAACAAGATGTTCCTAGAATTCCAAACAGTCAAATTTGGGTTCATATGAAATTTCAAACAAGGAGTATAAATTTGGGGCTTATATCAAATTCCAAACTAATATTATCTCGACAACAAAGCTCCAAGTCCCAACTTCAAAATCCATTATTATGCAAATAGGTCATTTCAAACCCATGAACTCCTAATTGTGATCCAAATATCTCACCACTAAGGAAATAAATATGTGCCATTCATACCATAATTCTTAAATATGGGCCTGAATTTAAGCTGCAACACCAGTATGATTTTCACAGAATGTTAAGAGAACACACAATGCTGAAACTCACCTTCTACACCCTCTTATGTTCTCAGTGGTTCTATTTTGCTCTTGGCAGCTGACTCCTTCCTTGGGTGCATCTTCCTTGTGCTCATTCACATTATCTTTTGCAGCTTCACCAGGTTGATCATTTCCATCATTTTCCACATCTTCAAGTATCAATTTATCTCCGTTCTCACTCAATATATTATTTTTCTTAGGTCTGTTAAGAAACATGACAGTGTACTGTTTGTTAGTCAAACAAATTTATGAGATGCACAGCCTTCAAAAGACTAACAATATGTTCCTAGAATTCCAAACAGTCGAATTTGGTGTTTAAATGAGTTTCATGGTTTTAACTGGCAACAGTTCAGTAAGCTTACCTTCCACGCTTCTTCGGCACTCCGTTCACCACTACACCGCTGCCATTATCCATCCTTTCCTTTTCAGAAGTTGCCTCTCTTTCAGTTGCATGCTCTACTAGATTATTTTCTTTTGCCTTTTTTCCCTTGGGCAGCCTGCAAAATCAAATACATTACCATCAAGTTATTAAATCATGGATGGTTTCGTCTAACAACTTCAAATTTGGCAGAAGGGTGAACTTCAAAGTCTAAATTTATGAAGCCCAATATGAGTTTAAACCCATGGAGATAACTTTGTTGTAATCCAAGTATCTTACCGCCGCAGAAAATAACTGTTGGATGTTAAAAGTACAAATATAGATAGAGCCTAAAATACTTTTTTATTGTAAACATGCCAAAGAAAAAATAGATAGGTCTAACTCACCTTTGATACACATTTGGTTCCTTAAGGGTTCCACTGTGTTCTTCACCGTTAACTCTGTCAATTGTTTCTTCTTTGTGCTTTTCTCCCTTTGGAATTTCCCTTACTTCAGGTTTATCCCCCTTATGACTTGCCACTTCTGGGCTATGCTTTTCAGATTCATTACCACTTACAATTCCCCTCTCTTTTAGCTTACTTTCTGCTTGCTCCATTTCCACTGTAACTTTTTTTTTTCCGTGAAAACCTGACTTCTTTTTTTTTTTAGCATTTTGCCTGACAGAAAGTGGAACTCAACTTATAAAGAGTTTGCTAGGTGTTTGTGCCCAGTCAGCCCTATTTTATAATTTTGCCAAGGGTTAAATAAGGGGATTTGGCCTGATCAACTAATTAAAAAAATTCAATTCCAGCTTGAATTAACATTTAGTATAATGAAATCACCAAAAACTTAGCTACAGTACATACTATGGAAAAAAATCATCTAAGTCAAGACAATTTTTAGCTCACCGTCCGCGCTTGGTCTTCTTCTTTTGAACCTTATGCCTTTTACCCGCGGCATTATCAGTGGCTTTCTTCTTGTTTTTACCTTCGATGTCATCAATGGCATTCTTCAGAGCATAAATTGCCATCTTCTTGACCTGTTGCACATTAAACCCTAGAGTCACAAACTTTTTGTCCCCGTGTGCACTTCAGTGCATGAGAGTTATGACAAACCTCAAGTTTATCTTCCTTTGCTCTGTGGCCTTCAGGAAGGAGACGAAACTCATTGGAGAGTTCAATACATTGGCCAAAGTTCTCAGGTGATACAAAATCGAGTGCCACCTTTATACATGACTGTTTAATACATAACAGAAAAAACAAATAAAAAGAAACAAACTACCATCAGCATTCTGTCACACCAAAACATGCATATAAAGTTTGGTTTAGTACCTTTCGATTTCTAACTTGATGAGGGCAACCAGCTGGGATAAACACTGCCTCACCAAGCTTTTGCTCAAATGTCCATGCCTCAATTCCTACGAGCAAAATGAAAGAATATATTTTTTTAAGAAATAAAAACACATTTAGAAGTTATTTGATTTGTATCTCACAAGAGTAACAATGCAAAAAATTCCAATAGCAAATAGATGAGCCAAAAATAAGAAACTTCAACCTACCAAATTCCTCCTTCAGCCTCCTTTTATGATCCATAGTCAAATAGAAAGATTGGTCATGAATAGGGTGGTCAACCTATCAATAGTACCACAAAATCTCATATCACTCATCCAAGGGAGGGCCATCCTGATAATTTTAAGAATCAGTATAAAAAAGAGCACCAACCTTTTCCACGGGCTTGTTCTCATAATGTGTAAATTCCTTTGAATATTTCATGAGATATTCCTTCAATTTAGGTACATCTTCCCTTCGCCAAATATCCCACAGAGCACCACCATGCTCTTCAATTTCTAAATCATCAAATTCCATTGTTGTATTTTTATTTCTCTTCTTGTCCACACCTTTAGATTTACTATGTTTTTTTTCTATGGCTTTCTGCTGGTCAGCAGTGAGCTTTACTCCTGAAGTATGTGTCAAAATGTTGATCTGGTAAAACAAGAGACTATTTGTATTAGAATTTACCAACATACAAAATTTAGATGTACAGACTGTCTGAAAATTGATACTCAAGTGGAAAAACAATATGGAATAACATGGCTAAAACAAAACCTGGAATTGGGGTTAAAGAGAGGGACTTCAAAAACCTAAACAATTTTGGTATCAATGTGTGCCATGTAATATGAACTACAGGGATTGGTTATGTTTGGAGGCACCTAGTCAACACACCAATCCTTCCTCAGAAAAGCTATATGGTATTCAAACAAGCAATCTTCACCCTGAGGGATCTAATGATATATATAAAAGAAGGGAAAAACATCGGAAGTTACCGCATCAGACATGTCGCAGTGAAGTTTAGTAACAGAATCACCCTCCACCAGCTCCTCTCTAATTCCATATGCAATGTAAGTCTTTGGGCCCAAGTCAGGCTTTAGCATTTTTGCTGGCAGCTTCACAGCCAGATTGAGGGGTCCACATCTGGGATCAGTGTAATCTTTGAAAGGCAGTGCAGCAACAAATTCGACTCCGTGACGCGGTAACCTCTCATCAAATGAGCTTTCAGGTGGCCAGTCTTTTAACTTTAGCAGCTGGGGCCAACCGTCCTCATGGGAAAGCCCCTTTTCATAGCCAGTAAAGAACTGGTGTATATTTACCTCTACCTGCCAAAATTAGGAAGAAAACTATTTATAGATATAATTTAAAAAATTACTAATTGCAAGATAAAAGATTACAAAATCAGGAGTGTTGTAGTGTCATTCCCACTGTGGATATACAAACAAGTCAAATACAAAAGGAAACGCTGTTATCATGTGTCTAACTTGTCCTATAAAAGAAGTTCATTTTAGCAATTTGAATTGACTCTAAAAGCCAGGAAAACAAACTGTCAAGAAGCCAGCAGCAAGGAGCATTTTACAAATTTTAAGGATAAACTTATTATATAGAGTCCGATTAAGTTCCAAAATGAACTGATATTTATTTCACACCAGTCAGTAAATAATGGCCGTGTACCGATTTGACTGTTAAATGTACTTCAAAGTAAGATACATACAAAACTCCAGTTCCGGCAGTCAAGGGCCATTACAGCCAATCTCTCCACTTGATCCTTAATCTTGGTCTCTCTTAGGGCACGCCACATCACCATTGGCTCCCAACTCAGACCTGATGTCAGCTCAAGTACGTCCCGTACAATTACAGGTTCACCCTTCATCCAGTGCTTCTGGAAATGACCCAATTGCCCCTCTGCCTCCCTTCCCAGGGGACAATACACATAACTATCCCCTGTATCCTTTCTGTTAGCCGCTTTCCTAGAATTTAGTTTACCACGTTTTGTTGAGCAGTCACATTTACTAATAAACCCATCTTCTTCAAAGTTTGGGTTTGCCCTGGCCATTTCAGTGATCTTTTGAAACAACTGGGAGACAACATTTTCTCCAACAACCGATTTCAATTGTAAAACTGAGCTACCACAACCCCCAAGTTTCTCTGGTGGGCATGGTATTTGACCATTGGCTAATGGGGTCCACTCATCAGTTCTTATAGCAGACACCACCTCTTCCCCACCTGGCACCTCTGCACATCCTTGAACTGCCACTTCACCTACTGGCAATGCCTCTTTGCCAAATGGGGCTGCAACTTTATCATTTAGTGTTGTTTCTTCTCTACCTAGCACAGGCATTTCACCTGGCAATGCCAATTCGCCGTTGGTTGCTGCCTCTAGGCCATCCTGCACTTCCACTTTAGCACCTGGCATTACATCACTATGCAGCACAGCCTCTTGGCAACGGGACACAGCTTCATCAGCTGCGGGTCGATGATTTTCCCGCATCTCCCGACAGCAGATAAGACAGAGATCATAAGCACAATTATGGCAGGTCCGGTGAAAGTCAATAATGGAGGTTTTACATCTATTACTACACAAGAAACATTTAATAAGTGTTAGAACACACAAGACTTTGCAAAAAGATACACAAATTCAGAGAGAAGATCATACCAGTACATCCGCTCATCCATATCACATTTAGCTAGTGGTAGCTCAAGCTCTTTTGCATCAAGACCTTTAAAGTTGGCAGAGTAAAAGAGGATGAGAAAAAAACATAGCAAGAAGTATAAATATTACCACATAGCATTGCAAAGGCAAAAGGTTTAACTACCTTTGATTCTGGCCTCAATTTCTTTCTCTGCAATTTGCTCATCATGAAACTCCTTTAACCAAGGGTATAAATATTTCACAATCCGCCTTGCATACATAACTTCATCTTCTCTTGATAGCTTTTTCTCAGAAGTTCCTTTCTCGCAATTCTGAAATGAGAAGGACAAAGGGAAAAATGATTAAAACTAATAGCACAGGATCTACATTTCAACGAAGTACTAGCAAGAAGATGGAATCTTTACATTACCCGATTTATTTTTCTAAGGCAACCTTTGCAGTTACAATTTCCGCGACAAACTGGGCACTTCTCAGCAATATCCTTTTCTGACAAGAGGGGGTACCTAATCAAAATATTCAGTTAAAATTGGCATCAAAATCCCCCTTCGGCACTTTCACATAACAAGACATCTGTAATCTTAAACAAAAACTTATGTAAATTGAATTCATGAACTGCAAATTTGCAATGATGAAATACCAGCGCATCATGCAGGGGACACAGAATCGTTTAGTTTTACAAACAGTGCAATGCACCACTCTTCCTTTGTCGTTTCTTTGGCACTGGTGACACATTAAAGCATCCTCTCCTTTCAATAACTTTTTCTTCCCCATCTATAAACAAATAAAAAATATGAACATCATTAAACTTTCCAAGCTAA
This sequence comes from Carex pumila, assembly GCA_033356055.1. Classification (NCBI taxonomy): domain Eukaryota; kingdom Viridiplantae; phylum Streptophyta; class Magnoliopsida; order Poales; family Cyperaceae; genus Carex; species Carex pumila. The sequence continues at coordinate 490,141 of JARJHM010000024.1, forward strand.
ACTTCAACCTATTAATTAGCCCTCTTGTTCAGCTTATTTTAGGGATTATTTACGAGATTTACATAAATTTGTGCTCATATGTATACATGGAAACAGTGATTGCCATAGCAACAGTCAACAGAAAAGAAAATCATGGTATTTACAAGCCGAGATGGTAATTAAGGCACTACGTCATTATATAGCACTTCAGGCAGAAACTTGAGTCTTATCATTAGAAAGGAACATACTTGAATTCTTGACAATTATAGTGCATTGATTTCTTTCATCTTAAGAACCATTAAAGCTATTTTTAAAAAGGCATCATTTTTTTTTCAAGGGACAAGATAAAGAAATCAACTATTTTATATACTTGCAGCTAAAATTGGTGCCGAATGCCCCCAGGAGTAGTAACATTCAATTCCTAAAATGAAATAACCTAATAAAAAAGAAACTGGGAATAGACTCCAGAAAATTGGTAGACAGAAAACCTTCGTATCATTTTGCTTGGTCTTGCATCTCTTCTGAATATTTAATTCATAATTTTCATCATGCTGGGAAAAAATAATGCCATCAGCAAAACAAGAAAAATAGTTGTCTTAGACAAGATGCAAATATTGACAATATAAATTCTCAAGTACCACGGAATTGTTTTCCTTAGAACCTAAGTTCTCAGGTTTCCTTCTGTTCGCCAAGCTATCACTTTTTTCAACCTAGAAGCACAAAAAGCGGGAATAACCAATGCATAAATTAAGTCAAAAATATTAAGCACCTGGTGTGAGATTAATTTGTACAAGCGATGTTTTCCACATACAATCCTAGTAAGTGTTCCTGTGTCTAATACATATCAAACACAGATTCACATGTAATATGGACGTGATTTTAGCTTATTAGCTAGTTCACGTCTCACAATGAATTCCAGATTTGGAGTAGGTGCACGTGTTGCATCAGCAATGCCTTACTAATCCCATAACCTTTCGATGCAGGCTGATCAACAACAGCCAAAAATGACTTGGATTCTGACCCACCTCACCTCATTTTATAGCTTTGGCAAAGCAAGCGACACCTTTCAATAGAATTGTGGGACCATTATTGTGCTAAGAGGATACTTATTCCAGCTTATTTTATAGGAAAAAGAAATGAGGTTTGCAGACTGGATTTTCTATGGTCTAATCATTATAACATATATAAATAATTTCAAGGACTAAATCTGAACATATTCCTATATAAACAGTATATGTATAAAATCCCACACAATATTCTCATCAAGACCCGACTATCCATGCAACATAATATTAGCCCTACCTCATCAGAATCACCTGAACTTTGCTTTATCCCATTAGCTGTAGCCTTGCCATTCCCATCCTTGAATCGTACATAATGAGAGAGTTAAAATAAAATAAAAGAACAATGAATGCACTTCTGCTTGATCTTTTTGTAATAAAAAATGTACCTTGCAATGAGTTTCTGAAGATTTTCTTGTGGCAGATTTCTCTGCTCTCTTTCTCTTTCTCTTATTCCCAGTCTCTTCGTCTTCAGAATCAATCTAAATGTGACAGAAAGACAAGTAATTGTATATGAAAGTTGTTTTCTTTTTTTCGGAGGTAAATAATAGAAAAGTTAATAGTTATGAACTATCTTCTATTTATCTTGTATTGAAAGAATAAATGGCATTACAGTGAAAATCCTTTAACAGCTTTAACCCTCCATACAAGTCATTCGATACTTTGCACATCCACCTGAGTGAGATTGTGCAGAAATTTTGGCTATTTATGGATAAATCATTCCCTTAAAAAAGGTTCTGAGGATGTAGTTGCAAAATTCTTGTGTGAGGAAACACCATAAAAGTGAAAACAAAAGGCAGATAATAGAGGGAAGAAGGTAAGATCAAATTTTTAATGGAGAAAAGCTCCATTCTTTCAGTTGAATACCTAGAATCCAGAACAACTCTTAGATATCACACTAATAGTTTGCCTAAAATAATGATTAAATGAAGTATTGGCTGAAGCAATACTAATACTTCTACTTCCAGACACTCAAAACAAACAATAACAAGGATGTATAATCAGAAGTCCTAAGCAACTGACTTGAGAAAATACCCCCAAAAGTTAATTAAGAAGAAAAAGCGAGATCAGACCTTAAAAAACTTAATGTAGTCCACCACTTTCGTAGACCTTCCCTCTCTCCTGGGATGATCTCGCAACCCCACAGTAGACGAATGGGCTTTCACTCCAGGAGAAGAAAATGCCCGATCGACCACCTTCTTCCTTCTCATCTTTTATCGCAAAGAAAATTGCTTAAAAAAAAGAGTAACAGAGAGGAGCCAATGCAGCCGGGTATTATTTTTGCTCGCACCTGTCTTGTTTGGATAGGTAAAATCGGAGGAAATGTAAATGGGTTTGTAATTTTGTAGGGTTAGATTTGACTATTTATTGGGGATTCGAAGAGGCGGGAACGCGTATTGTAGAAGAGAGGGAGGGAATCCGGAGTTTGCTTCCTCTGCATTAACGTACCAATTAAATTTTTTTATCACCGTCCGATCAGAATTTGGACCAATCCGACCCATGACTACAATGCACGGGGGCCTTCAATATTCGCGTGTCTTTAAATCGAACGGTCTTGATCTAACTCAAAATTTGAGTTATCTCAGAGATAATAATTCATCTATCTGACGGGGTTAGAAAAAGATATATTGCTACTGCCGATAGTTTACGACTTTACACTCATAAGACGTGTGGAGTATAAATGGTAATAACATTAGTCGGGCTTTTTTTTATTTAATTAGTAATTTACTTTAGTTCACTACCAGACTCCAGAGTAAAACGTACACGATTGTGAAAATTTAGTGTGGTGTTAGCCCGATAGGAACAGGAAGAAAATCCCGCTTAGATTTTGAACGAGGTAGTGGGTTAAACCAGCGGCTTTCGCTGGTTTCATGGCTTGTACTTGCCATGCCTATTGTACTGTTCTCTTACTATATTTTGCAGGAAAAACCTCGGTAAAATACTAATTATGGTAGCTTAGTAGTGATCCTTCGGCCTTTTTGCAGAAAAAACCTCGGTAAAATAATAATTATGGTAACTTACTAATTACTAGTGAGCCTTCGGCCTTCGTGACTTGCTTGTTTCCGCTTGATAACTGCCGAAGATGCATGAAGGTGGCGATTGTAATTTAGTACAGTTAATATGAAGTAACTAGTTTCGCGTTCCTTGTACGATAGATTATATTAATACCAATCAATCTTTTTATTAGCACAACGTGGCCATCGTTGTTGAAATCTTACCAAGTGTTGGCAAGAGGGCTCCCTCCCACGGCGATTTGTAGTGCAGAATACAAGAGCCATAAACAATAAAACAATCATATTGTTTATAATGTCTACGATGCTTTATTGGACAGGATTAGATGAAGACTCTTCTGAACTGAACAAATGGATGCCCCAAGATACAAATCTCATCCCTATGCAAGCTGTCCCATCAGACTCAGCTCTCCAGCTGCCTTCCTCTTCTGATGATGGATCCAAATTGCTTGTTTTGCTTTGGACTAGATTTACTGAACTCTTTTGTGTGGATTGTTAATGTTGTGTTTGTATGATTCTCTATCTTGTCTGTTCCAGAGGATTGTTTCCCTGATATTATGTGGAATTCTGAACAATAGTATATAATTTTAATCAGTTTCGTAATGAAGCGGGCCTTGCAGCCATTTTTTCAAAAATTAGCACAACGTGATCAAAAAAATTAAAATGTACGAACCGTTTTATTCATCAATATTCTTTACTTTAAACACCACTTCTCTCTACATAAGATTATTCAAATTTTCTCTCCTTAAAATTTTGTTTATAAAATAAATAATTATGTCTAAAGTTGTCTCTCTATCATATATTATTATATGAATTTCTTTCTTTAAAGTTAAGGTTAGTATAATAATCCATATTATGTCGTATTCCTTATTTTTATCTCGTTACATCTCTGAAAAATTTAAATATATTACAAATATGACATATTTTATTGTATTACAAAATATCTATATATCGACATTGTTTACTGGTTAATTTATCCGTCTCCACAAATTATATTGACAATCACTAAAGAAAATTCCCTAAATACTTATAAAAATTGAACGTGAGTTGATTATAACACAGTACGTATACGACTAAATGTAAATTATATATTTGTATCATGAATAATCTCGACATCAGCTTATGAAATAAAAAAGATAGCGCCACCATACATGACAATACAAGTTATACATCTATCATCTACCATGCTAGCGTAATAAATTATCCGCTCTAAACTTAAAATTGATCAAATATTTCAGAATCTTTCTCAATATAGTTTTGAATAAAAATCCTCCAAGTCGATGATAACTCGTTAATTTTTTTTTTCAATGGGTTTTTGGATTATTATGTCCTTTGTAAAGATATATATTTTAGGAAGCAGCTATAAACAAGTTCTCAGTCCTTCGAAAATTTCCATACTTTTTACTCTAATTCTATAAACAAGTTTATTAGATCCGATAATACTATGAAAACAATCATATAAATAAGTTCAATGAATGTTCTACAGATGAAACCGCGTGATCCCAGATGAAAACGCGTGGTCAACGAACAAAGTACAATTGAAATACAATCGGCAGTTAAATTGGGGACCATCTTATGTGAACATACACATATTATCCTGTAAACATACAAATATTATCCTGTGAACATATACATATTATCCTGTGAATATACACATATTATCATGTGAACATACAAATATTATTCTGTGAACATACATATTGTACTTGAAATTATAACAGTTGAAAGCGCATGGCCAAAAAAGTACTTCCTCCGTTACCAGCAGTTAAAAACGCATTGGAACTAAGCTAAAAAATGAAAAATTTTATACGTAAAGATTTTCAAAGGATTGTAGTTCGGAGAACATTACCTTTTCTCTGTATTTTATGCAAAATCAAGAGAAAAGAGGAAATGACATCTATCAATTATGGCAATTAAATAAGTAATAAATGGTCATGGCATTAATTACGCTGTGAAAATATATGGCAGCTGCATGGACCCGCCTTTAGCCATTTTACTATTTTTTTTTAATTTAATTGAACTTCACGCTCAATGTAAATTATTAGAAGTTCTGTAAGAATTTTCGAGGAAAAAATCTCAGCCACAGTCCAATCATGCGGACAAAAAGAATTAAATCTTTACATGTCAGTGCCCTTTTTTTTTGCTTCAAATGTCAGTATCTTTTCAGCTCGAAAAAGAACAAGCACTTGAGAATAACGATAAAAAAGTTCACAATAGAACACGTGCATTGGATTATAGCAATACGGGAATTCCAGTGGGAATCTGGACCACTAAACACGAATCTAGGAACAATTTGTACGGCCTGATATGCGTTATAAGTTTCTGAATAGAATATGGGTAAGATAATTTATAGCCGGTAAAAAGAGTACAACTAAGAACAATTTATAACGAGTGTGGGAAAAAAAATTTCACATGATTTTTACCGTACTCGTTGACACCCCTAGCTACTAACACCAATCAATCTTTTTATCAGCACAACGTGGTAAAATAATTAAAATTTATGAACCGTTTCATTCATCAATATTTTTTTTCTTTTCAACACCACTTCTCTCTGTATAATGTTATTTTTTTCCTTAAAAAAATTGTTTATAAAATAAATAATCATGTCTAAAGTTGTTCTCTCTTGTACATTATTATATAATTTTATTTCTTTAAAGTTAGGTTGGTGAGATAAGTCAATATTATGTGGTTTTCCATATTTTTATCTCGTTGCATCTCTGAAATTTTTACAGATTTTACAAAAATGAAATCTTTTATTGTATTACAAAATCTCTATCAACATTGTTTGTTGGTTTAATTTATCCCGGCCATTTTTTTTAATACCCCTAAAAAAAAAGAAAATTATAAAAATAACATGATTTTTTTTTTATATGCTCCGACCGCCCGGGGGCCCAGCGGCCCACTTGAAAACCAAACCACCACGGGGACGGGCGGTCTAGTTATCATAAAATAATGACCCACTATTCGGTGCCAACTGTTTCCTTTGACCAGTGATCCCGTGTTTTCCTTGACCAGTCCGTGACCCTATTAAATAATAAAATTATTTCCTACCCGTGACGAGTGACTACCTCCACTCTCACTCACCTTGCTCTCTGCTCCACGTCGAAGTAAATTAAAACAAGAAACTGCAGTAGAAGAGGAGAAGAGGAAGAGGAAGAAGGAAGAAAAAAGTTCAGCATTCTCTCGATCATTGTTCTGCTAACTTTCTCATTCTCGCTCTTTACTTTGCCGGTGCTCCTCCGTTGTATTCGTCAGTTCTCTTTATCGGGTAAGTTTCCAATTCGAATCGATTGAATGTTAAGTTGTGTAATTGTTGAATTCGATACAATTCAAATCGGTACGATTCGATATGTTTCGAATCAAATCGTTTGAATGTTAAGTTTTACTAATACCCATAGTTCTTGCGGTTTACTAATATTCTGGGCCGCCCGTGAACCTGGTGGTTGGATTATTTTTGAAAAAAAAAGGATTGATAATTATTTTTAAAATTAAGTTTTATTTTTTGGGTATTAATAAAAATGACGTGTCCACAAATTATACTGACAATCACTATAGAAAATTACACAAATACTTATAAAAATTGAACGTGAGTTGATTAGAAAAAAGTACACTGAATGTAAACTATATCATGAATGATCTGACATCAACTTATGATTTACAAAAGTAAAAATGATAGTGCCGCCTTACATTACAATACAGATTATATATTTATTATCTCTCGGGATTGGAATTTGCTGAAATTCGACGTCGGTACTGTTCATCGAGAAATTCTTGCAATTCGAATTCAGTCGTTGAACTGTTCCGAGAGACGTGCAAGGAAAAACCAGCTGTTTCGAGATGTGTTCTTGAAAAAATTTAATAGCTGAATTTCAGAGTGAACAGTACCCGATCTCTTGGAATTGGAATCTGCTGAAATCTGAGGTCGGTACTGTTCATCTGGAAATCCCTGCAATTCGAATCCAATCGTCGAACTATTCTGAAAGACGCGCAGGGAAAAACCAGCTGTTTCGAGATGTGTTATTGAAAAAATTTAATAGCTGAATTTCAGAGCGAACAGTACCTGATCTCAGAATTTCATCTAATTTATTTCCCATCTCTCGTGCGAGGAATGAATTGTCTGATCTAAACTTAAAATTGATAAAATTATCGTGCTAAGAGGAGTTGAATTCGGATTTGTTGGGGTGTGGTTTTTCTGTCGGAAGGAAACCGTCATTTTTTATTAGTTTTTAAATTAATTGCTTGTATTAATTGGTCAGGAAAAAAATGGCTGGAAAAAATTGATATTTAGGAGAAAAAAATTATGTTAGCTCTCAAAATTAAAATAAATACTCTCGGTATAGCACCTCCCTATTTAAAAAGAGTTGAAACAATTTATACATTTAATTTTTTTTGAAAAAGTTGTGTTAATAAACAAATTTTAGTGTTACTATTATAGTATTATGACCCGCTTTAGCCATTTTACTACTATCTTTTTTTTAAAAAAAATTTAATCAGACTTGATATCCAATGTCGATTAATCGATGAAAAAAACTCAGCCAGTCCAATTATACTGGCAAAATAAATTAGGGACGAGTTAAGCTGAACTGCTTAATAAAATTCTTCTTCTACAAAATTAAAATTAGGGACGAGTTCCTTATTTATATAAGCATATAAATTTTTCATAATTCAAGAATTATATAATTAACAAGTTCGATAGACGGTATGTAGATATTTGAATTATATTATACTTCATATTTACAAGGTTAAGTCATAGGCGTAGAATAAACATTAAATCACTTTGGTAGGTGGCTCGTGTTTAGTTGTGGAGTAAGTGGTGGAGTAAATAATTTACTCATGTTTTACTCGTGATTTACTCCACCTTTAAGCAATCAAACGAGAAGTAAATTTGAACGATAAAGATGAAGTAAGTTATTCTACCTCTTTAGATGGACTAGTTTACTGTACGTGTGAATTTCGCGATTAGAGTAACATCCAACATATAATTTTCTCTCTTCGTTAACCTGTTCACCAAAATTAACTTCACCGGGTTACAACTAAACTTGATTAATTTAATCTATCTTACTTAAAGTAAGCAATTTAATACATAACCAAATATTTTAGGCCGGTATAAACATCGATTTATGTCATTTTAGTTCAGTTCAATTAAATTACATTTGATGGCTTAACTGAGACCTAAACTTTACGATTAAGGTAATGTAGACGATTCACCTCACTTTACGGTTGAGATTAAATCTCAGCCGGTTTGGGATTTGGATTAGTGTAGAGGGGCAGTGTTATTGAGCTTTAAAATTTGTGCCAAATTTGAAAGAATGGTCCGGATCCACTAATTGACTAATTGTAAAAAAAAAATATTTTCAGGTAATAGAGAGAGTGTGAATTCACAAGACATGATCTTATATGATAGGAGTGCGTATCCTCTGAGATATCTCATCTTTTGCGTGACCGACATGTCTGGTCCCTATTCGGTGATAGCGCGGGGGTCTGTATTATTTGTGCTTTGAGATTCTTGCATAGCGTATTTAAACGGTTATAATTTTCCATAAAGTCACGCAAAGTTTGATATATATGAGAGAATACGAATTCATATGATAGTCTATTCTTAACTTAAAAAAGAGAATAGGCACTTCAGAATCATGCTTTCTACCAGAGCACCACTTAATACGGTGACAGTCGTTAAATGGGATGCAACATGGGTAGTGGGTGTGTGGAATTTATGGCGGAAGAGGAATAGGAGAACGTTTGGCGGACACGCTTACAGCGTTGACCAACTCCAGTATGACACTATCACGCACGTTCAACAATGACTCGTTATTATCTAACAGCTTTAGTCCGCCAGGAAGTAACACTGCTTCGGCGTTCTCAATTTTTATTGCTGTCTTTTTCGCATTGTAATTCCAGAGCTTTATTTTAAAATACTGAGTGTGTAATTAATTAGAGGGAGGCTTTGTAAAAATTATGTACAGCACTTTTTAATTTCAATGAATCTGTCGATAATAATTGCTACCTAACCTTCAAAAAAAAAAAATCATGCTTTCTAGCTATAAAAGTTCATGATGGCACGAGTCGCTTTGTTTAGATTGCGTAACAACAGAGAGGACAGGATCCTACACGGGTTGATGCGCAACTAATCCTGCATGAATCATAACAATTCAATCCGACCGCTTTGAAAATAAACGTATCTTCGAAATTCGAATCATGGAATCAATAAATTATTGTCGTGCATTTCATAATAGTATCGTGACCGTGCAACGGGGATATATTTTAAGAATTTTTTTTTTAAATATATATCAATAAAAATAATAATTATCTAAAAATTAAGAGACATAATAGTAGATAATTTATATGATTTTGTATTTTTAATTAATTTGAATAGTTATCTCTGATAATAATTTGATGATGCAATAATTCTTTATTTTTAAGCATCAATGATATTAAATAATAGCTCGATTTGAATCTAATATCAAGTATCGTACAACAATTCAACATCGACATATAATATGATATCAAAAGACATAAATACACACATATATTATAAGAAAAATATATCTATACACACATGTCCAATTTATATTAGAGAAATGTTCCTGTACCCCGAGCCACCAAACCCGAGCCCGTCCCCGAACTGGTTTAACTGGGTTTAACCGTCCGCTAATAACGGTAATTTATTAATTTTTCATTAATTAACAAATTGTTGTTTTAATGCATTGCAGTTTTACATTTATTGCTTTAAATGTTAGCTTTGCATGCTTTTGTCTTGCGCTTTAATTTCGTGGACAGTCTGTTAGAAACAGTTGTAATCATCAATCCCCGAATTAGTCCCCCAGATTGTTAATGGTCCTCAATTCATTAATTAACTACTTACTTGAATGTACTTTAAAGTACTTTAAAGTACAATTTAAACCCAGTTAGCTCGGGGACGCGATGGGGGATTGGTTCTAATTTTAATTATGCAAATTAACAGCTTTTTATATTTAATAACTAAAAATACAGTCTCCATTTTGAACAAGTAATCCATTAAATTAAGATTTTTCAATGTTTGTAAACACAGGTTTATATGCTTTAAAATATATTTGAAGAATAAGTTTTAAAATGTGTTTGTAAACACAGGTTTATATATTTGTAACACAGATTTTTTAATTTTTGTAAACACTGGTTTATATGCTTTAAAATGTGTTTGTAAACACAGGTTTGTATGCTTTACACACAAGTTTATATGCTTTAAAATGTTGTTTTCTTGCCAGTATATATTGGTTTACTTGCACAGGTTTATATGCTTTACACATAGTTTTATATGCTTTAAAATGTTGTTTTCTTGCCAGTATATATTGGTTTACTTGCACAGGTTTATATGCTTTACACACAGGTTTATATGCTTTAAAATGTTGTTTTCTTGCCAGTATATATTGGTTTACTTGCACAGGTTTATATGCTTTAAAATGTTGTTTTCTTGCCAATATATATTGGTTTACTTGCATAGGTTTATATGTTTTACACACAGGTTTATATTGTTTTGTAAACAATTGTTGTTTCGAAGTAGTAGTTTCATTGTTATTTAATAGAGTTTTACATGCTTAGAAATTGACATTGTTGGGACAAGTTCTAAATTTATGATTGTTTCAAAGTAGTAATTTTATTGTTATTTAACAGAGGTTTGCATGCTTAGAAATTGTAATTGTTGGGGTTTTGACTAACATAAAATAATTGATGAGGCTGCTAACAATTGTTGTTTCGAACCAGTAGTTTCCTTGTTATTTAATAGAGCTTTGCTTGCTTAGAACTAGTAGTTTTGACTAACATAAAATTCAGAGCTGTAAACATTTTGGTGGGGGACACGCTCGGGTATTGGTACAAATTTAGAGCTTCAAATTTTATGCTCGGGGACGAATTCGGGGATTCGTTTTTATTTTAAAAAATAAAAAATTAACTCATTTACAATGAAAGTTAAACACTTGAACGTAGTTGTTTAAACGTTTTCCTTTATATGTTTAAATTATCCGATTGTTTCACTGCATTTGGTGGTGCCTTTGTTAATTTTTTTAATGGAGCGTTTTTCTCTTCATGCAGCAAAATTATGTATAATAAAGAAAGATTGATACTGTTATTGAGCTGTATAAAGTAAAACTTGATCTTTTTATCGCCGACATTCTAGAAGGTTGGGGGACGCGTGCGGGTACTTTGTTTGGGGTACAATTATCAGCTTCCTTTATATTATTATTCTTCTTTGTTTCCAATTTAGAATACACACACACATTGATATATTATATATTGAAAATATATTCTAAATTTTTCACAACAATATGTATAGAAATAAAGAAAGAGAAATAAGAAAATAAAAAAATATTGCTTTCCATTGTTATCCGTATAGAAACGAATAAGAAGTAAGGAAACAAAGAAATAAAAAAATAGAAGGTGGAGTCTGCTTAATTGAAGAGGAGAAATATGGAAACAAAGAAATATATCGCTAAATTTGAGAATCTATTCAATTTTAAATGTAACATATCGTGTGACAGCACATGTAGTGAGTATGTTTTTAACTAAATTTAGACTTCTATACATAAAACATATGCATTTAATCAAAATAAGACAAATTATATAATTGGAGGGCTGAGATTAAATCCGAAGTTTCATCTTTCAATCGTAACCGTTGGTGGATCGGACACCCAACGTGCTTAATAATGGAATGGAGATAAATTACAGAATCATGCGTGTTTCGTGTTGCCTTGGTAGTACGGGTGTCAACGGGTACCACAGTGAATATGTATCTTCTCCAGTATTGCAATCTCAATCAGTTTGAGATTCAGGTTGCAATAGGGAGCAGTATTTTTAAACCCTGAGATTCGTGCCAAGTTAAAAAGAACGATTCAGATTTAGTAATTGTAAAAGATTCCCTTATCAGGTATTGGAGAGGAGGTGAATTCTACAATAGTAATCATGAAGATTATGAAAAAAAATTACTCTGTTTTTTTAATATAATAAAAACAGATAAACGAATAAAAAATTGCCATTCATATCTCAATTAGTGATTTCGATAAAATATATTTTAAAACAAAAAAAATATAATAATGAATACAGCTAATTTGTATTATGAAAATTTAATAAAATACAAAGTTTTATTATATCATGTATTATCTTTATACAAATATATATCTATATGTATAATTTTATTTTTAAAAATTATCTTATAGGATAACGGGTAAGATAATAACAAAAATCGTTACTCGTATCCGTATCCGATAAGCTAACGAAAAGTCGGATAAGATAATAACAAAAGTCGGATACGGTCAGGACCTTGCCCTCCCTGGGCACCCGATGGAATCAGTATTGCAAAAAAACGCTTTTTAGTGTCTCAGAAAATGCAATTTAAGTTTTTTTTTCATAAGTTCAAGAAATTATTCAAGAATTACCTATATAATAATTTTATAATGCATTTACTATTTATTGTGTGCATTTACTTATTTTTTTAATAGATTGTGGTTTCATTTATTATTCAAAGATCATTGAAATTATCTATGATTGTTCAATATATGTCCTTTACACGATAATTATTATTATTATTTTTTTTAAAATTCAAAGAGATATATCAAGAATTATGTACTGAAGTTTTGAATTTTGCAGCGTGGTCTGTATTTTTTCATAGAAAGTTATCTTTTTTGTCATCTAGTCAATAAATGGGTAAAGACGGAATTATGGTGAAACGGGGTGTTTGGTTTTTCTTTTTTTTTATTATTATGGTATATAAAAAAATTTCGGGATAAAGGGATGTCATTAGTAGTTGGCAGTATTTAATTCTATAGGGAATGCAATTTTTTATTTTTGAAGTGTACAAAATTCATGGGAGCAGATTATTGGTAATAGGATAAAATTGGAGCACTTAGAGCACTTATCCCGCTGAACTATGTTAGAAGTTAGAACTAATTGGCATTATTAAACAATTTACGTGCACTGAAGATTTTAATTGGCAGGGTAACTCCGACGCTTGCTGATGCTAATCTGGCATTTGTAATTTCTGGCGAAAATCTTAAGAGAGGGCATCAGCAACAAGCTGTTAAAGAGTGAGCTAGGTCTCACTCGTAATTAGCTTGTTTGTGGATCAAGTTGAACGAACGAGTTTAGATTTTAAGTCCCGAGCTAAAACTGTTGCTCAAGACTGACTCATAACCTATTTGAGAAATATTTTTAATTCAAGTGCAATTAATTAAATCAACTATCATAAGTTAAATTTAAAGCTAAATTCATGCATACAAAAATATCAAATCTCTAAATTGATACAAACATAGTTCACATAATAAATTCATTCATATCAAATTTAACAAATTCATACAAATTAACTTAGTTGCTTATAATTAATTTACATATATTTCATACAAAATTATCAATCAACTTGAACACACTCCAAAGTACAATTACCATAACACTAACTATAACATTCATAGCATAATATCTCCAACACGAATCAAACATATCAAATTAAACTATTAAACTATGTGTATTAAATAGCTCATTAATGACTGAGCTGACTTGTGTCGAGTCAGACCAAACTCAAACTCACTAGTTCTTGCTTGAATATGTGACGAGCAAGCTAATTTTATATTAGCTTGGTCCACTAAGAATAAATTGTTACCGATCAAGTCACGAGCTAATATCAAGCGGAGCACGAGCCGCAATTTTTTTTTTGCCAGTCCTAGGCATCACGAGATTTAAAACAAAAAAAAAATTTCACGTATCTCAAAAATGTTTGTTGGCTCCAGTTACTGATAACTGTTAACATCTTGGGCAAGTATATTCGACAAAAAGAAAGAAAAAAACGTCTTAACATTCAGTCAAAAATTAAATATTGTAAACAAATTCACTTCTAATCGATAGGTAAAAATCATACTAGCAAAAAAACATATTCCATACAGCGACAGGGATATCAACTAGCAATAGCATACTGTACAGAATTCTTTGACACTTGGTATATATTAGACTAAAATTGTGGCAGATGCGTACTGGATGTGCATTGTTAGAGAGAGCAAAGCTCGTTTAATCCACCGTGGAACAATGAGTGGCGAAACTCAAGTTTTTTATCATCTTCATCTTTGGTGGCCTATACAAATTTAAGAGTTGTAGAAATTTAAGCATATATATAGAGACGCATAGATATGGAGAAACACTTTGCTGTGTGCTTATCATTTTTTTTCTAAGGTTAGAGGGTGAAATGCCTTATCATTTATTGACTTATTGTTAATGGATGAAGCAGGAGAAAACAAATACCACCTGCCACGCTTCTTTTTCACAGGCTCTTCTATTAATTTTTGTTCAATTTCAGCATCAACATCATTGTTCCCTTTCTCTGGTCTGTTAAATAAAAGTGCATTCGTAACTTGAACAACAAATGAAGGCAAGAACACATCAATCTAACACCACAGTGAAACATTACCTTATTAACAGCAAAATCAGACCATAATGGGTTCGTTTGCGTCTAATTGGCATTACTATATTGAAAAAAGTAACACAATTTGGTCCAATCAATCAATCAATCAAACTCCCATGTTATTCTAAGTACATTGCACTTAATGTTTCAACAAAATTGGTTTATCCTTAGTTGATGCATATTCTGAAGTAAAGAGCTGTATAAATAAGGGTATCTTGATCCCTTCCCGGCTTAGTGTTCATTTCTGAGATTTCAGGCCATCTAGCATATTAACAACCCCCTTCCCAAAGCAGTCTGGTTAATACCATACCAGTTCAGAGAGCTCACCTTCTATGCTTCCTTTTCATACCAGCTTCCTTGGGTCCTCCACCATTGATATCCTTCTTAACCTTGTTTGCTGGATTTTCTATTTCTGATGTTCTTTCTATGCTTTCAGATTCTATATCTTGTTTAACTTTCTTAGGTCTGTTACAAAACATAACAGTGTACTTGTTTGTTAGTCAAACAAATTTATGAGACACAGCCTTCAAAAGAATTACAAGATGAATCATCAAAAACCTAGCTACAGTACATATAGTGGAAAAATAATCATGTAAGACATGACAATTTTTAGCTCACCGTCCGCACATGATCTTTTTTTGAACCTTACGCCTTGTACCTGCAGCATCATCAGTGGCTTTCTTCTTGTTTTTACCTTCGATGTCATCAATGGCATTCTTCAGAGCATAAATTGCCATTTTCTTGACCTGTTGCACATTAAACCCTAGAGTAACAAACTTTTTGTCCGCGTGTGCAGTTCAGTGCATGAGAGTTATAACAAACCTCAAGTTTATCTTCCTTTGTTATGTGGTCTTCAGGAAGGAGACGAAACTCATTGGAGAGTTCAATACATTGGCCAAAGTTCTCAGGCGATACAAAACTGAGTGCCACCTTTATACATGACTGTTCAATACATAACAAAAAAATATAAAAAGTAACAAACTAAGTATTCTATCAGACCAGAACATACATATAAAGTTTGGTTTAGTACCTTCAGGTTTCTAACTTGATGAGGGCAGCCAGCTGGGATAAACACTGCCTCACCAAGCTTTTGCTCAAATGTCCATGCCTCAATACCTACAAGCAAAATGAAAGAATACAATTTTTTTTAAATGAAAACACGTAACAATGCAAAAGTTTCCAATAGCAAATAGGGGAGCCAAAAATAAGAAATTTTAACCTACCAGATTCCTCCTTCAGCCTCCTTTTATGATCCATAGTCAAATAGAAAGATTGGTCATGGATAGGGTGGTCAACCTATCAATAGTGCCACAAAATCTCATATCACTCATCCAAAGGAGGGCCATCCTGATAATTTTAAGAATCAGTATAAAAAAGAGCGCCAACCTTTTCCACGGGCTTGTTCTCATAATGTGTAAATTCCCTTGAATATTTCATGAGATATTCCTTCAATTTAGGTACATCTTCCCTTCGCCAAATATCCCACAGAGCACCCCCATAGTCATCAATTTCTGAATCATCAGATTCTATATTTTTATTTCTCTCCTTGTCAACAACTTTAGATTTTCTATGTTTTCTTTCTATGGCCTTGCGCTGGTCATGAGTGAGCTTTACTCCAGAAGTATGTGTCAAAATGTTCACCTGGTAAAACAAGAGATACTAGTTTTAGAATTTACCTACATACAAAATTTAGATGTACAAACATTATCTATTATTTGGAACTCAAGTGGAAAAACAATTTTGATATCAATGTGCCCCAGCCCCCAGGTAACATGATCTGCTGAACTACAGGGATTGGTATGTTTGGAGGCACCTTGTGAACATACCAGAAAAGCCATTATGGTCTAATTCAAACAAGCAAATTTCAATCTTCACCCCAAGGGAGCTAAACACTGACATAAGTTAATCATGGCCATTCTAAAAACAAGGGCAAAACAATCCAAAGTTACCGCATCAGACATGTTGCAGTGAAGTTTAGTTACAGAATCACCCTCCACCAGCTCCTCTCTAATTCCATATGCAATGTAAGTCTTTGGGCCCAAGTCAGGCTTTAGCATTTTTGCTGGCAGCTTCACAGCCAGATTGAGGGGTCCACATCTGGGATCAGTGTACTCTTTGAAAGGCAGTGCAGCAACAAATTCGACTCCATGACGCGGCAACCTCTCATCAAATGAGCTTTCAGGCGGCCAGTCTTTTAACTTTAGCAGCTGGGGCCAACCGTCCTCATGGGAAAGCCCCTTTTCATAGCCAGTAAAGAACTGGTGTATATTTACCTCTACCTGCCAAAATTAGGAAGAAAACTATTTATAGATATAATTTAAAAAATTACTAATTGCAAGATAAAAGATTACAAAATCAGGAGTGTTGTAGTGTCATTCCCACTGTGGATATATTGTACAAAGGCTTAACAAACAAGTCACATACAAAAGGAAACACTGTTATCATGTGTCTAACTCTGTGTCCTATAAAAGAAGTTCATTTTACCAATTTGAAATGACTCTAAAAGCCAGGAAAACAAACTGTCAAGAAGCCTGCAGCAAGGAGCATTTTACAAATTTTAAGGATAAACTTATTATATAGAGTCCAATTAAGTTAATGTACTGGCATTGTTTCACACCAGTCAGTACATAATGGCTGTGTACTGAACTTGACTGTTGAAGGTATTTCAAAGTAACACTGATACATACAAAACTCAAGTCCCGAAAGTCAAGGGCCATTACAGCCAGTCTCCCCACTTGATCCTTAATCTTAGTGTCTCTTAGGGCACGCCACATCACCATTGGCTCCCAACTCAGACCTGATGTCAGCTCAAGGACGTCCCGTACAATTACAGGTTCACCCTTCATCCAGTGCTTCTGGAAATGACCCAATTCCCCCTCTCCCTCCCTTCCCAGTGGACAATACACATAATTATCCTCTGTATCCTTTCTGTTAGCAGCTTTCCTAGAATTAAGTTTCCCATGTTTTGTTGAGCAGTCACATTTAGTAATAAACCCATTTTCTTCAAAGTTTGGGTTTGCACTGGCCATTTCAGTGATCTTTTGAAACAACTGGGAGACAAATTTTTCTCCAACAACTGATTTCAATTCTAAAATTGAGCTACCACAACCACCGAGTTTCTCTGGTGGGCATGATATTTGACCATTGGCTCGTGGGGTCCACACATGAAATCTCATAGAAGACAACACCTCTTTCCCACCTGGCACCTCTGCACCACCACAAACTGCCGCTTCACCTACCGGCAATGCCTCTTTGCCAAACAGACATGCCACTTTATCATTTAGCATTGCTTCTTCACCACCTAGCACAGGCACTTCACCTGGCAATGCTAATTCGCCATTGGTTGCTGTCTCTAGGCCATTCTGCACTTCCAATTTAGCACCTGGCATTACATCACTATGCAGCACAGCCTCTTGGCAACAGGACACAGCTTCATCAGCTGTGGGTCGATGATTTTCCCGCAACTCTCGACAGCAGGCTAGACAGAGATCATAAGCACAGTTATGACAGGTCCGGTGAAAATCAACAATGGAGGTTTGGCATCTATTACTACACAAGAAACATTTAATAAGTGTTAGAAATACATGAATTTGCAAAAAGAAACACAAATTAGGAAAGAAGATCATACCAGTACATCCGCTCATCCATATCACATTTAGCTAGTGGTAGCTCAAGCTCTTTTGCGTCAAGACCTTTAAAGTTGGCAGAGCAATAGAGGATGAGAAAAAAAACATACTAACAAGAAGTATAAAGATTACCACATAGCATTGCAAAGGCAAAAGGTTTAACTACCTTTGATTCTGGCCTCAATTTCTTTCTCTCCAATTTGCTCATCATGAAATTCCTTTAACCAAGGGTATAAATATTTCACAATCCGCCTTGCATACGTAACTTCATCTTCTCTTGATAACTTTGTCTCAGGAGTTCCTTTCTTCTCGCAATTCTGAAATGAGAAGGACAAAGGGAAAAATGATTAAAACTAATAGGACGACAGGATCTACATTTCAACTAAGTGCTAGCAAGAAGGAAGAATCTTTACAGTACCAGATTTATTTTTCTAAGGCAACCTTTGCAGTTACAATTTCCACGACAAACTGGGCACTTCTCAGCAATTTCTTGTTCTGACAAGAGGTGGTACCTGATCAAAATATTCAGTTAAAATTGGTATTGAAATTCCCCTTTGGCACTTTAACATGACAAGACATCTGTAATCTTAAACAAAAACTTATGTAAAATTGAATTGATGAACTACAAATTTGCAATGATGAAATACCAGCGCGTCATGCAAGGGACACAGAATCGTTTAGTTTTACAAACAGTGCAGTGCACCACTCTTCCTTTGTCGTTTCTTTGGCACTGGTGACACATTAAAGAATCCTTTCCTTTAATTAACTTTCTCTTCCCCATCTATAAACAAATAAAAAATATGAACTTCGTTAAACTTTCCAAGCAAAACTTAAACCTATTAATTAGCCCTCTTGTTCAGCTTCTTTTTGGGATTATTTATGAGGTTTAACTAAATTTGTGCTCATATGCATACATGCAAACAGTGATTTCCATAGCAACAATAAAAAAAAAAAATCAAGGTATTTACAAGCCTAGATGGTAATTAATGCACTATGTCATCATATAGCACTTCAGGCTGATACTGAGTCCTATCATTAGAAAGGAACATACTTGAACTCTTGAGTCTTATCATTTTATAGCTTTGGCCTTTGGCAGAGCAAAGCGACACCTTTCTCTAGGATTGTGGGACCATCCTTGTACATCCACCGAAGTGAGATTTTGCCAAAAATTTGGCTATTTATGGATAAATCATCCCCAGAAAAAAGGTTCTGAGGATGTAGTTGCAAAATTCTTGTGTGAGAAAACACCATAAAAGTGCAAAAATAAATCAGATAATAGAGGGAAGAAGGTAAGATCAGTTTTTTAATGGAGAAAAGCTCCATTCTTTCAGTTGAATTCCTAGAGTCCAGAACAACTCTTAGAAATCGCACTAAAAGTTTTTCTACAATAATGATTGAATGAAGATATTAGTTGAATCCATACTAATACTTCTACTTCGAGACACTAAAAAAAAAATTAGCCCAAGGTGATATAATTAGAAGTCCGAAACTGACTTGAGAAAATGGGGGAATATCACGTATACCCCTCAAAAACTTCAATATTACGTATTTCCCCCTCTAAATTTTAAAATTACATATTTTCTCATTTAAACTCTAAAAACTCACATATTTATCCATTTTATTATATTTTATATTAAAACACATTCTAAATTTATAAAATACTTATTTTACCCTTTTATTAAAAAGCATAAAACGTCTATCTTACTCCAATTTGAATATGAAGATTCCTCTACCGTCCGAATTGCTTTAAGATCCATGTGCGCTAGTTCAACACGAATCTTAAATAGAACACACAAATATTGAAGTAATGTGCACAGATTTTAATGTGATGCATGCAGATCAAAATTGCTTTGAGATCCGTGCGGACTAGATTAACATGAATCATGAAGCGAACTCGCAATAGTCTTATTGTGATGCATGCAGATCGGATGGTATAGAAACTTTTCAGATTCAAATTTGAGTTCAATGGGACATTTCATACTTTTAATGAAAGATAAAATAGATATTTTATAAATTTAGAATTAATTTTAATATAAAAAATAATAAAATGGGTAAATATGTGAGTTTTTGAAGTTTAGAGGAGAAAATACGTAATTTTAAAATTTAGAGGGAAAATACGTAATATTGAAGTTTTTGAGGGGTATAAGTGAAATCCCCCCCGAGAAAATACCCCAAAAATTAATTAAGAAGATAAGGCAAAATCAGACCTTAAAAACCTCCATTTAGTCGTCTTTCGCAGACCTCTCTCTGCTAGGACGCTCTCGCAAGTCGCAACACCACGGTAGACGAATTGGCTTCCAGATGAAAATGCCCGATCAACCTCCTAACATAAAAAAAGTAACAAAGAGAAGCCAATGCAGCTGGGTATTCTTTTTGCTCGCACCTTTCTTGTTTGGACAGGTAAAATCGGAGGAAATGTAAATGGGTTTGTAGTTCTGTAGGGTTAGATTTGAGAATTTATTGGGGATTCGAAGAGGCGGGAAAACGCAAGGTGGAAAGAAAGAGACAAGGAAATTAGTACTGATCTGTCACGCCACGGAAAAGGCACGTCACGTCGTTAAATTTAAGTGATGTGATTAACGTGTGACGTGACATGAATGTATTGAAGTAAAAATTAGACATCAATGGAACCGAATCTCTAGTCCTCCGGAGGCGCAGAAAATTTTTATTTTTAGAGTGACTGCAGGGTAGAATCAGTTGCTGTTAAAGGATTTAATTATTATTACTGTTTTTAATGAGAGCCCACGTGCAGTGACTTTGGGAACATAAATTTTCTGTCTCTAAAGAGCAGACGATTCAGTCTCTATATCATGTCACATTATACAAATCACGTAATATGAAATATAAATTTTTTTTTTAGTGTTCAGTGATATTAGTATTCATATATTACAATTTTTGTTTTCTCTACTTTAGTAATTTGATTTTTTAATGTAATGTTAGATGTTTAACAGTTTTTTTTTAATATTTTTTGCAATATTATTTACTTAATTTTTAGTTATTCATATTTTTTATATTTATTTTTCTGAATTTTTAATAATGTAAAAAAAAATTTGATAAAACTAATTTACATCACATCACATTATAGCATGACTATATATAATGTGACCGTCTCTCACTATTTTAATCACATCACATCATATCATGTAAAAAAAAATAATCGCATCATGTCACGTCACATAAACAAATTATAACGTATTTATCACATCACGACGTGTTACATATTTCCTTCTCTAAAAAAAAGAAATGAAATCCAGAGTCTACTTTCTCTGCATTAACACACCATTTGAATTTAGTTTCAGGCCGTCCGGTTTCGGACCACACCTGACGGCCTAAATCCTACCAAAGAAATTGGAATCCGAGTCATTTATTTAGTTACTTATTTTTTGATGAAAGTAGTCATTTATTTTAGTTCTTAGTTTCCTGAATAGTAAATACTACCAGAGATGTAATAAACCGACAAAAGAGTTGGATTTCTATAAAAAAAAAACGATTTTAAAAAAAGAATTAAATATTACCGTCTAGTTAATTTGTAATTATAATCACACTCACATCGATAATTAACTAAAAAAATATCACATTCACATCGCGAATTAAGTGAAAAAAATACGGATGGTATAAACCATCCCGTCTAGAGTAGTAGATAAGTTAATTTTTTTTAATAGGGACAAATATTCTCCTAACTATTTGAGTTTAGATGAGAAGCAATTAGTATATTTTTTTTACTTTCTGTTATTTTATTAGAAATTTAAAGTATATCAAGCTTCTTTTTTATATCACGATGAACACGTTTTTTTATTTACAAATTCATTATATATGATAATTATAAATTGTTGTTTCTAGCAATAATTTTTTTTTATCTATTTGACTAATTTGCAAAACATACAATTATTGAATTTTACGATTTCTTCTATTTTAAAATTATGCAGATTCAAATCAATTGAAATTGTAATGTAGATTGCTTGAACTGAATAAATCATAAAGACATCTATCAAAGATTTAGTTTGTAATATTTTAAATTTGATAAAGTGTGTTTAATGTTGTTTCAATAGGATACAAATTTTGGTAACGTTTGTAAAATGTTATAACTATTTAACCTATAAGAAAACACTAAGGAACAACTTGATCAAATACAAAGGAATTGAAAATGTTACCATAACATTTTAAAACGTTTGTAACGTTTTAATTAAATTCCAAACTTTCAAAATTATTGTTTTTGATCAAGTTTTCACAGTCTCGTTGGTAACATTTTGATCAATCTCATAGAAAAAAAACCTAAATTCAAATTTTGAAGACCTGTGGGGTTTCTTCCCCACTTAACCTAGCCGACCCTAACTTTCTAAAAAATATTTTTCTGTGAGCTTGAGTTCCACCATTGTTGATTGAGCTTAAAACTTCAATATCTCTCAAACAATCTCAAACTCACTTCACTAATTTTAAGTTAGATTAGGTTAGAGTGAGATCTTGAGTTTTCTTCTTGAGGATTTAAACCTTGAGACTTTGTTTTCGCCTTGAGTTGGCCGTGTGACTTCCCGTTGATTGTAAGGGATCACTGGTTCGCAAGTTGTAATTCTTTCTCGTTGGGTATAGAAAGGTGCACCTAGAAGAGGTTGCGACGCCCCGAAAATGTATGCCTTTATTTTGCCAAACTCCGTTATCATTCCGCGTGTCAAATTTCTCTAAACTCATCTATTTATTTTTATCACAAATATTTTTTAATTTTAAGCGATTAGCGGTGCATTTAGTATAACACAAACATCAAAACAATGCACTAAGCATATATTGAAAGTTTTTCAAGAACAAGACAATTCACTAATTAAATTAAGCTAAAAGAAACAAATTAAGCCACCTGTAAAACAAAAAGTTTTTTCATAATCAAATAACAAAATATTCTGTTTAAAATTTTCTTTCAAGGAAATTAATAAAACAATCTTTAATTTCTACTGTAGTTGTTGATTTAGGTTTATATAACTAACTTCATGGGAGAACAAGCTAAAACGAAACATAAATAAGTTTGCATTTATGTCTTATACGCTAAATACAAATGCGGACAAATTTGTATTTTCTTACGACTTGTTTCTTCTTTTAAATATTCTCAAATAAACTTGCTAATTAAAGAAGCAAAATAAATCGAACTAAGGAAGATTGATGGAGGTAATATTAATTAGATCTTTTAAATTGTATTGTGTTGTGTTGATAAGAATATTTTTAGTGTCAGTATCAGCCGAAATTTTTATTAATACCCTTCTAAAAAAATAAACAAAAAAACCCTTTAATTTTGGAGAATTAAAAAAATAATCAGGCCGTAACAATAAATAGTGTCTCTCCAATACTGAGGCCGTCATTTTTCGCTGCGGCCCTGCAAAAACAAAAAAAAAACCCATAAACTTCTATTGTTTTAATTACTTTCTTTAATGATTTTCAAAAATAGAAAGAATAATTAATAATTTGAATATGTTAGAATGAACATCAAATACAAATATAATATAGATGTATTAAAAGAACTCTGAAATATTTTTTGGGTTTTTCTCGAATGTAAAAAAAATAATCTATTTTTTAGTGTGTTACTAGAAAAAAATGCTATGGATCTGAATAAAAAAATTATCGTGATGCATTTGGAAAATAAAAGAACAGTCTTTCAAATCTTTGATAATAATTATTAATTAGAGAAGTTATTTTCGTGAATCCATCAACATTTATTACTCGGACATAACTTTTGTTTTCTCTTTTGCTTTAATGCGGGCTGAATCAGAACTTTAGTTTTCTTCTTTCATGCTCTATTTTCACTTCATCCAGAAACAATTAGATTATAAAATTAATTTTCAAGTTCTATCTCAACAAAGGTAAGGCAGACTATTTAGTTACTTCTTCAAACAATTTCAAATTATTGCTTTTTTTATTAATTGTGCACTGGATTGATTCAAATAATAAAAAAAAATTAATTTATATATTCTTTTGATTATAGTCGACAATTACATTTGAACATGAGAAAAAAAAATTGAGTTACTCAATTTTAAGTACGAAACTCGTGATGATCTATTTAATGGTATTAGAGTGTTTAAATTAGCTAAATGATACACATTATCTATTTGTAATTTAAAGTCAGAAAAATATGTGGTTATATAATATGATAGAGGTGGTCAATATCGTGATATATATGATGTGCCTTTTGATGAAAGTGAAAAGACAACCGGAACATGTCAGATCAATTGTTCTTTTTAAATTAAGAGTAAAAAGACAGATGAAAGAGTTCGGATAGTTGAAATACCTAACTTATCGCACAACCATGAAGTATCAACCGATATTTCCAACTATCATTCTCTTCGACAACTATCACAAACAGATATCGAGAGTGTTGATCACGTGACTCGATCTGGAATACCACCTAGACATATTCTCTCTTCTTTACACCAAAAGAATCCAAAGCTTAAAGCTGTTTCTACAGCAATGTATAATGTGAAGGCAAAAATTTGTAAAGCAATGATTCAAGCTTTATTTGAAGAAGCAGAAGAAGGTGAGTTTAAGTATGATATTTTACAAAATGAATGTGATACTCTTACACATCTTTTCTTTGTACATCTCATGTCAATTATTATGGTTAAGAATTTCTTGAGTGTTTTCGTCATGGATTGTACCTACAAAATAAATAAGTATAAGATTTGACTTCTTGTTGGGGTCTCATACTTTAACACCTCATTTATGCTAGTTGTGCATTTTTAAAGAATTAACGAGAAGAAGATTTCATATGGACACTAAGCATGTTTAATAAAGTTCTTTCAGAATAGACTCAATCTTCGGTTATAATGTCAGATAGGCAACAAGCGTTTATAAATTATGTAAATGTGATATTTCTAGCTACTACACATTTTCTTTTTATGTGGCATATACAAAAAGAACTTGATGATGAATTGTCGAAAAGACTTTGACTTCAAAGAGGAGTACAATATTTTTCTATCTATATGAAACAAGTTAGTTATTCTTTGACTGAAACAAAATTTGATCAAAATTGTTTGAAACTTCAATCACTTTACAAAGAAAAAAATACACTCGGTTACATAACAAAGGTAATATTTATTGTTTCAATCTATTTATATGAAATATTATTTTTACATCCAAATTTTCAAAACTTTCTATTAACGGCTATTGGAATTGACAATGTCACAAAAAAAAACCCAAGTTATATGGAGAATCTTGAAAAACACAGTTTTTTTATTTCATAATGGTGCACGCAAATTTTTTGTCTTTATAAATACAATTATACAATTGATTTTTTTTATTTCTCAATCTAGCTATTTGGAGTACATTATGTAATTATTATTACTTTATTTATTTGGAATACATTTTTTTTTTAATAAGTGTTGGCGATCCTACAAAGATAGTCTCTCTCAAAGTTATGGCACTGAATTTGAAAAGGCTTTCATCGCTCTACGGAGCTGATCTGACAATTATTATAAAAGATTTGGTAAGGTTTGGATTACATTGTTTTCTTTTGACGAAAGGATAATATGGTCCTTTTTTTTGCGCCGATTAAAAAGGGATCTGTTAAAAACTTAAAATCGACACCTCCGTTTTCACCCCTACACTGACAGACCCCTACAATTTCCGTTTTCGTCCACTGTGCGAACCTTTTTAATTTGTCTTCGCGTGTTCATACTTCATACTCAGAGAGAGTTTCCAACTATTCATTTATGAAGCACGGGCGGAGACATGACGCGGAACAGTGAGGAGCAAAAATTTAGTATGGAGCATAATTTTATAACTATTTTATAAATTTAGTATATTTGCATAATTTTTTATGAACAAAAATTAAAGAAGAATATTTTACAATTTTTTCATACAATGAAACACAACTTCATAGTTAAAGTATATTTTAACAAATATAATTGAAAAAAATATTTTTCCAGGGGGAAAAGCGCCCGCCACACTTGCAGATCAGCTTCTTCGGGATTGAGTATTCACCTGGCCGGAAAGCGAATTTCATCTTTTACCAGGGAACATATAATTTTTTCTTTTTTCCAAGCATGAAACCAGAACTTTAGTAAGATGACTAGATTAGCACAATTCAATAGTCTGTTATTATGGAGTAGAGGGCTATTTACTTATGAATTTATTATTTTGAATCCAAGCATGATATATTGATCTTCTGGAATGTACATGAAACCAAAGTTAGGAAGGCACAGCAAAAGCAGATAATCAAGCAGTGTGTACAATTCTTTGTACCTCTCCATGCCAAGTTCATCGTTTAATACATCAATGCTTAGTGCATATATCTTTACAAGTATCAGAAACTATGAAGAAAACTTTTGCTCGGGGTGTTGGGATAAAAAAAATAATACCTTGATACATAAAATACAGACCAATGACATTTACATGTTCTTCTCTGCCTGGCTAAATGACAAGAGGTTATTGCAATCTAGTCCAAGAATTGCTAAGCAACCTCCCCTACTAAAATGGGAGCTTCTCAAGCTCAGTATATGTGAATACACTGTTATGATAAAGAAATGTTAATAAAATGATATAAAGACTGAACAGTTAAAAACCAGGCAAGACTGAGAGGTCGGCTACGCCTTTTGGTAGACCAGCGATTTTCTTTAGAAGTGCCAGCCTATTATTTCTGATCTTTTCATCCTCCTGAAAAATATAAAAAACACATACAACTAATGCATTAATTGATGGTGAAAAAACTACAATTTTAATAAATCACCTATTTAGCTGCAAATTAAAAAGAATAAATGAGAGAGAGGCATACCGCCATCACAAATACATTTTCAAAGAAATCTTCTAGGGGTTTTAGCAATAACAAGGACTCTTGGACAAAAGTTCCAATATCAACTCCTACAAAACAGACAAAAAGGGTCAACCATCAGCAGAGGGACAAAGAGAGTGACCGAATGAGCATGCTGAGAGAGAGAGAGAGAGAGAGAGAGTACCAGGATGGATTTTAGCAGCTACTTCCAAATAAGCACTCCATAAAGCTCTCTCTTCACTTTTCTCAAACAAAGCTTCATTGACCTATGACTCACAGTTTAGAGCAGGCCAGGTGCATGTGTACTAAAATCCTCACTCCAAAATAATTAAAAGCTAATTTAGAACTTCACTCGTAAGATCAGTATTTTGTAAGTACCTCAAGATCTGCACTGACATCCTTTCCCCGGATGATTCGAGTTGGCCTGGAGTATGCTTCCACTACTTTGGCAAAGTTCTCTTTTCTAGACAAGGCATCCATCTGAATAAAAAGAGAAAATATACATAAACAATAGTTCTAAATAAAATTGTAACGCTGAATGAATTTAAAACGTACTTCGGTGGCTGACTGTGATGCAAGAAAAGGACAATTAGAACGTTCTAGAAGAACTGATCTGACAATCTCAGAAGTAATGCCCTTGTCCACCTATCATAAGATGAAAAATAAGGTTAAAGCCAGTAATAAGTTTAATTGAAAATATATAAAAAATAAAATAAAACATTGGTCGGCAACAAAGTTAACTAAGAATCACATTCCCTAAATTAAAACATCTAGGACAAGGGAAGGGATACATTGTCCACCATATATCGACAACCATATCAACTGACATCAAAAGTTGATTAGAATCCAAAATTTAAATTGCTCACACATGTACATCATTCATTTAGACCATGTATCGAATTTGGCCTCACTCAACCTGAAGAGCAACCCACTTAAATTCATAACAATATAAGAATTGTTCAGTCATCTATCAAATCGGAATCAAACTGAACTGTGAATTTTCCAATTAGTGTTCAAAATGCAACAAAATCTGCATGGCCATTTAAATCACAGAGAAACTATTTACAATTTCAAATTTTCATTTTTTATTTTGATAAGTGTTGTGTCAGTTTTGTAGTTGGCAAAGAAGTTTGTCATCAATATAATCTGTTCCTAAGACAATACATACCAAAAGTTGTTCTAGCCTCCGTGCAACAAATTGCAGAACCTGGTCACAGAAAAGATAATGAATTCAGTAATTTTCCTGAACCATATTAAAATAATATGATTTCTGCAGATACATGCTTACATTATCTATGACGCTATCATCAAATTCTATTGGTTGCACATCTGCAACTATTTGTAAAGCATTTCTTAGATCCAATCTTTTATTGTTTTCCACCAGAATCTGGACCTAAAAGATAGATAAAACGGGGAAGTATAAAAAATAACATATCAAAAGACCTTAAAAAAATTTGAATGATTAGAGTATGTAAAAATTACTAACAAGTCCATAGGAGATTCTTCTTAATCCAAAGGGATCACTTGTGGAGCTCGGTTCACACCCAGCTCCAAATAAACCAACAAGGCTATCCAGTCTATTTTAAAAAGAACAAATTTTTTATCAGCAAGGAAAAAGATTCTAGTAAGATAACATAACTAGAAATAGCCTTACAAGATGTGAAATATCTTATGCACCCCAACAAAACATAGGAAATATGAATTATGGACACGCATCCACCCAACAACATGCAATCAGACGAATTTGATTGCTCAAGCTATAGGTAATCATTTGAAAATCTTATGTGGACTTAAAAAAGTAAGGAGGG
Organism: Carex pumila; assembly: GCA_033356055.1. Lineage (NCBI taxonomy): Eukaryota > Viridiplantae > Streptophyta > Magnoliopsida > Poales > Cyperaceae > Carex > Carex pumila. The sequence continues at coordinate 518,783 of JARJHM010000024.1, forward strand.
TAGTTTTGGGACCACAATCCATGATGTGCAGGAAATTGCCAATGACTACAAAAATAAAGAAACGGGATGAAACTTAAACCTGTCAGCAACAGCCAAAAGTATACCAACATCAGACTTGGGAAGAATGTCTCCCGAGAACCTCGGCAGATTAATCTCAAGTAAAGCCTCTGCAACCTGTAAATGTTAGTCAACCAAACTTATTTTACAAAAAAAAATAAAAGAGAAATCATTTTTTACCTCAGTAGTTTTCTTGAAAGACAAGAAAAGAACAGAGAAAAAACCAAGATCTGAACCTATAACTAGAGACTTGTCAAGTCTCCACGATAGCATTAGACATTTCAGTACCAACCAAGAACATTGCTGTCTACACATGCCATCTTTTTTACCAGAACCATAACAACCAAGGCAGAATAAGGTCTCCTGTATATCTTCTAATTATTCATTTAAGGATGCACTATAAAGACTATGCCCTAAATTAAAGCTCCAAATTGCTGAGAAAAACCGACAGAAGACCTTTGAAATATGTAATACTATTGTAATACAATAGAGACAGAAGAGAACCTCTTCTGTGAGGCCATCTCTTAAAGCGTAATGTCGAGCCATGATCCCAGCAAGAGAAGTGAATTCTGTTACAACCGCACTTGAAAGATCTGACATTACATAAGAAGCCGACTTTTCAAGAATTGGCATTTTGTTTTGTTCTATTTGTAGCGCTTTGGCTAAACCATGAACTGTTTTCTCAATTCTCATTGTTTTGTCAAGCATGGTTCCCAGCTTCTCCTGTTGAGTTTTGCATCAATAGAATGTATTTCAAAACACAAATTAATTTGAGGAAAACTTAACAATTAAGCCTTACTTATAAACAAGAACAATAATTAAAACAATTTAAGAATAGAGTTAGGTATCGGAATCAACCTGATTGCTAAGGTATCAAGATCTGATACTCTAATGCTCACGTCAAATTCTAGTTATGAAACATACATACTATGGTCGACTTGATCACAACTTACATGAAAAAGGATTCCATTTAGATGAGGCCGAAATTCAGAGAACTTCTTTTGTGTATCCATCTTATAGAAAAATCTCGCATCTTCATAACGCGCTCTGTCAATGGCAGGAGAAAAAAAAAAAGGAATTAGATTACAATTACTATAATGTAATTTCAGATGAATTCAATTAGTTAAATTTTACAAATACAATAAGGTACTAAGTCAGACCTCAGCACTGCTTCATTCCCTTTGCGAACAATTTCTTCCTTAACAGCCCCATTAGCCACCTAAAAAGGATAACATGAGAGGTAAGAAACTATAGGGAAAAATAGTAAAAGCATATACTTAATAATTAGGAAAATCAGGAAAGTCTTACAGCAATGAAAAATGGCAGTAGATTCCCACTAGATGCGCATGTCAGAGGAAAATATTTTTGGTGCTTGTGCATAACCTAGATTACACATTCATCTTCATCATTGTCCAGTATCATACTGGTACAGACCATAACAGGAATAATAGCACTAACATTGAGATAAAATCTGACATACAGTGGTTAGTATTTCTTTTGGGAGCTCCAAAAAGGAATTATCAAATGTTCCAAGAATGGGAAGAGGGGCCTCCACAAGATTAACAACCTATAATTAAATGCAGCAGAGTTTACAAAGAATGATATTGCATTCAATATTTCTAAATATTGAGGATTTGAAAAAAGGGACCTGTACCTCTTGAATTAAGCTATCTGCTATGTTAAGGACCCCTCCAACACTTTCAGCCAAAGAAGTAGACTGTTGTAATATCTTTTCTTTTCGTTTCTGTGATATGTAATTAATTAAAGTCAGAAAAGTGAAAAGATAAAAAAAATAGTACGAAAAAAGGTCTCTTAAGACAAAAGGAAACAAAAACATTAATATCCCTAATATACCTGTATATCAATCAAGATTCCAGTATTTTTAATGCCATCCAGATAGTTCTCTGCAGCTTCCACCTGAATAGTTATTGAACTTACTTATTATTTCCTGAACTCAGTAATTTAATTCACACAAAGCATGCATACATACAGAAAAAGAAAAGAAAAATAACATACCTGGAAAGTAGCCAAAGAAGAGTTACGAAGACCACAAGACTGCTTCCCACTGGAAGAAGTGCATGAACCATTGTCACCAGATAGAATATTGAACTTTTAAGGAATTTTACTAAAATAACCCTCAAGATACAGACAGATGCACATACAAGTATATCTCTCGAAGGTAAATATTGATATGCCACATTAACATAACAGGGTGCATATCCCCTGCAATACCGCAGGGGATAGAATGAGCAATTGGAAATTCAAACCTTTTGGATTATATTGGGGGGGGGGGGGGGGGGGGGGGGGGGTCCACTTTAATATTAGTGCCAGATTTAAAAGATCAGTTCAGATATCATTCTACCCCATTCGGTACCCGACTAGATCTGAACCCACACTAACATACCTTGAGATATCTCTCTTTATGTACTATAGACAGTATTCAAACATTATATGAGTTGCTAAGACAGAACCACGAGAGACAAGTGCTAGTAGAAGTTAATTAAATAAAATATATTTACATTTGTAAAGTATACCTAGAAACTCCAGCAAAAGAAAATGGAACAACTAAGTCGCCATGCAATGCCAAAATCCAACGAACTGGTCTGCTGAATAAAATCTGCAATTGGCATAACAATATAACATGTAATGCAACCGCAGAAGTGCTTCAAAATCAGGCAGCAGTTTCATGTGTAACCTTGCAATCTCCAAATATAGAAGTTTTCCCTGAGAAGCAAAATTAAAAATAAAGGAAAAGACTGCAAGCACGAACACAAAAAAAATAAAAAAATAGATCAACCCCCCTCCCTAAAAACTGTGGAAATAACTACATTGTCTTTGCCTAATCTTCAAAACATGCCAAAACTACCTCAACTTTCTCATTGTTTCTCCTTACACGACCGAAACCAAAAAAACAGGTACTTGCATTTTGAAGAAAAAGGAAGAGGGATATATTGCATGTTCTATACAGAGAAATATGAAACTCTTACTTGCAGCGGAGTAGATGATAGTTTATCTTATGAATAAGATGCACACAATATTCTAAACTACAGAGAGCCACAAATGAAATGCCCCCGGTTAAGTAAAGGGTAATGTTATATGGACAATTAACTTTGACTGCCATGACAACTGATGTCAAAAAAATTTGAAATCCAAAAGTAAAATTATACATGTGATGTTTATCATTTAGATAGACTGTATCAATGTTTGTGCAATCAGATAGGTCACTGATCATAATGTTGATACAGCTAAACTATTAATTTTTCATGTTTGACGGACAACTAACATTCGAGTTGCCCCAAATTTGATACATGTCCTATCTAAATCACTGAGAACATAGCTGAAGTTTAATATTGAGTTCGATAAGCATCATGCTGGTTGTCATGGTTGTAATATAAGTTGTCTGTCAAGAACCTATCCGTTGAGTAAAACATTACCTGAGAATTCCAGCGCATCGACTTGGGAAAAGATAAGCCAGAAATTATGTTTGGTAGGTCCTCGGCCAAAACCTCTATGGCTGACCGTGCAGACTGTTTGACTTGAGCATAGATATATTCTGTTTTACCTGTATGATAATGGAATATTACAAACATATATTTTAAAAATATAATTTTTGTTAAGTTCTCAATTGTAGAAAAATGGAAATATGATGTTACGCACCTTCTGTTTTCTTAAACAGAGATTTAATGGAGACGTTATTCTTACGACAAAATCCCTCAGCAGCCTGATACATAGTATAAAGAGATCATAAGCCGATGAAGATAATTAAATCATCTTAAAATTTCTATCTAGGAGATCTTACAAATTATTGACCTTAGTAGGCTTCCCTTCTGAGTCAAAAGCCTTTGATACAGGGGGTCCACGCACTTCAATCTCTACCTCTGTTTGTTTGGGATCAAGGTTGTCAACACAAATCTGCAATTAAAACTATTTCTGAGAAAAAGCTAAGGTTGAAGATGCAATGATTCATTTAGTAATTGGAATAGTGAAGGTATTAACAAATAACAGTGAGCTGAAGAAAAAGATTACAAACAACATAATAGGGGTGAAAAAAAAGCAACAAAAAATACAGAGCAAATAATATTTTTCTTAGAACAATATGATTTTTTTTTTTTGAAGGTCAGCGGGCAAAATGCCCACTGACAAATTGTATTACTGAATGAAAAGTTCACAAAATAGGTATATAGTAGTCTCATTATAAAGTAAAAAGAACAGTACAAACTTGCAAAACCTCCACTACTCCTAAGAAGGATATGATTATATTTAGAATAACTTGAATGAAAGTTATACCACTAGCCGGCGTGGTGTACCATAAGCATGAACTTCCCCATGGTTTAATATCCTTTTCTTCAACATTTCCAATATAGATGCCTTAAGCTGATATAGATTATAATCAATATAAAGGCAGAAAGGACAGACAAGAATGTATTACCTAAAAGATATGAAAGAATAGCATTTTAAATTTTCAATTAAACATACTTGCTTGCTTGCTTCTACAACATCATTAGGGGGCAGTTCTTCTGTTCCAATTTCCAGAACAAATAGTCGGGGTTGATCCATCACCTATCGAAGTTGAAAATATATTTTCCAAAGGAAATTATAGAATTATAATAATTACTTCTGTATACTTGAAAATTCTGTCTAATTAATTGCTACCTTGCTGAGATTGGTGCCACCTAAACCAGAGACAATATGGCCATTTAAATCAAAACACACAGTGCCTAAGGGATGACCTAGATTGGTACGTGTCATAACCCAAAGCTGAGCACACTGCCGAGCCAGACTGTTACAAAATGAGAAACATACAGATATATCAATTAAACACAATTTATTAACATTACTTGCATGGAAACAAAGGTATTCCAAACGGTACAGAGAGCAACAAGTCCCAACTTTTCAATTTTGAACCTCAGAACAATGAAACCAACCACCTCGATTCAAAGAAAATGGCAACATGCTCCACACAAATATATTGCATTGTTATTTTTAGGAAAATAATAAGAACATTACCTACGCATACGGCCAAAATATCTAGCACGTTCAGTGACACCAACGAAGCCTCTGGAGTCTAAAATATTAAATACATGAGAAGCCTTCAGAACTTGATCATACCTAAAAGTGAAACAAAATTATAATTTTACAGACGTCAAAAACTTCAGGGAAACATATTAAAATGATTTGGAACCCTACGCTGGTATTGGAAGTCCAAGTGAGAGCAATGAAAGAGCCTCTTTCTCAAAGTTATCAAAATGCTTTTGTATGTCATCAACATTGGCATGTTCAAGATAATATGCACTCATCTCCTTCCTGAAAAGTAAACAGATCAGGAAATCGATTTACATATCATCTACATTAAAGGGCTGCAATATGAAAAAAAATGATGACTGATTTACAAAATCTATTTCTTCTGACAAGTTGTACAAGTGATATAACAAAAACTCCACCTTTTGGAATTCGTTGGTACACAAAGCTCTCATTATTCTCTTGTTTTCCCTAATTAATTTGTCGCAGTTTCAAATTCAAGAGATTGTATGTGCAACATAAACTTACTCATTTTCCAAGAATAGTTCGCCATATGTGATTCCATCAGAATATAGTATCTTTTTGAAATGATTCACCCCCTATGAACCAAACCTAATTCAAAGTAAAGTCAGCTCTTACAAATAGACTTCATAAAAATTTAATTCAATTATTCAAGTACTAAAAGAAAAGAAACCAATAATACCTGAAGTAGCATGAGAATTCGTTCCAGCCCATATGTTATCTCAACAGATATTGGTGCCAGTTGAAGACTTCCTGCCTAAAGCAGGATCTACTATTAGGTTATAGAAAGGAAAACAACTTGCACAATCACCTTTACACTAGATGTTCATCTGAAAACAAAAAAAATCAAAAAACAACAAAGTAAAACAAAATCAATGAAAAACATGTAAAACCTGTTGGAAATATGTGAATTGAGTTATTTCCATGCCATCCATCCATACCTCCCATCCTAAACCCCAAGCACCAAGAACCTGTCATTTTTACGTTAAAGATAAATAAATGAATAACAGATAAGTAAGAAACTTAGATACCAAAATCTTGGATAATGGTACCATTGGGTCAGTTGGAGCAGAGAAATAGTTCTTAGCCACTTTATTTTAGTTACTTGCAATGCATTTTTGGGAGATTCAATGAGTAAATAGACCTTTTGGATTAGAAATTTCAAAGAGGCACTCCGGTTCATATTGCTATCAACCATACCTATCATCCTGCTATGCTAACTTAATTCATGTCAATTTATGTAAAAACATTAAACATCTTTTCACTCATGGTTTATGAAGAAGTGATACAAATAGAAGGGATCATGCAAGCACAAAATACAGAAGATCTTTTACCGGGCTTTCCCAATTATCTTCCACAAAGCGAATATCATGCTCAATAATATTTATTCCTGAGATAAATATAGAAATGATATAAGATGCAGAAACAGAAAGATGAGTCATACTTTTAAGGAAACCGAGTAAAATAAACATATATGATTAAAAAAAAAGGATCAAACTAACCGAGGGCAGAAAGGCTGTGAAGAAAGAGATCTTGTGAATTCCCAGGATCAGGCTTTAAGATGACCTAATTACAAAAAAAAAAAAAAAAATCAGCAATTATGACCAGAAGCTGTTTCTGTTATAGATATTGACAAATTTAACTTAATAAAACCTGAAACTGAGTGTGCCGTTGAAGCCTATTAGGGTTATCACCATACCGACTGTCATCAGGCCTTATACTAGGCTCTACGTACCTTCAAGTCAAAAAAGCATTATATGAAGTGTGAGAATCTATGTCTACTGGGTGATAGGACACATGTACTGCAGCTTGCTTCAAACAATTTGTTTTTAGTTCACAATATCAGTCAGTAAAGTGCTATTGGTGAAATGAATCATTCATTCACCCCGCTTCATCCTAGACCTTTTAATCCTAGTAATTCTCATATTTGCTAAAATAAAATAAATTTAACCTTTATTACTGAACAGTTCTTCGATTATAACTTGTGTAACAATGAAAAAAATTAAGCCAACAACGTATACTTACGCGACATTCCATGGTTCAGGACCCAGTACTCTCAAGAATGTTAAAGGATTCATCGTGCCAGCTCCAACCTAATTAATCATAGGCCGGATACACGAAAATGAAATTTATGATTTACGATTGTTGCATATCTATATCATGCCAAAATTAAGATCATATAGATTACTATGAGACATTGAGACAATAGAAATAAGAAACATAATTACTTCCGTGTTGCTGCACTGCATTATGGCACATCCTACCGAAGCCCAGTATTCCTGAAAATTTTGGCAATTGTTAATTTAATTTTATTAAAATTGGTTTACTATTTTGGATTTTGTTTATATTTATATAAGCCCTCGATTTCAATTTATTAGTGACCAAACAAATATGCAAAAACTAGAACAACAACCTTAGTTCCCTTCCTGAGTACTTTGTCAGCCGGTAGTATTCCAATTTATTTATTAACTCCCTCTTGAAGGCCCCCTCAAGCTTCCTTGCATTTTTTTTTTCCAATGTAACTGTTTCCTTTCCCTCATTTATTTTATTTACTTTTCAAAATTTACTTCAATGCAGCATTCTAGTTCAACAAGACATCGGACATATTACTTCGATGGTATCATATGAACCTCATACGAAAGACATGTGAAGTAGAAGTCCAGGTCTTATTTCAGAATAATTCCAGAAATAAACGGTACTTTCTAGTCAATCCTCTATTCAGCTAACCTGGAGACGCTGGATTGCTTGTTGAAATGTCAGAGCAGAAGAACCCTCTCCATGTCCTTCTAAGAGCTTCGCCTGGGGTGAGATTCCCGAGGCTTCGACGGAGGAAGAAGAGGGAGAGGCGGCGCCATCGCCATCTCCCGCAGCTCTGGCAATTCTCCGGCGAACGGCGTACGCTTGTCTAAAGGTTGAGAAAAAAGGACGGGAGAGAATAGCTTGGCGAGGTGAGGTAATGGTGGCTCCGGTGAAGGGGAAAGGGTGGTAAAGAGCCATGGCGAGAGAGAACACTGCGGTGAGCGAGAAGGGGATAAGGTTTTAGAGCGGGAAGAAAGCTTGACCCTCTCCAGTTGTTGAAATAAAAAGAGATAAAAGAGATTCTACAGTTTGTTCCCGACGTTCCCGTGATGTAAAATGGGAAATAAATCTGCTGTTATTCCTTTGGAAATAACAGAAATCTGTTATACTGATTTCAACCGTTGATATTTTTTTTATAGAGTGATGCTTCTGTGCAAATCCAATTTTAACAAATTTTTAGGCATAATTAATATCAATAATCAATGACCAAAGAAAAATTACTAAAATTTTCTTCTATGCTGGAAGTGTCCAATTCCATAATTGTACTCCAAACAAAGTACCCGTGTGCGTCTCCCAACCTTCTAAAATATAGGTGACAAAAAGATCAAGTTTTACTTCATACAGCGCAATAACAGTACCAATGTTTCTTTATTGTATATAATTTCGCTGCATGAAGAGAAAAATGCTATGTTAAACAAATTTAACAAAAGCACCGCCAAATGTAGCGAAACAATCGTATAATTTAAACATATAAAGGAAAGCGTTTAATCTACTGCGTTCAAGCGTTTAACTTTCATTGTAAATGAGTTAAATTTTCATTTTTAAAAACAAAAATGAATCCCCGAATTCGTCCCCGAGCAAATATTTATAGATCTAAAATGGAACCAATCTCCAAGCGCGTCCCCGAGCATGAAATTTACACCTCTAAATTTGTATTATTCCCCAAGGGCATCCCCCAGCACAAATTTTCTTCATTTGTGCAGAATGTACTAGGAACAGTACATGTGAACAAGTAAAGCATGTAAACCAATATGTACTGGCAAGCAAACAACATAAATAAAACATTGAAAATTTGTGCATATAAACATGTGTTTACAAACACATTTTAAAGCTTATTCTTCAAACATATTTTAAAGCATATAAACCTATGTGTAAAGCAAGTAAACCAATATATACTGGCAAGAAAACAACATAAACAAAACAATGAAAATTTGTGCATATAAACCTGTGTTTACAGACACATTTTAAAGTATATAAACATGTGTTTACAAATATTGAAAAATTTGTTACAAACATATAAACCTGTGTTTACAAACACATTTTAAAGTTTATTCTTCAAACACATTTTAAAGCATATAAACCTGTGTGTAAAGTAAGTAATCCAATATATACTGGCAAGAAAACAACATAAACAAAGTAATGAAAATTTGTGCATATAAACCTGTATTTACAAACACATTTTAAAGCATATAAACCGGTGTTTACAAACATTGAAAAATCTTCATTTAATAGATTACTTGTTCAAAATGAAGAATGTATTTTTAGTTATTAAATATCAAAAGCTGTTAATTTGTATAATTAAAATTAGAACCAATCCCCTATCGCACCCCCGAGCTAACTGGCTTAAATTGTACTTTAAAGTACTTTAAATTACGTTCAAGTAAGTTGTTAATGAATGATTACATGACTGTTAATAAGCTGGGGGACTAGCTCAGGGATTAGTGATTACAACTCCTCCTAACAGACTGTTCACGAAATTAAAGCGCTAGACAAAACCGAGCAAAGCTCACATTTAAAACAATCAATGTAAAATAGCAATGCGTTAATTAATGACAAATTAACAAATTTTCATTCTTGGCGAACAGTTAAACCCAATTAAACCAGTTCGGGTTTGATGGCTTGGGGTACCAGAATATTTCTCCAATTCTATACCCAGCAAAAACTTCTTTCTTCCCCTCTTCTTTCCAGCGAGAACTCCTTTTTTCTTCCCCTCTCTTCTTCCCTAGTGAAACCCCAGTCATCCAAAAACTCTCTTCTTCCACAGCAAAAAGAGAGAAAATTAAATCGCCTTGCTCATCGTCTCTCCTCTTGATGGTCTTGCTTGTTCGCCTCCCTGACCACCCTCTCCTCTGACTAAATCCTAGATCGCCAAGCCTCTCTCCCTCTCCTCTCTCGCTCTCTCAGCTCCAGACTCTCTGTTGTGCCAAGCCCTCTCATCAGGTACATGTACAGCCGTATAGGTAGTCTCTAAGTTGCCTTTAATAAATTTTTTTTTGTAAGGTATTAGACTTTAGTGTTTATTACTTCCTTCTTTCCAATTTAGTTGATTTAATCAATTAGAGTTGCCATATCAGTAGATAGTTACTCGTTAGGAAATTGACTCAATCAAAGTCAGAATATGGGCATCTTCCAATTTAAAAAGAAGTCAGAATATTTTTTTTTTCAAATTTAACCAATGAAGATGCCTTTAATTCCGACTTTGATCAATTAGGAATTGACTCAATCAAAGTCAGAATACATGATTAATTTAGAAAGTTTTCTTTGTGCGGCTTTGACCTTGATATAATGCCATTTGTAAACTTTTTTAAATACTTTCTAAATTTAGCAACAGTAGATAGTTAGAGAATTGAGTTGAATTTTTAAGTACTTATCAGAAACCAAGGATTAAATATCACTATTGCTAGTTTAATCAGAGTAATTTATAACTTAAGATAAATTTCAACTCATAAGAGCCCTAAATAATTTTAGTGCTTAATTTCAAGTTCAATTAGACACGTATGATGTCTTATTTTGTGGTGTGTCATTAATTCTTTGTTAAGATTTTGTCATTCTCTCTTATTATGACAGTGTTTATAGAGGAGAGCAGACAGGTGATGCTCCATTTGCCTCGGTAGTCTATTGCTAAAGAAGATCTCATGGTTCATTTTCAACTGAATTTTCATATTTTACTATTCCAAACTGCTTGTTAGAAACACTAATATATCATAAATGCACTTACCTACCAACTATTAATGGTTGTAGCGATCAGTGACAGTGCAGTTTTGTACTTGTATTATAAATTAAGATTTTGTATAACCTATCACGGACCACAAGTGGAATTTTGTAATCTTGAGAGTGTAAGCTTTAATCTTGGCACCTAATAATATAAAAACCACGATTGCTTTTACTTGACCCGAAAGCAAGTTGGCATAATGACATCAAAATAATAAGACATAAAAATTATTCACATGGTAGTATCAATAAGTTTATTTACCAAATAATCTAGTTTAATTTTGATTATACCTTAGATTATTTATGGAGGGGATAATACCATACATTGAAAGATCCACGAAATGTTGAAAATTATTTTTACTTATTACGGTTTCATTCCACCAATTTTTGTAGGCTAATGAAGTCGATGTAGCATCATTGAGAGAGTATGAAAGGATTGTTATTATGACCTTTTCAAGCCAAGGAGAAGCTTACGAATTTTACAACTATTATGCAAAAAAAGAGGTTTAGCATAAGGAATAGCATAATTAGAAGACACCCACAGAATGACACCATTACATTACGTTGGTTTTGCTATAGCAAATATGGTTTTCGAGATAAGAAGAATTTGGATAAGCTTGATCGAAAAAGAGCAGCCTTGGTGCTCTCTCGTTGTGGTTGCCTTGTTATGCCCTGTATCAAACTTGATCCGAAAATTGATAAATGGTGGGTGGCAAACTATGTAGATGTTCACAATCACAGTTTAGTATCTATTGATACCACTCCTTTCCTCCGATCTCACTGTTCTATTAATGAAGCTAAGAAGGTTGAGACAGACACTCTTGAAAGCTCAGGTATCCGCAACTGTCAAATATTAGATTACATAGAATGAAGGAGTGGTGGACATGAACACTGTGGTTATTAATTGAAGAATTTGTATAACTTTACCTCTATGCACGAGCGGGCTGAGATGCTTGCAGATGATGCAGATTCAGTGATAAAGTACTTCAAGGAGAGGACGAAAGCATATGCAGATTTCTTTTTCAAATATGACAAGGAAGAAGGTCATTTGACCAAGTCCCTTTTGGGTTGATGCTCAGTTAGTGCTCGATTATTCTAGCTTCGAAGATATAGCTGTCCTTTGACAGCACATACCAGCTGAATCGGTATAAAATGATAGTTGTTCCTTTTCTAGGTATCAATCATCATTGGAGCACAATTATTTTTGCATGCAGCATTATTTTTCGTGAGAATAATAAATCATACGAATGGCTTCTTGATACATTTATGGAGGCCATCTATCAAGTATGACCTGACGCTGTAATTACGGATGGTGACCTTGCTATGCACAAGGCCATTAAATCAGTATTACTAGGCACAACACACCGGATATGCACATGGCATATGGGGAAGAACGCAAAAAAATATATTTGTGATTTAGAAGTCATGTGAATATTCCACAAGTTGATGAGTAAGGCATACAGTCCTGAAGAATTTGAGAACAAGTGGCAGGAGTTTGATGATAATGTCAGTAAAAGGTCAAAAAGTAGAAAGTGGTTGCAGAAGTTTTATGCATCAAAACAATCATGGGTCGGGGCTTTTGTAAATAATAAAATGTTCTTAGGAATGTCCACTAATTAGATAAGCGAGAGCCTCAATTCCAAGATCCACAAATACATGAATAGTATGTTGTCTTTGTGTAAGGCTGTACAGCAGCTGTAGCAGTATGTTACAAGCATGCGCACAAAAGAGGTAGAGTTAGATTGCAGATCATCTCAGACATTTCCAATTTTAACAACTCCTTTCTACAATCTCAAAAAACCTGCAACAAACAACTACACACGAAAAGTCTTTGCTATTGTTCGTGAGAAAATTAAAAAGTCAAACAAATTTGTGGTTATTCAAGAATATGAGAGCAACGCATCCTCAACGTACATCCTTGCTCCGAAAGGTAAACTGGAGAGTCGGGTGAATGTGGACTGCTTTGTTTTTGAGGAAAATATAGAAAAAATTACATGTACATGTTACAAATTGGAATGTGGGAAAATACCATGCAGTAGTCATGTATTTGCTGTATTGATACACTTGGATGTCTCGTTCATTCCTCATTGTTGCATTGATGAAAAGATGGACCAAAACTGCTAAGTCGATGTTTTCTTCGAATAGAAAGGGTGGGGATTTTCAGGTTTCCAGGCAAGTCCAAATGTGTCATGAGCTGACAGAACTATGCAAACAAATATGCTACCAAGCTTCTAGGTCGAGGGCATAATTTGTGAAAACAAAAGAGTTGTTAAAAGAAGAGAAACAACGGCTTAATGAAATTGCAAAAGGAATCGAGAAGCTTAAGGTGGAAAATGATGTTGTTTCAAGCAGTGTTTTAAAATGCGATTTTGTTCATGCATGCGGAAGGCCACTGCATACCGTATATGCGGATTTATATATGCAGATTTTAAAATAAAAATTCACGTATATATATGTATATATATTTATATTCATATATTTGAAGAGGAGGGATCAAGTTACAATATTTTTTGAGTTACAACAAGTTACAACAAGTTTTTTTTTTTAAATTTGAAAGTCCAAATCGTCGATCCAAACCGTTAGATGTGATCTCTACAATAAAATGTGCTTGGAGACCAAATTTTATATTTTTTGGAATTTTTTTACTATTTATTAAGATGGGTACAAAATTCAATGGTTTAAATTTGACTAGTTTTTGTACCCATCTTAATAAATAGTAAAAAATTTCCAAAAAATGTAAAATTTGGTCTCCAAGCACATTTTATTGTAGAGATCATATCTAACGGTTTGGATCGACGATTTGGACTTTCAAATTTTAAAAAAAGCTTGTTGTAACTTGTTGTAACTCAAAAAATGTTGTAACTTGATCCCTCCTCATATTTGAATTTATTTCTACATAATGACATAACCAACAATAGCTTTTCACATAAATTATAATTAAAATACAATCAAATTATCAAATTAATCAAGCATATGCCTTATATTCAGATCACATGGCCGTTTTCAATCAGCATGGCCGCATATTTGGACTGCATGCTCAAAACTGCATGGGAGGACCGCATGACCATTCTGAGCACGGCTGCCAATTGAATAGGCATATGTAGCCGCATTTTAAGACACTGGTTTCAAGTGATAAGAAATCACCCCTAAAGATCGGGAACTCGAAACCTGTTGTGATGAAAGGCGTACCAAAAAAGAAGTACGAGAGGATGAAATTTTCACTTGAAGGAGGAAGAACAAATGTGGGCATTGCAGTATGTTAGGCCATAATCGACAAAGATGTTAACTTCTCCAAGCAATACGTGAAAAACGATTATGTAGTGTTAAATTATATTTTATCACCCCACTATATTTGAATTAATCTTCTCAATTGTGTATAGGAAAATGATGCTGTTGGTAATATAAAAAACTTCACGAATTGTCGTAGTGGTATGAAGCACTTGTCTTCAACAATATGTAGATGTCTAAAATTTTCATATTTGGTCTTTACTTTCATTGCATTTATTTTTTCTCATTATCCCAAGAAGACAAATCCTAACTCATCCCATGTGGTTGAGTCTAAATTGACCATATTACTCTTGTACCAATCTAGTGCATCACCACTGAAATGTAGAATAGCCAAGTACTAGCATCAGCCAATTAGAAAGAATGGTGATGAAGTAGCAGATGTAATCAGGACACATAATGAAGTTGAGCTATTGAAGTATCAGAAAAAAAGTAGGGTTAATGTTGTCCTTTTATTGATTTTGATATGAATCCATGAACAGTTTCAGTAGTTGTATTTACAATACCTGTAATGTAATATATATCTAACTAGTTTTCCCTCTATGGAAATTGAATATTTTCATTTGAAAATTTTTCTTTTTGGGTTCAAGCCAATTTGATGTTGTTTTGACATTACATATATATTACTATTTTTTTATTTCAAATAATTATTCTTTAAAAATCATTAGATAGTAAAAGCTCTTGAAAGAGTGAGACTGGGGACTGCTATGAAATGTGACTGATATATGCTTGTGTGTTGTGACTGCAATAGAGTTCTTTGATTATAACATGATATGTTGAAATGCGCCATTGAATTCCTTGAATTTTTGTGTGGTGAATTGATTATTTCAAATAATTCATTGGAATTGTATGCTAAATCAAGTTTGCTTGTTGTGAATACAGAAAATGTCACTGCCACCGAGACTAAACATCCTTGGGACAAACTATCTAGGAAATACATGTGTGATTTATTATTTCTTTAGGAGTGTGAAAAAATGATTCTGTACAAACTATGAGAACTGACAGGGATGAATTTGCAAATATTTTTTAATAAAGGGCATGATATGTTAAGTTAAATGCATTTGTAATATTTTTTTAAACAAAGGTGCTTAAGTGCAATTATGGAGAATTGAAAATTTTGTAGATGCCAACTAAAGTAAACCTTCCAGAGATTTTTTTTTCAAATAAATATTTCATGGAATCTATTGTGAGAACCGATAATAAACTCCAAAAAAATATCATGTAGTTGTGTTCTTTTAGTAAAAGATTGCAAAAGAAGAAAATAATGCACATGAAGATTATTACTATAACCTCCGATGACAATTTGCTCCTAACATATTTGCAACAAAAAGATAGGATCAGAAATTAGTGAAACTTCATTTTAAAATTAAACTTATTCAATTTCTATTTCATTAAAGAAATTTGGTGCCACTTTCTCAAAAAAAAAAAAGGTTGAATAGATCGTTTGTTCAAGTAGCTGGATCAAAGAAAATTTGTGCCACTTTTCTATTTATGGACTATACATGGATCAAAGTAAAAAACCTGGTACCAATACAAACTGCAACATACCAAATTTTCATACAATAATTAGGGAAAAGTAAAAAAAAAATAGGAAATTGCTCATCTAAAAAAATATGATTATTTAGACAGAAATAGCAAATTATATGCGCAATTATAACCGGTACAACAAAATTCAAATCATAGAGTAGATAGTTTGCAGTAAATTAAAATCCATAGCCTAGAAAACACATTAAACCAATGATTTTAACATAATAATGGGCCAATTATTGTAAATTCTAAGCAAATATGTGTTATCAAGTATGCTACAAGTTCAATAAAAATGTAGAATCCTATCCTCCACAGAGTACTCTGGCAAGCCAAAATTATTCAAAAATTATGGATGCGCTTTTCTATTACCTAATACGAAATAATTACAACTTGTGAACCATTGAGTCCTTATACACTAAGTGGGAAGTCAAATGACCAACTCAAAGAGATGAGAACAAGGTCTCGATTGTTTAAAAACTCAAGAGAAACACTCAATAGATCACTCTAACCTAATTTAGATCAAGATTAGTAAAGTGGGTTTGAGGTTGTTTGAGGAATTTTGAAGTTTTAAGCTCTCACAACAATGAAGTAAGCCAATCTCTCAAAAAATTGCTTTTTAAAAGATTAGGGTCGGCTGAGATAATTTGGGAAGAAAGCCCAAAGTCCTATTTATAGAAACAACTCAAAAATGAGCTAAATGAGCTAAAACGTTACAATGTTTTAGTTCAAAATACGATTTAGGATTTCAATTTTCTGACAGCTCAGCTAATCGATCAAAACGTTATAACGATTGTATAACGTTTCTATAATGTTTTGCATTGTAAAGTTCTTGATAAAAAACATGAATTTCTGAAGCTCAGAATTAATTAAAACGTTATAACATTTGTGATTTAATTTTGAATTTGATACAACTGTACTTAATGTTCTGACATACCTGAAACATTATAACGTTTCAAGTTGATTCTATATAGCTATGCTTCAGAAGTTCTGATAGTCTAAAATGTTATAACGTTTTAGATTCCTTCTGTGTTGAAAACGTTACAACGTTTTAGTAACGTTTGTCCCTGTTTAAACAGCTTCAAACTTATTTTACCAAGCTTCTGATTTTACAATTTGTATTATTGATAAGAGTCTTCATGATTTCTTCAGTCCAAGTATTTCATAATGCAATTTTATTTAACTTGAACCTACATATCTTTCAAAAATAGAAGAAATTGTAAAATTCAATAATTGTATGTTTTTGCAAATTAGTCAAATAGACGAAAAAGATTGCATGAACAACAATCTCCCTCTTTTGAGGCTGTTTAAACCAGAAGCTTGGTAAAATAAGTTTGAGGCTGTTTAAACAGGGACAAACGTTACTAAAACGTTGTAACGTTTTCAGCACAACTTGATTAAACGCAGAAGGAATCTAAAACGTTATAACATTTTAGACTATCAGAACTTCTGAAGCATAGCTGTACAGAATCAACTTGAAACGTTATAACGTTTCAAGTATGTCAGAACGTTAAGTACAGCTGTATCAAATTTAAAATCAAGTCACAAACGTTATAACGTTTATATAAATGCTGTAACGTTTTAATTAATTATGAGCTTCAGAAATTTCTGTTTTTAATCAAGATTTTTACAATGCAAAACATTATAGAAACATTATACAATCGTTATAACGTTTTTAGCTGAGCTGTCAGAAAATTAAAATCCTAAATCACATTTTGAACTAAAACGTTGTAACGTTTTATAAAACATTGGTAACATTTTAGCTCATTTTTGAGTTGTTTTTATAAATAGGGCTTTGAGCTTTCTTCCCAAATTTTCTCAGCTGACCCTAATCTTTTAAAAAATAATTTTCTGAGAGCTTAGCTTACTCCATTGTTGTGAGAGCTTAAAATTCCTCAAACAACCTCAAACCCACTTCACTAATCTTAATCTAGATTAGGTTAGAGTGATCTATTGAGTGTTTCTCTTGAGTTTTTAGACAGTCGAGACCTTGTTCTCATCTCTTTGAGTTGGCCATTTGACTTCCCGCTTGGTGTGTAAGGGTTCAATAGTTCACAAGTTGTAATCATTTTGTATTGAGTAATAGAAAGACGCACCCACAAGAGGTTGCGAAGCCCGGAGACATAGGCCTTTGTTTTGCCGAACTCCGTTAACATCCTACGTGTTAAATTTTTCTAAACTCATCTATTTACTTTCAATTGCAATTTAATTTTAATTTTTGAGCAATTTAGAGATACACTTAGTGTAACAAAGTGGTATTATAGCAAGTTACTCAAATTAAGACACCCTTAGTTTGAGTTAGATCAACTTGACAAATGGCACCCTATAGACATGTGATAGAACCTATGATTTTTGGAAGTACAACAAAAAAATTTATGCATCGGAAGAAAACCATGATTAATTACTTGAACATTCTTGATATTTGGAGTGTGGTTGAAAAAGGGTATACACCAACATTCTCTACTGTTGCGGTCGAGAATGCCGAGGACACTAAAATAGAGACCCCCGATTCCAAAGCAATAAAGAAAGAAAATGATCTTGCGGTTAATTCTATATACAATTTGGTTCATGAATAAGTTTCCTCACTCTTTGGTAGTGCCTCAAGTGCAAAAGAAATGCGGGATGCTCTTGTAAACCGGTATGAGGGTAGTACCAAAATTAAACGAACCAAGATAACCAGTTTAGATGCCAAATTTGAAACCTTTAAGGTTGAAGATGGTGAAAGCATTGAGGATATGTATAATAGACTTATGCATATCCAAAATGAATTTTATCGAATTGGGAGAACCGCTTTCTAACAACAAAATTGTAGGAAAGCTATTGAGAGTTATGCTTATAAGGGATAGATGGTCCGGCTTGGTGAGTACCTTAGAAGCAATTCAAGGTACACATGACTCTTTCACACCGGATGACCTCTATGCACACTTCCGGAGGTTTGAAGAGAAACTTCGACAATTCGGGGACTTAAGCAAACCTCAAAGTCAAAAACCATAGCTTTCCTAACACAAAATCGTAACCTTCCTAGCTCCTCAAATACCCGTCTATCAAATGACCAATTCATCAAAAAAATTGACCATGAAACCTCCAAAGATGCTCTTCTCTTATCCAAAATGTTTCAAGGCATGCTTGATTTCGAAAGAAAATACAACAAGGATTGTGAGGAGAAGAGTAAGAGGGTCATGTGCTTTGCATGCTATAGAGAGGGGCACACTATTCAAACTTGATTCAAGCTATTTCTCTAATTGAAAAATACGGATGGTGAAGGGCAACAAGATCGGAAGCCAAGGCAAAAGTATGATGGGTACCAGAAGAAGAATGCTAAAGCAATGCAAGTCTTGTTTTCGTATAGCGAGGCGGAGCAATCCGACACGGAATCGGAAAATGAAGAAGAAATCAACTTTGTCTTGATGACAAGTGTAGATGAAGGTCTCTCAACAATTGACATGGACTCGATTATCGCAAGCAAGAACATCACCAATAAGACTACCATTAATTTCCTCATGGAGCTTGTTAAATCAAGGAATGCCAAGAAGGAAGATGATAGAGTCGAAACCTCAACAAACTTTGCTAATGAGGTATATTTAAAACGTTTGACAAGAACAACAAAAACAATCACTACTTTCCAATGGTTCAAAAAATTTAGATAAGTGGTTTTTTTTACCTATTTCATAAAATAGTAATTTAAAAAATATATATATATATAATTTGGTCTCCAAGTATATTTTAATACATAAATTATATTGAGTGGTTCGAATCAGTTGTTTAAACTTTGAAAATAAAAATATGGAGTCATAGTATGACCTGGTGTGCAAACTTTGAATCGGTTGGTTCGAATCGGTTCGGTTCTTAATCATTCAATATTTTAATATTCTTCACTATGTTGGACCTGTTTTAAAAGATAATAAACCAGTATATCTGTTAGATATTTATGGAATACCATACAGAATATCATACAAGTAGATTTTTTTTTTTTATAATAAATTTTCATATATTTTGTTTTTTATTGAACTTTTTAGTTGCTTATTTTTCTTTAGGCGTATAAACATTTCATAAGCATATAAAACATCAGTTGCTACTGAAATAGATTCTGTATGTAGTAAAATAGTAGATTTCACAATCATGTCTCGTAGTTTTGTGTTGATTGGCTATTTTCGATGTTCTTTTCATAATTTTTTCCCCTTCTTACTACAAAGTATATTAATTCTTATACAACTTGTTTAGCATTATGTTTTCATTTTACCAACAATTTCGGTCTTTTTATTATTGTAGCACCTTTAATTAATACGATGCATTCTTATTTATGAAGTCAACTTCCGCAAGAAAAAAAAACCATGATTTATGTTGAAACTTGAAACTATTGGATGATACAGATTTGCTGTATTTTTTTTTTTAATTTTACCAGAGGTAGACCACATGATAAGATTGGAACGAGCAGAGAAAACCATCAAAGAGTCATAGTTGTGTCAGCCTGTCAGCAATGTTTAGGCAGGGTTTGCCCCAACAGGAAAACCAAATCCAACTTGCCACAAGTCTGGAACCAATAAGTTATATCCCAAAAATGTAATCTGTAATCGGTAATTTTATAATATTCCATCCAAATCCTTGCAAATAATCTAGCTAAATCTCTTACAAAAAACACTTAACAAAGTGATACGAAATAAAAGGAGCAACTATGTTTAAGTCTCCTCGAGATAACAAAAAATATAAAACAAACGTCAACTAACTTGGCCAAATCACAGGCTTTCTCAATTTACAACTCCCAATATGTAGTATGAATATTCATATCAATTTTTCAGAAAACAAACTACCTTTCTATCAAATAACAAACAATTATTTCAACTGGCCTTTGCTTGCATCAATTTTAACCCTGCATCAGCATCACAGCACAAGATCAATCAAGAAACTGCCAGCTGCAGTAATAATCAATGAACAAAGAAAGATGGAAACCTGCACTATCATTAACTGTAGTAACTAGTGATTGATTACCTTTTAGTTGTTTGAAGTTGATCTTTACTCAGAAATGAGGTATTTTTAGGTCCCCCCCCCATAAATTAGTCTGAGAATCATTTGTACACTTATCAATACATAGAGCTACCCCAGCCAAATGACAAATATGATCTGAATTGAAATAACCGGACCAATTTATCTCTACTGTTTTTAAATTAATGTGCTTTGGAAGTAAGCAAGTAGACTAATAATTACCAACTAACTATCATTTTATCTTTGGCATGGATATTGTATCTTCTCTTATTGGCAGCGAAAGTTGAAGTAAAATGATAACATCAATTAAGATCCAGCTAATAACTGGAGTAAATATCATTCCAAAAGGAATTGCTCAAGTCAGCAATTTAATTATAATGCAGTGCAAGTTGTGTAATCTTCTATTCAAAAGACATTTCATCCTCTATTCAAAAGATATGCCATACCAAAAAAAAATTAACAACCAACCTTTGAATAAAAGTTATATAGGATTCATTCCCCTATAGAGGTTCAATTTCCAAGTCACTGTCATGGTTATGATCACCATTTCTTTCGTTAGTTGTGGACTCTTTGCCCTCGTTTGCGTTCATTTCTTGGACAGCTGGTGGGTTGATAACAGTCATTGGCATAATGGTGTTGTCAGAGAGACGACTTTTCATTTCTCTGTGCTCCTGGCATATGGCGCACCAGTGCATGCAACAGTGCACTGCACAAGGGTCACATGGTGAATTCTACAAATAAAATAAGGTGTTTAGTTTACAAGAAAGACGAGGACAAATAATAACAAAAGAGAAGGAACACCTGTTGCAAACACTGCATGAGTTTTAGTTTAATCAAAAGAAGACTGCATGCAGCTTCCCATTTTAGTTTTAGTAATTGTAATCAACTTGTTTAATCTACATTTAAAGATGTTATGGAAACCTAGTATTAACTCATTATTGTGAAGTATTAATATAGCATAATCTCAAACTAATAATTTGGTCAACAAAAACAGAAGAGATGTCATAAGCAGATAGCATCACCAGATACAGGGTTGCAAAGTTAAGCTCAAAATCAATATGCTATAGAAAGCAACTGAAAGAATAAAAAAATATATTAAAAGAAAGTATTCACATGTTTATCCATTTTTTAATAATTGAACCCACAGTTTTCTGTTTCCAACAATATCCCTATTATCCATAACCACTGCCACACTCATGTAAGACTCACTTTAACAACTTATAAATAGTAGTAAACATTTACAGTTGCACCAACCTTGAGGTGGTATTTCTTCTGGAGAGACTGACGATGGAGGCCAGTGTAGATGCCACACATCCACCACCCAAAAAGCAAACCTTCTCCAATCAAGAAAGAACTTCTTGGATCGATGCCGTGAAAAGCAGCCGTTGCAACAGCCAAAGCAATCCCACCCTCAACGCATATTGCATGGCACAAGCACGGCTGTTTCCAGTGGACATCCTCATTAAGTGCCTCAATGTTGCGCCCAAAAAGGACACAGGGGCAAAACAGTCCAGTCCAGCCTGCCAAGCCGAACTAATAGAAATTACAATGGATGTGTGGAGCTAATTATAGAGCAAGAAATGTGGTTTCTGAAAATCACTTTTGAAACAAGCAATGGGAGGATGTTTAAATATCCCACAATAAATGGAACTTTCTGAAAAATAGCCAGCTTTTGGGATCTGTAGAAAAATTTCATACTTTGGTTCAGATCAAAATCAGCTTGCAAAGCGACAGTCACTAGGATGTGCCCCAATGCCTAATTGAGTTAATGGGGATCAAAGGAGGCCCGAGGATGGAATGGAGTGAAATATCTCACTTAACCTTGCTTCCAAATTTAAATTTGAGGGGTCTGATAGTGGAAAATGGGGGCAAATTCTTCTATTTGTTTTCCAAGTTTCATGCACCCCCTAATTTGGTATGTAACAGGGTAAACAAGACTCCTGATTTCCCTAGTAGAAATTTCCTATACCCCTCCCCCCAAATGCCACAAGAATGAAGCAAAAAAAAAAGGCCCACGCATACACACATGAGGCAAGCTGTGTATAAAGGGGCAGCAAAACAGTAAGCATTGTACTATACTTACATACAGGCTTGCAAAGGAAATTTCTGCCAGGCTGGTCACCATATTCTAATAAAGAGGAAACACACTTTCCGAATTTTGCAAATTCAAGATTTCAATTTTTCAACACAACTTCAAGCAGGATACCCCTAAAACAATTAAAAGGAGAAATTTGTTTTACTGAATAGCAGATAAACTTACAGCTTTCAGGATCCTCAGCACAACTAAAGATACCGGTGGTCCAGGGCTCATCTGATGGGGGCTCGTAGCTATCAGGCAGCACCTGGCCACACTCTGCACATTTCCTCACCTCCAACTGAAACCAAAAAGATCCCAAAATTTATTCCAAATAAGATGTTGTAATAGGCATTTCCAATCCCGTAAAAAAAAAAAAAAAGAATAACATGAAACTACAGGGTTCCTTTTCTATTCAATAAACCTTTCTGTCCAGCTAGCCATTTTAGTTGTAATGTATTTTTTTTTCATCTCATACGCAGAAGTGATTTATTATGCTGCACAATTAAGGTATATTTCAGTGATCCATTTAACAATGATACTTACACAGTAACACAGTACTTTCCTCAGCTATCAGGAGCACATGAAAGCTGTGTAATATTATAGTTCTTATTTACATATTAAAAATTGAGGTGTACTGATTAATTTGCATGATGTAAGAAACATAACAAAGAAAAGAGAAGTTCATATGCAATGATTACTTTATTTGAGTTTGCCAGTTAATGTCAGATACAAGTAGATCAGATTGAATCACCTAAATATTAGGTATAACATTGAAGAACTCCATCTAATTACCACTAGTTCTCTAGTTCCAGTCAAATTTCCCAATTCTAAGTAAATATCACAAATTAGAGATTATAGTGAAAAATGCACACAAATTACTCTAGCACGTCTGTATAAAGTACAGGAAATGAAATTAATACAATCACTCATGAAAACAGTTACCCACACACAGATCTCCCGAATTAAACAAAATGACTTGATCAAAGCGAACCAATGCACTGACAATGCTCTCATTTTTATGTAAAAATAGAGAATTAGTTCGGATCAATACCTCAGGGACACGCATGGGCTGGTTGAGCTCGCCGGGGCGGATCTCCTCGGCCGGCGCGTCCTGATCCTTCGTCAGCTTGACGTATGACGACATGTTTGACTCCGCCATTGAGGAAAAAAATCCAGCTGATCAGACTTTTCTCTCTCTTTTTTCGATACTTTTGATTCCTTCCAGATTCTCCTCCTCTTTTTTGGATTAGAAGCGGATCGGAGAGGAAGAGAGAGAGAGGAGGGAAGAGAAGCAGCGACCTTAGATAGGCGCGTCAAATAAGAAGGGAATGCGCCAAAACGCTTATATTATGTCAAATGAATTTACTTAAAGTTAACCCATATAAAACCGGACCGAGAAAACCGGATCCGACTCGATTCAATTTATGTAAAATATATATCAGATAAGTAAGACCCGGAATAAATTAATGAAAAGCCGGCCGGTTCATTTGAAAACCTTCTGGATAAATCCAAAATAATTTCGGAATGCTGTTTTTTTTTGTGATATTTAGTCGGTTGACCTGTGCAACTGCTAGTTAGTTTTGTCTCCACTACATATCCTCCTCGTTATGGGAAATTACTTAAATAGACATCATATTAAGAAGAAAATCATAGCTAATTTAAAAGACATCAAAAGATTTCGAATTAAATTCGAAATTCTGAAGAGCCAAAAAAGCAAAGGAAGCTGTATCTCATTCTAGTTTGCTTCACAACAATTTACAACTAAATACTTTAATTTATACTTTTGAAAAAGTTATCAGGGTTTCCTACTTTCATACTCCGATTCTCAGTGAGACATGGTACCATGCATTAGAAGATTGGTTCGTACTAGCGTTGTAAAAATCGACTTATTAATTGAGATTTTTTTTTTTACTAATAAGTTGATTAATTCTAAGTATTTTCGTTTAATTGCTTGGCAGTACTCTGTCCGTCCAATGAGCACATACTGTTATTTACAACACTGATTCGTACTATGAATTAATATATATATATTTTTTATAATCTAAATCGTTTAACATGATCTCTATATACATTTTATATATTTTTTTTGAATTTTTGAACTATTTTTTAGATAAGTAAAAAAATCACACATAATTTGTTACATTTCAAAATTTTAAAACTTGATTAAATTGATGAACCGATCAATTGGCTTAAATAAAAAGTTTTAATTTAACTTAACGATCGTTCAGAAATTTTCTGACCGACTAAAACGAAACTAAAATTTCGTAATATAAATAATGTATGAAATTATGTATAACAAAATTTAGAGATTTAGAAATAAAATAAAATATAGCATTAGGAATAAAATTATAATTATTCGGTAAATTAGAAACTTAGAAAATCCGTTACAATTCCTTTTAATTATTAGGAAAGAAGAAATTGATTTAATTAGATTCGTGTAAATACATAAATAAATTGAATTCCAAATAAGAGTATAATTATACGAAATTATTCGTACAAATAAATTATATAAATTATAAAACTTGTTCATTTAGAATTTTTTTTAGAGAACTAATTGCATATATATAATTATATAAAAAGAGATTTAATTAGCAATATGTTTGTATAAACATATTATTTGATATCGAATTATTCGAATCTTAAATTTAGGATTAAACGTTCAGAATATGCATACAAATTTAATTGTAAAATGATTACGAACTTCTAATTGAAATTATAAAATAAGTACACTTTAAAATCAATTAAAAGGAGTAAGATTGATATTCTAAATTATCTAGACCATTCAATTTTGCTGCAGCACGTATCTTAAAGCAGCCAATTTAATAACACCCTCTTTCTCTCCTCTTCCTCTCTACCCGTGAGACCCCCCCCCCCCCCCCCCCCCAATCAGCGCCCCCTAGCCCCGTCCCCTTCCATCTCTGTTATGCCAAAACCAGAGGGGCTCCGCCCCTCCCCTCCTCCGTCGCCGGCGAGCCGCCCACCAGCCCGCCACCCCCACTCTCTCCTTTTTCTCTCACAGTGAGCCCCACCAGCACCGCCCTCTCTCTCTCTCAGTTTCTGCCCCCTCCTCTCCCGTGAAACCCTAGTTTCTAGGGTTGAGGTGGTGCTGCCTTATTGAGGCTGTTCTGACCTGTTGCGTGGCTGTGCTTTCCTTGCTCTGTTCTGGTGTTGCTGTGTGCCTTGTTGTGCATTGTTGCTGTGCGGACTTGTGTGCCTTGTTGTTTCTGTTCTGTGCTGACTTGTGTGCCTTGTTGTTTCTGTTCTGTCAGCTGTGCTGACCTGTGATGTTACTGGTACCAGCTCAGTGTTGTTACTGGTACGGCTTGTACCTGATTTGTTTTGCTGGTCCTATTGATGCTTGACTGGTACCGTACCAGTACCTGTTCTGGTCTATTCTGTGGTGCTGACTTCTTGTTTGCGTTACTCTCTGTGCTGGTTCTGTGTTAATAATGTGTGATGAATGGTGTATGTGACTGGTACCAGTGTACCAGTCTCGTAAAATTCTGGTATGGTGTAATCTGATTTTTACCAGAATCTGAATTAACAGGGACCAAATTGCAAATTAATATTATTGAGGATCTTAATGGTAAGATATAAGGCCTTATGTGATTGTTAGGAATAAAGGGACCAAATTGCGTGATGTGATTTATTTTGAGATGTAGGCCAGCTATGCATATTTATAATTTTGTAAATGGGCCAAAGTGAAATAATTGAGTAAATTAGATCTTTGAATGTTTAATTGGATAAATGTTAAGTAATAAAAATGAATAAAAAGGGTGGAATTGCAAAGTAGACACCAATGTGTGAAATTATATTATTTGAGGACCAACATGAAAAGGATGTGAATTTATATGAATGATAGCCGTGACTTTGCGGTTGGGATATACTTGAATCAAATTGAAATGATTGATTATTTTGGGTCTTAGTAAATTGGACTTGAATTGAAATGATTATAATTGAGCTGAAAGGTATAAAAGAATTGACGAATTAAAATACGGCTTTTGAAATTTAAGTTTTAATGATGTAACCGAATTAAACCAAGTATACATATAATATAGGTGTAGGCTCGGTCGAGCAAGATATCGCGAGACAATTCGAGACGCCCGATCTGTAAATTAAGCGGTACGCTCGTCATACTAAGGTGCGGGATTCTTGGACTTGTTTGATACTTTATTTTCAGGAATTAAACTGTTTATTCGTTTGTCATGTTGAATGGTTAATTGTTGCATATTTTGGAATTCATGTTGCATATTGATTCTTGCATAACTGAGAATGAATTGAATTGTTAGGTTAAGATTAATTGGCATGTTGGTATGGTTATTATTTGATTAGTTTTATTAAATGTTTCTTGATGTGAATGAATCTGTTAGGCTGACCTGTTTAGGTGGCTGGATAAGGTAACGGTGACCTATTTGTTGACCTGTGTTTATGAATTTGCCAGGTCGACCTGTTTAGGTGGCTGGATAAGGTGACGCTGCTGACTTATGCGTTGACCTGTTTGAATTTGCCAGGCCGACCTGTTTAGGTGGCTGGATAGGGTGACGTTGCTGACTTATGCGTTTGACCTATTAGAATTTGCTAGACCGACCTGTTTAGGCTGCTGGATAAGGTGACGCTGCTGACTTATGCGTTGACCTATGATGATTTTGCGAGGCTGATCTGTATGTGTGGCTTTGATACATTTGCTTGAGATTTAGCAAAGTTGACCTGTATAGGTAACTTTGATTCTGTGTGATTGCATTTGTCAAGTTGACCTGTATTGGTGACTTGTAACCGGACTTTAGGAAATGGTCAAGCCAAACAGCTACAGATGGGTGTCTGATAAAGGGTCCATCTTGGTTGGCCATCTGTAACCCTACAGATGTGGGTTTGATAACGGTTCAGCTCGAAAGAACATCTGTAGTTGCTACAAGCCCTAATGAATTGAGTTATGAATCGAGTTAAGCCAAATAATTATGTTGTGTTTTGAAACTCATCTTGTAAATTTCGTGAACTGTGTTTCAGGTTGATTAATTGTTGTCGAGTAGTGGCATTCTGTTATTTATGGTTACTTATTTATATCTGTTTGCATTGTTATTGTTTGGGTTTCATTATTGAATATAGAGTTTGATTGCAAGTCCAATAATCTAAACTGTGGCAAATTTCACATTGAGGATTTATTCTCACCCCCTCTCCCTGATTATTTTTAGGTTTATTTCTTGGATGCAGCAGATGAGGATATTGGTAATGCATATAAAAGATACACTGCCTTGCGTGTATATGTGACACTTGATAAATACACGCGGTAGGCTGTCGCACCCGTGAATTTGGGGTGTGACAAAATCTTTAGATCAAGTAAATTTTCTATGTTAAAGCATAATAAAATGATTTTAAAAAAATATAAAATTTGACCAACAAATAACTTTTTTATATAAATATCAACATTTAATCATAAATTGAATGTTTGAATTTTGAAAATAAATTATTAATTTATAGTACGGACCAATTTGCACTAGCCTCCCTCTTATATTTTTATTATTTAATGTTTATATCTTTTGTTAATATAATTAATCTAGGGGTCCGTTGACCGATGAATCGGTAATCCATGTTCTCGTCGGATTGGTGACCGCTCTAATTATGATAATATTGTTGTCTATGGTTAATAAGAAGTTAATGTTGAAGTATTTTGTTTTGCGAATATAAATTTTCGCCATGTCAATTTCGCCTCTAAGTTCACTCCTCAACGTGGGAGGAGCCATAAATTTTTTGAATGAAATTCAACTCCCATTGCATATATATATATATGTTGTTGTCAGTATAACGATCACATAAAAATATATATAAATTGTAACAATGTGAGTCAAAATGGATCAATTCTCACATAATTATGTGGTCATATATAATATTTTTAAGAAATGTACATATATAGAACCTAAAATATCATACGTACAGCTATGATTAAATTAAAAATTGAAGGGCATGGACACCCATTCTCTATTACTATTTTCATTTTCCCCGATGCAAGTCTTTGAATGCTTTGTTGATATTTTTTTTTAAATAAAAGTTGAAAGTTAAGTCACTAAACTATTTAATATCTTAGTTATTATAAGAAATAATTTTTTTTATCCGAGTTTCGAATCCATGACCTCTCATATAGGAATGCTTTATTGGTTTAGAGTCTCAATCATGTTCTTCATCCTTATTTTCGTTTTTAAAGTCCAAACAATTGATTTGAATCGTTCAATATAATTTCCATATTAAAATGTATTTAGCGACCAAATTTTATATATATATTTTTTAATTTTTCTACTATATTTTAAATATATATAAAATCATTTTTTTCAAAAGATTTTGGACCATAAAATAGAATAATTTTGTACTAATTTAAAAAAAATTGTAATTATATATAGTTTGCAATCAAGTAAAACTGAAACAAATTTAGAATTAAGTATTTGACAGCTTCAGTTGGAATTAAGGTGCATTATTACATACTAGTAATCGTGTCTGTGCACAGCAACGAGAGCAAATTATGTAGTAGAAATCATTAAGCTCTTTAATAAGGATGAGAGATAATTTAAATCAAATTTGTAGAGAAAAATAGTTAAATACTATATTTACCCACAAGATAACACATGTGAATTCTAGTGTAGTGGTTCAGAGATGCGTTACACGGGTACAGCGAGCGGTCTACGGGTACTGGGATCATATGCGGCGTGACCAGTGCATACTTATGTGTTGAAGCTCATAATTTGGAAAATTCATTTATGTGCGATCTAAAAATTTAACGGCTGAGTATCATTATGAGAAAAAAACAGTAAATAGACATTAAGCTTCTAAATAAGGAGAAAAGATTCAAGGCGTCTAGCATTTTTTTTCATTTAGTATTTTAATGCGTAAGTTAGATTTCTGAGCAATAATGCTCTAACAATCTATTATTTGAAGGGTGGAGCTAATTTGAGATCACAAATTCTATTTTTCAGTGCCGTGAGGAATTTTCTTTTATTTGTTTCAATCTTACTATTAATAAATACTTTATTCTTTTATTTTAATATTGATTGTTCTATTTTTAAAGAAATCATGTAATGCATTAAAGATATAAATGGCTTGTTCCGTTTACTTTTACTGATGCGAAAAATGAGAGGCGAATTTTTGTGGCTTTAATGATTTCGTCCATTTATGCAAAATTGATATGCAAAAATTTAACAATATATATTTTTTTTCATATTAAGCATTCCTTATTATCATTCTATTATTATTTTTCTATGATGACAGTAGGCATTTGCATATTTATCCATGAAATACTGTACATAAAACCCGAGAATATCCTTTGGCACTAGCATTATGACAATTGAATTATTGCATAAAAAGAGGGTCATATTATATGAATAAAAAAATACTCATTAGGAGTGGGGCTATGGTACTTTGCAAGGCGCAGATCGTTTTGTGTATTGAATTCATATCTTTATCTTTAAAGTTGAAATAATCGATCTGAGTTGCTCAACATTATTATCATATAAAATTATATTTGGAGACCAATTTTTATATTTTTTGAAATTTTTTTACTATTCATTTTTAAGTAGAAAAATCACTACTTTCAGGTAGTTCAGAATATCTAAATCAAGTGATTTCTAATTGTCTTAAACAATTTTCTAATCCTGAGTGTTATTTATTATTATGCGAAGCGGAGAAGCAGTATTAATAATTTTCTAATCCTGGGTGTTATATATTTTTGGTTTACAATCAAAATTTGTGTTGAAATGATCCGGGGCACTATTGGCTATTGCTACCCGAAATGTTGTTAACTTGGTGCTTATATTTTCAACCCCTCCTTTAGTTTCATTTTTTAATGTAATCCTACTGATTTTAGGAGGTTTGGTACTGTATATATATGCATGTCCACAAAGCATTGCTTAACTATTGCAAATTTTGTTATTTTATTGTAAGCAAATGAGAAGAAATAATTGGAAGAAAACTTGCCTCTTAATATTACTTCTCAAGAAACTTATAATAGAGTTAATTAATTGTGAACATTAATTCTGAATTGGTTTTAATCACCGAATCCCATATTTCTCCTGCTCTAATATAGGAACGGTATTTGATTGAAATGCTTTTATTAGTTACTTCAATGGACTAGTGGTGTCAAATATACTCTTTTAATCGTTCATTAGACTCGCACTGTATTTATAATTATATATTTTTATTAATTTATTGAGTATGAATAAAGATCATCTTTTTCTTAGCTTATTGAATAAAGATATGAATAACAGAATAAGAATGTTGTTCATATACAAATATTATTTCATACAACGTATAGCTTGATCCCAAAATCTGAGGAATGAGCCGAACTCGATCCGGTAACTAAGAATACGAGACACTCATCATTAAAATGGAAATAAATCAGTTGAAATTCTGAAATCAGGTATTGTTCATTCTGAAATTTCTGAAATATAAAATTCAGCCATCGAATTTTTTCGAGAACGCATCTCAAAACAGCTGATTTTTTCTTGCACGTCTCTCGAAACAGTTCGATGGCTAAATTTCAGATTGCAAAAATTTCAGGATGAATGATACTGACCTCGGATTTCAGTAGATTCGGATCCCACTAAAATTTCGGTCTTAATCCAATTCTGACCAGATTTGAAAGTCCAAACTCAGCCCCCCTGAATCAAAATGACGGGAACCCATAAGTTAATTAAGAAATTAAGAAATTAAATGATTTGAAGCATGCGAAATTAAATGAATATTTTTTATGTATCTTTAATTATCTATGTAATTTTATATTTTTTCACAGACTTAATTTTATCATATTTATCACCTATTCTTGCAATATGTTTTTATTTATTTTTATTAAAGAGCTCCGGTACATCTCAGTATCTTTTAGATGTTATTTTTAAAAATTGAACATGTGTCTCTTTGAAGAGAAAGATGAGGATTCGTGCAGGGATGGATCCAAGATTTTCGTTAGAGGAGGACAAAAAAAATATCGAATTAGGTTTAAATAGCTAATATGATTTAAACTCATTAACTAATTGGGTATTCGATAAAAAAAAAAATACTTCGACTTATATTTTTCAATGTCCTCACTTGCAATTTATGATGCTTTAACTTAATTATAATTATAATTGCCAATCATAATTCAAGAAATATATTTTGATTTTAACACTAAATTTAATCCGAATTATAAGATTTGTACTAAATTTAATCCGAATTACAAATCAAATCTTACGTTAACTCTAGTTAAATTATTAAAAAACCTTAGTTAATTTACCTTCGATTAAAAATTATAAAGTCAAAATTACCCTTGAAGCTCAACTGTAAAATTATATTTTATGATCATTGATTCCTTGTCAACTGAAAATCGGACGTGCACCCATCATTAATAAAGGAAATTTTAGCATTGAGTGTGTAATTTAATACGGACGTCTAATTAATTCTATGTCTTAACCTGATGTATATATACTGAATTTCAATATTTTTTTTTGATAAATCTTGTATTGTTAATTTTTTTTTGTGTTTTTATGTTTGGTATGAGTCCACAATTTTTCAGGCTCAAAAATCAAAGTGAAGGGGAACAATTCAAAATTTCATATTATTCGATGCACCATCGATCTGCCGTTAAGTAAAACATAAAAGAAAAAGAAAAGAAATACAAAGTTGGTCGGAAGATAGAAGACAATGAAGGTTAGTTTTCACTTATAGTTCTTAATCAGACATAAATTAAGATTTTTAATAATTACATTAAACAAGAAACTAATTACATGAGATTAAAATAAGAAAATATTCTAAGAGTTGAGAATTGAATAAGATAAATTAAATTTTCCGAAACAAAAAAAAAAAAAAATTATTTTTGAAGATACATAAAGAAATTATTCCTACATAAAACTCAATATAAATCGATCGACCAGTGATGGTTTAGGATCCAACAATAAATCCAACATCAAACTGATCCACACCCTACTTAATTTGACTTGCCCTCCGCTCAAAAGTGCTTACCCAAACTTGCATTAGAGAGCATAAACCGGGCCTTCTCAAGTAATGCCCGATTCATCCGTTCGGCCACACCATTCTGTTGTGGAGTACCAACCACCGTTCTATGGGGAACAATCCCTTCATTCTTTCCTATTGACTTATCCCCATATCCGTCTTCTAGTCCACCCAGCACAAATATGGAATCAAGAAAGTGATTGAAATGTTCATTAGGAATGGAAGAGTCAAATGGAAATGGGCCGGAGAAAATGAACAAATAGCTATTGCCAGAGCTTTGAGAAAAATAAAAAAACGAAAATGTAAAATACTTTTTTTTAGAAAATACTCATGAACGGAACTTTAACAGTGTCAAGATTGTTATAAATAGTTATTGCGTTATCTAGTATTAGATGTGAAAGAAAATCAAATGAAATATAAATAGAATTAAATTAAAAAAGGAAAATGTTGGATCACGTTGAACGGTTGAGATTACATCGTGATTTAATCGTACGTTAAAACAGACTCAGATCAACTTCCATCTCTCTCGAATTCGTATCCTCTGCATTAACTGAAAAGATTCTCTTTTGAGTTAATACAGACGCATGCGGACTCATCTCTCTCCCCTACTCTCTCTCTGTTTTTAATAACAGCCCAAGAATTTCTTATCAGGTGTTAATATCTATTTCCTTCGATACACCTTTCTGAATCTCTTTTTAATCCATCAGGAGAATCGACTGAGACTCGTTCCAGATTACTACCAAAAGTGAAGAAACAATCTCTTGTTCAACTTTCTTTCATCTTCTTCTACTTCTTCAAGTTAATTCCTAGCGGTATTTCTTACTTGCTATCTTTGTTTAGAATTTTCTTAATATTTTTTTTTTGTGAATTATGTGTCGTTAGTGCATATATATATATATTTTTTCATATAAGAATATAAAACTATCTCGTCTCTGATGAAAAACCGTGAGTTCCAAATCCGAATGATGAAACCTTTTATTGTAATAACATACAGTATAAAATTTGAAGGCTTCGTCTTCGTTTTCATCTCTCTCTCTCTATATATATGTATCAGTGATCTTTCACGAGGATAAGAACTTTAGCGTCTTAATTCTTAAATAACTTGTGACTTTTGCTTTTCATCTTCTCTTTTCATAGACCTTCGGGATTTTTCATTGTTTAATTTAATTAATGATTATATTGTATTTTTTAAACATAGAAACTACAATGTTAAATTGAATATCAATTTCAGAGTATTAAAAATATTAATCTAGTTTTAAAATCTATTTTTAATCTTGTTTCCGTCTCCTTTTTAAAGTTAAATTTTGAGTAAGGAGTTATTTATTATTATTTTTTTAAGAATTTCCTTAATCTAAATTCAACTCTCTGTTCTCGAGCAGGAATCCGTGCAATCTTTGACAAATGGAGCTATCAGAGAAACCCAACTTTGATGTGGTTAGAAATCAACCATTGTTTGCTATAGAACTGAAGGAGGAGCTTGACCTCCCACGTCTCACACCTCTCTTTGACGTACCGGACCAAGCTCAATCTCGACCATCGTCTGCTCCAGTGCCTCGCCTCCATGGGTCTCCTTCTATCGCAAGCAGAGATCATGAACCCATACCAGAAGAGTACCAACTGAATTCTGAATTGAAATATAAGTGTCCCCATTGTGGCAAGGGTTTCAAAACTATTAAGGCCATGCATGGCCACAAGAGAATTCACGGGGACAGAGGCTTGAAGGGTACTAATAAAAGGCTCGATACAGCAGCTGATTTTAAATCCTATGCTGATCGCGTCCCCTCTAATAGTTGGGGCAGCATGAAAAGAAAACGTGTATGGAAACAAGTGATAGGCAAGAACTGCCCGAAGGCAGTCACGGCCGCTCTTATTTTGATGGAAATGTCACGCTCAAAGACAATGGAATCCTATCCATTGGACGAGAAGAAGAATGCCTGTGAAAATTACAACATGAACTTCCCTTCAGACCAGGCTTTAGTCGAGCATCAATCCAGTCACAAAAAGATTGGTGAAGTACAGAAGAGTCCCAGGAGGAAGAGGAAGGTGAAAAGCGAAAGCGGGTCCCACGTGTGCGAGATTTGCAATAAGAGTTATACTACGGGGCAGCAGCTTGGCGGGCATAAGCGGGCTCACCAAAAGGACCTCATGACTCCGATCAGTGAGGTGCCAAATGGTCAAGCTGCTCTTGACTCTTGAGTCATTTTGATTTGGCTGACATGGCGCAGAATTAATGCTGTTAATGAATGGCTCTAGAGTCTAGACTCAAGGCATAAAGCGTTTCACATTAGCTTATAGTTCGGAAGTAATATAATGGAGTATGTTGTGGTCTTTTTATTTTTCCATTGGAAATTAAGGTGAATGATTTTATTCCAATAGAGTCTGTAGTGGTCTGTAGTGTTTTTATTTTATTTTTGTTTTTGTTTTTTTGGGGTGAAAGAGTTCGCACTTTGCTATTAATTATAACTTGAGTGAGTCTATGTTACTATGCATATCACGGGTTGTTATCGTGCTACGACTCTATATTCGAGTTTTCAAATTCTAACAGTCGATCCGAACCGTTCATCTTGTTCTCCATATTAATATGTGTTTGGAGACCAAATTTTACATTTTTTGAAATTTATTTACTATTTTTTAGTTATTTAGAAAATCACTTGATCTGAAAATTCTGGACTATCCAAAAACAGTGATTTTCAATAAATCTAAAAAATAGTAAAACTTTTTTCAAAAAATGTAAACTTTGGTCTCCAAATACATACTAATATGAAGAACAAGATGAACGGTTCGGATCGACCGTTAGAATTTGAAAACTCGAATATAGAGCCGTAGCACGGTGCCAAATCGTAATATGCATAGTACCATAGACTCACTCAATTTATAAGTGCATGTTTTGTAAGTTTAGTTAAACTTTTTGGTACGTAGTTTTTATTTGTTTATTAATAAATAATAATACTGTGTTAATCTTAATCTGGATCCACATAATTTATTGATGTATGAATGTTTAATAAGAGAGGGTGTCATATGCATCACCGAAACATTAATTGGAGATATTTTAGTTGTTATTTAGTTAGTTGTTATGTCTTTCGACTGTTATTTAGTTGTTAATTGTTATGTTTATTGAAACTATTATTTAATTATTATGTTGTGACAAACTTTTATTTCGTATATTCGACTTTTAGTTATTATTTGTTGGATAATTAACGAGTCAAATCAGATGTGGCCCACTAAATGATCCAACAGGCCCGGTATTATAATTATTTGGAATTATTTCTAAAATTTGATGTAGGTTTTGAATTTTTTTTTTTATGTTACAGATAAATTTTTTGGTGGAAGTGAAAGTCGGTACTTATGAAAATCCCTTTTCGGTTTATACAACAAATTTTGCATCACATGGAAATTAAATTAGAGTAAAAAATAATTCTTCTCAATAATTAGAAGAAGCACCTTCAAAAAAATCGTGCAATATCAATTTTCTTTTAAAATAACATAATCTAGGTGCTTCGTGCAATTTTTCATATCAAATATTTTCATAAACTCAAAATTCTAAACCCTATCAAATATATTTTTTTTTCAAAGAAAGATGAAGATCAAGCATTTAAATTTCATTCCCTTGTTATTACAACAAATAGTTTTTTTCATTCAAATTTCGAACTCATAACTTTTCATATGGAGACTATGTGCTTTTGTCACTAGATAAAAATGCTAGTTCTTTAAATCCTATCAAATATTAATTAGCTACAACTATTTTAAATATTACAAAGAAAATGATAAATTTGAGATAATTTATTAAGATAATACTCATGAACCAGAATTTTTAATAGTGTCAAGTTTTTATAAATAGATATTGCGCTATCTAGTATTATTAGATGTGAAAGTAAATCAAACCAGATATAAATAAAAATACTAGAGGAGGAAAATGTAGGACCCACATTGAACGGTTGAGATTACATGCTTTCATCGTACGTGGTTCTGGCAAAGAATAGACTGAGGCTCCTCTGTTACTAAAGGACTAAAATCACCCCCTTCTTTCTCTCTCCCCTGCGGAAATTTTTTATTCATAGAAATTGAAAAAAAGGTAGAGAGAGAAACAGAAAGAGTAGAGTATTTGTTATATTGATAGAAAGATCGGTACAGATTCTATCGATCTAAAATATGAGAACATTTAGGATAGGCAGAATTCCTACCCATCCTAATCTTCTTGGATTTTCTGTGACACCGTCTTCAAAACAGGAATAGCAACAGATCAATTCTTAATCTTCTCAAGCACTGTCTTCACAGAAGATCCGAGATGAGTTAGGATGGGTAGAAATTCTGCCTATCCTAAGTGTTCTGATTTTTTAGATCGGTAGAATCTGTACCGATCTTTCTATCAATATAACAAATACTGTACTCTTTCTGTTTCTCTCTCTATCTTTTTCTTAATTTCTATGAATAAAAAATTTCCCTCCCCTGCTCTCTCTGATGTTTTTTTTTAAGAGACAATAAAAGCCTACTAGAGCATCTACATCTTTGAAATTTTTGGAGTTTCTAATTTGATGTGACAGTTTCTAAACTAGTTTCAGAAATGCAGATGAGTTTCTTATTTAGCAACTTTGCTCCAAAGTTTCTTAATAAGAAATCGTTTATAAACTCTAACATGGCCAAATAATTGGCTGAAATTCTTTTCTCTTGTAATTTATTTGCTGATGTAGCAATTAAGAAACTCTAATTTTGAGTTTCAGGGATGTGAGGGTTTAGAAACTTTTAGAGATAAAATTTCTAAAAATTAGTTAACAGTTATTTAGAAACTCCAAAAATTCCAGGATATAGATGCTCTTACATTGCTGAAATAGTATAATTACAAAGAAATAACAAACCAATATTTTGTAATTAATACTGTAGTTCATTGTTGATATACCTTTCTAAATCTACCTCGTTCTCTTTCGCCCTTCTGGAGACTAGACTGAGGCTCATTCTAGATTACTACCGAAAGTGAAGAAATAATATCTTCTTATACTTTTTTCTAAGTTTGAGGAGATATTTTTTGCTAGCCATTTTTATTTAGATTTTTTTTTATTAATTTCTTTTGGTGAATTATGTGTTGCTAGTGGATATTTTTTGTTTTTCATCTTCTTTTTTTTTATTTAAAAATATAAAACTGTCTGATTTTAAAATTCAGATAGGCAAAATTCTTTATTATAATAACATAGTATGAAATTTATAGATTTGACCTCCATCTTTCTTTCAAAAAAAAGAAAAGAAGAAAGAATAAAAAACTATTTGAAGCGACACCCTCTCACGATGATCAAAACTTGAGTTTGACGTCTTTAACCACTCGGGACTTTTTATTTTTCATCATACTTTAAGACCTCAAAGAAAAGTTGATTACAAGATTTTTGACATTGTTCGATGATTATATTGTATTTTTTTAAAGTAGAAACTTCATTGTTGAATTGAATTTCAATTTTAGAGTATTAAAAATATTAATCTAATTTTAAAAGCTATTTTTATTGCTTTCGTCTCTTCTTTAAGTTTAATTAAGGAGTTCTTCATTTTTTTTCTTTAATTAAGTAAAAGACAATTATAATTTACTTTCACTTAATCTAAATTCAATTATCCGTTCTTGGGCAGGAGCCTGTGCAATCTTTGACAAATAAAGTACTTTTACGCTTTCAGAAATCCACCATCGTTTGCTAAACCAGAGGAGTTTTCCCTCATACCTCACTTTTACATATACAGAGATGCGCTGAATTCTGATTCGAAATCTAAGTCTCTCGAATGTGGCAAGAAATTTGAAACGAACAAAGCGATGTATGGCCACATGAGATCCATCCGGACAGAGGCTTGAAGGGTACTCTCAAAAGGCCCTCGGTATCACAATGGAGGTTCCAATTCGAATCAAGAGCTGATGTTGAATTCTATATTGATCGCCTTCTCTCTAATAGCTGGGGTGTAACTAGAGAAAACACGTCTGGAAACAAGCGATAGACAAGAACAGCCCCGAGACAGTCGCGGCCGCTTTTATAGAAATGTCACGCTCAAAATCAAATGGCTCGTATCAGAACAAGAAACGAAAGACTATATAGAATCTGATCCATTGAATGAGAAGAAACATGCCTGTAAAAATTGCAACAGGAGCTTTCCTTCGGACCAGCCTTTAGTCGAGCATTGCTCCAGTCACAAAAAAGAGAGAAAGAATGAAGCAATTCAGGAACCGACTGAAGCACTAAAGATCGGTGAAGTGCAAAAGAGTCGGAAGAGGAAGAGGAAGGTGAAAAGCGAAAGCGGGTCCCACGTGTGTGAGATTTGCAATAAGAGTTATCCAACGGGGCAGCAGCTAGGCGGGCACAAGCGGGCTCATTACAAAAAGGACCTGAGTACGATCAGTGAGGTGCCAAATGGTGGTGATGAAAACCGAACCAACTCGGATTTGGATTTAGACTCGGATTCGGACTCGGTACAAGTTAATTGTTCTTTAATTTTTTTGAATAACTAAGTACAAGTTTCAAGAAGGAGATCCCATAGATTCATCATTTTTTATGAAGAATAATTGCAATATTAAAGTATGTAGTGTTTTTTATAAGACTTTATTATATTATTATTTTTTAGGTTTAACTATTTATATTTTTCATGTCATTTTAATTGTGTTAGAGTTTCTAAGAGTTAGTCATTATGTGTTGTCAATTTTTAAGTTGGACTTTTATATTTTCTATGTGATAGATGTATTATAAGAAGAGATGGTATGTCATCTTCTTCTTCATGCTTTTGATAATATATGAATATTTCTTATCTTCCCTCCTGTGATTTCTTTCTTCTTGTCTTGATTTTTTTTTCTAAATTGTTCAATATCTCACTAAACTAAACAAAACCTATACACGTGGAGTAGAGTTTGGGACATGTTGTCGTCAAGTGGTCAAGCTGCTCTTGACTCTGATGTGAATTATTACAATACAAGTAATAAATCATAATTTACGCTCAATTTGATTGCAAGTGTACAACTTTGTCAAGTAGTACTTAGGGATCGTTTCCACAGGGACAAGTTGGAATATCAAAATCTAACTTAACAATTTAATTTAGTAAAATAAAGTAAAAATTTATTTGTTTGTTCAAAGGTTGGTTTGATTGTGATTAAACTGAATTAAACTAAAGTCTTAAAGCGGAATTTGATTTTTAACAAGTATGAGAAATTAGGGTTTCTTAGGGTTCTTATCCACTAGTGTTACGACTAATTGGTTTGTTAAATTTGTTCTTTTAATTATGAAGGCATAGTTGGATGTTGTAGGTACAAAGGGATATCTCTATATTAATACCATCTTTAAATTAGAATAAACGCCACCTCTCGGCACTTGGCTACCATAATCTAAAGTCATTAAGTTCTTACTGTCCCAATTAATCTAGAAAACCGTCTTTCACCTCTCGGTACTTGGCACAATTTGTCTAAACTAGTAGGTAAAGCCTGTGTAAGACAAGCGTCACCTCTCGGTACTTACCCTATCAAATACTCTATTCCTTATGGTCTGGACCTAATATTCAATTTCTCAATTGCAAATACCAAATCCTAGAGTTTCATGCGATTTTGATTAAGTCCTCATAATCAATTAAAATAAAGAATAGATTAGAACAAAGAACAATAACATATAAAACAAAACCAATTAAATCATAACAAAGTTTCAAATACAGCCCTAATAAACCCTAGAAAAGCCCTTAGCCAGCCATGGCTAAAGCACAAATGAAATAAAAATAAAATAAAAGAGTTACAAAGAAAATAAAATAATAAAACCGATTGATCAATGATCTTTTCTTCCTTCTTCTCTCTTCTTGCTTTCCTTTGCTTTTCCTTGTTTAAAACCAGAAATTCTCTATCTAAAGACGTCCGCAATCTATTCTATAGGTTCCTATTTATACCCCCCTCAAAAACCTATAAATAACCAACTAAAAATAGCAAATTCGGGCTCTGAACTGACCTAATTGCGGGCCGCAGTGCATGGAAGCAGTTAACAGACTGCACAGAAAAATCTGGACTATCTGATAATGGTCCTTGCGGGCCGTAATAAAAGTTCAGGAAATGCTGTC
Organism: Carex pumila; assembly: GCA_033356055.1. Taxonomy (NCBI): domain Eukaryota; kingdom Viridiplantae; phylum Streptophyta; class Magnoliopsida; order Poales; family Cyperaceae; genus Carex; species Carex pumila. Next base: position 559,548 of record JARJHM010000024.1, read on the forward strand.
TCGAAGCTAGTTCAATCTGATAATGTTGCGGCCCGCAATAACTTCATTTCGGTCCGCAATAAATGTGAAAGCTGCTCCAAATTTCGTGTTGACTTGCTGATCACCCGTTTTGCTCCATTAAGCTCCAAGCACTTGATTACCTACAAAATAAACATAACTAGGACAGTAACTTGAACTTTTGGACATTTCTAACCTAATTAAACCTAATTTAATCAGAACTTGGCTTAATTTACATAACAAACCCTAGGTTTCAATAGATACAATTTCGGCTTATCAGACTCTTGAGTCATTTCGATTTGGTCGAGATGGCAGTGTTGGGTTTCGGATACCACTTTTGGGGTTTTGCGGTAACCAAAACTCGTTTAGGCTTAAGGTGCGGAATGACCGTAGAACAAAAATTTCTACGACCAACTTAAGCTCAGGATTAAACGGGGTATGTCAGGAAACTTTCCAAGGCGGTCCACCTTCAGTATTCCTTTGGCATCAAAACCCAATTTAATCCTTTTACAGATCTACTCCATGATTGATTTCTAAAACTTTAATCTACTTACCAATTAAATAGATTAATATAACATATTTATACCTTGTTTCCAAATCACAGTTGGAATGCAGACCGAGCGTGTAGAGCTACATCACGGAAGGAATCGACTCGTCTCGGAGCATCAGACGTCTGATGCCTCTATCGGTTATCCACCAGGACTAACCAGAGAGCGGTTAATTTCTTCTGCCAGAAATACCGTAAACCGCGAAATTCTACAAAAACACTATTCACGGGGAAAAGACGAAAACCCATAAACACGAATTTTCGGTTACTCAGTTTCATCAAATGAGCAAAACTGACATACCGCTAAATTCGATAAAACACTATTCATCGATCCCGTAAATATACTCCACAACAACCCGCAAGATTATACGTCAACTACGTATAACTTTCTTTTCTCAACCGAAACACTATTTGGGAGAGAAACCGAGAAAGAGAGAAAATACCGATTCGATTCTGCACGAAACGATACAAGTGAATTAGTGATTTTTCTCTCTACATGCACCCCTCTATTTATAGGCTTTTGAGGAGGTTCGCAAAAGACCGAAATACCCCTCAACATATGCCTATTTACAAGGTATGCCATTGACACCTCATCCTTTTATATGTGAAATGACCAAAACACCCCTTCCACACCCTTCCACACTCTTCTCCATGTTTCTACACATGCAAGGTGGCATAGGTGTGAAATGACCATTTTGCCCTTGTGGATAGGATTGATGACATGTCATCTGGATAGGATCAATGACACGTCATGCGGATAAGCACGAATCTAAAAAGACCCGAATGCCCTCGGTCCGAAGACAAATAATATTCGTATAATTATTCTGAACAATTATATATATATTTTTCTTGCGGTTATTTGTTTCGGTATCGATGACGTGTCATCTGGATAGGATCGATGACATGTCATGCGAATAAGGACGAATCTGAAAAGATCCGAATGCCCTCGGCCCGAACACAAAATAATATTCGCATAATTATTCTGAATAATTATATATATTTTTCTTGCGGTTGTTGCTTCGGTAATTTATACAATGTGTCCTGCACATTTATAAATTAACCGGTTAACTTTTATACAACGTGTCACACACGTTTATAAATTAACTAGTGTTTTTGCTTGTTATTTTTACATAACATTTATAATTTAATTATAACACGTATAATTAATTATAACCATCTTATCATTGATCATAACCAATTTATAATCAATCAAAATAAGATTCTCCAATTAGCTCCTATATGGTGTGACCCAATAGGATCTGTGTTATGTTGGTAAATAGAGTTAAAACTGTTTTAACTTCTATAATCATGGGTGGCGTCTGGCAACACATCATGACCATCCAATTACACAGATGATGCTGTACTGTACAATATCACGATCCAGTAAACAATTTACTTGTGTCTGTTCTTCTGTCTCATAGCTATCAGATCAGTTTCAAGGTAGATGTGTGTCATCCTTGCTAACTGAATCTTTTCTTGATCTTGAGCAGATTATCAAATATAATTACTCTTGTAATTATACCGCTAGCAGATAATCTAACTCTATCAAGGGGCCTAGTGATGCTATAGCTCGTATAGAGATACGAGGGACAAATAGTACTTTTGGTAGACTATCACTTCCTCAGCTAAGCTATACATATGGGAATGCTACCGTTATGACTGCTTTTTACGGACAGCGGTAGATAACAATCACACATACATATTTCTTAGTGGGAACGATAAATACCTCATACTTTAGAACGTGACACTGAATGAGAAACATTAATGACACGAACACAATTCTATTTAATGTCTCATTCGGGGTCTGTCAAATTCCATGTTCCTAGAACATGTATCTATGTGATTAAAATGACATCTCGTGTCAGGTGGTTTGTAAAACTTAACCATCTTTTAATCCACATACTAACCTTTTCGCGGTAATTAGTGTTCCTGCTAATTACCTTGGTTAGTGACCTTTTAAGAGTATATATCATCTATATTATGGAGTTTCACAATTTCAGTCATGAACTCGAAATGATCCATAAATGCAATAATACTCAAGGCAACAAAATGATATTAATCATCCAATTCATGAACAAAGCTTTATGATAAATTATCGTATTATTGACTTCTAGATTATTACAAACTAACAGGCAGAACATGTTTTATACTAGCTTATAGATGCTCTCAAGTCATTTTGATTTGACTGACATGGCACAGAATGCTGTGAATGTTAGTTTGTAATAATCTAGAAGTCAATAATACGATAAGTTAATCATAAAGCTTTGTTCATGAATTGAATGTTTATTTATTTATATATCATTTTGTTGCCTTGAGTATTATTGCATTTGTGGATCATTTCGAGTTCATGACTGAAATTGTAAAACTCCATAATATAGATAATATATACTCTTAAAAGGTCACTGACCAAGATAATTAGCAGGAACACTAATTACCGCTATAAGGTTAGTATGTGGATTAAAAGATGGTTAAGTTTTACAAACCACCTGACACGAGATGTCATTTTAATCACATAGATACATGTTCTAGGAACATGATATTTGACAGACCCCGAATGAAACATTAAATAGAATTGTGTTCGTGTCATTTATGTTTTCATTCAGTGTCAAAGTTCTACAGTATGAGGTATTTATCGTTCCCACTAAGAAATATATACGAGTGAGTGTTATCTAACGCTGTCCGTAAAAAGCAGCCATAACGGTAGCATTTCCATATGTATAACTTAGCTGAGGAAGTGATAGTCTACCAAGAATACTACTTGTCCCTCGTATCTCTATACGAGCTATAGCATCACTGGGCCCCTTGGTAGAGTTAGATTATCTGCATGCAGTATAATTACAAGAGTAATTATATTTGATAATCTACTCAAGATCAAGAAAAGATACAGTTAACAAGGATGACACATATCTACCTTAAAATTGATCTGATAGCTATGAGACAGAAGAACTGACACAAGAAAATTGTTTACTGGATCGTGATATTGTATAGTACAGCATCATCTGTGTAATTGGATGGTCATGATGTGTTGCCAGATGCCACCCATGACTAACAAAAGTTAAAATAGTTTTAACTCTGTTTACCAACATAACACAGATCCTATTGGGTCACACCATATAGGAGCTACTCGGAGAATCTTACTGATTAATTATAAATTGATTATAATTAATATTAAGATGGTTATAATTAATTATACGTGATATAATTAAATTATAAATGTCATTTAGAATGACAAGCAAAAACAATGGTTAATTTATAAACGTACACGTTACGTTGTATAAAAGTTACCGAACAACAACCGAAAAGAAATATAATTGTACATGACAATTATATATATTTGATTGGGATTTTAAATTGTTAATTATGGATTTGAATTATGGGTTTAAAAGCCCAAAATAATCAAAGCCTTAATTAAAATTAAAAGCCCAAAGTCAAAGCCCAAAATCAAAGCCTTTTACTATTCATTCCTTAATGGGCCAAGGGCAAAATGGTCATTTCACACCTATGCCACCTTGCATGACACCTTAGGGTGTAGAAGGGTGTAGAAGAGTGTGGAAGGGGCATTTTGGTCTTTTCACATATTAAAGGATGAGGTGTCAAGGTATTTTGGTAAATAAATTTGTTTTGAGGGGTATTTCGGTCTTTTGCGAACCTCCTCAAAACACTATAAATAGAGGGGTGAGGGTAGAGAGAAAACTCACTAATTCACGTGTTAATCTGATTACTTCGTTAATCGGTTTTTCTCTCTTCCTTGATTTCGGTTATTTCGAGATTAGGAAAATAATATATTCTGCGAAATCCCGCGGTTTAGCTTTTAAGTGATACCAAGTAACCTCGGGACACAAATATATTTATTTCGTCCTTTTCTTGGTGAATAGTGTTTCTGCAGAATTTCGCGGTTTACGGTATTTCTGGCAGAAGAAATAAACCGCTCTCCGGTTAGTCCTGGTGGATAACCGATAGAGGTATCACACGTGTGATACTGCGAGTCGATTCCTTCCTTGGTGTAGCTCTTCTCGCTTATTCTGCATTCCAACTGTGATTTGGAAACAAGGTATAAATCATGTTATATTAATCTATTTAATTGGTAGATAGATTTAATGTTTTAGAAATCAATTATGGAGTAGATCTGTAAATGAATTAAATGAGGTTTTGATGCCAAAGGAATACTGAAGGTGGACCGCCTTGGAAGGTTTCCTGACATACCTCGTTTAATTTTTAGCTTAACTTAACCGTAAAATTTTGTTTTTACACACTTCCGCTGTTAAGCTAAATCAATGGGTTTGAACAGTCAAAACCCCAACAGTGAATGAATGGCTCTAGACTCAAGTCATTTTGATTAGGAAGTAATATAATGGAGTATGTAGTTTCCATTGATTCAGATGAATGATTTTATTCCTATGTAGGAGTGTTCATCAGAACTAGGTTATAATTGGATTTAAAAAAATAGAATCGAATCAAATCAATGTAGCATTGTAACTGAACTGAATCGAATCAAAGTTTTATTTTGATTTGTTCGGTTAAAACAGAAATATATTAATTTTTTTATTTAAAGCAATCGATTCATAATAAACCGAAGTATTTTAAGAAATAAACATGGGTATTAAAAATAAACAGGAATATTAAGAAATAAACCAATGTATTTAAAGCAATTGATTAAGAAATAAACTGGGGGCGGCCTAGACCAAATTCATAATATATAAAAGTTCAGTCGGTTCAGTTATTTCTGTTTTGAAAATTTTCTGAACTAAACCGAACCATTTAATCCAAACTAATTCGGTTCAGATCAAGGTTCTAAATAGCTAGCTATAGCGACGCTATAGCGACGCTATAGCTAGCTATAACTTTTCTAAATCATAAACGGTAAGCTATGAGATAAAATTGCACTAACTCAACTACAACTGCTATAGCTATAATAGCTGACCGCTATTACTGCTATATGAGACCCGCTATAGCTACCGCTATGCTACATGGTTTTTTTTTTGCAATTTATATGGACTTTTGTACTTCTATTCTTATTTCTAATGCTACATGGTCTTCTACGATAAGCATATTAAACCAAACTATATACTTCTATTTTTATTTGTGATTTATTCTATCATTCTATATTGAAAAATATTAAAATACTAATTCTTCATTTTGATTACTCTTTTTATAGTATTAATTTGTAAAATTATTATCGTTCGTTTCAATTGAAAGCTTATTTTGATTATTATTATAATTATAAAATGTTTAAATATGTATATTGACTTCATTTACCTTATAAAATTAATTGCTCTTTGTCTATTATAATATGTAATACCATAAAGTATAAACTATTAAATAATGTTACTTTTTAGATTTTTTTTCTTCTTATTTGCGTAATTGATAAAAAGTATGGACTTAGATTAGTTGTTACATCAATTATCTAATATTGATTATGTTGATAATTAGTAGAAATATAGAATATAAAGTTTGAAAAGGGAAAATCGCTATGTGTGATAGCTTCGGCTATAGCTACGCTATTCGCAATAGCTTTTTTTTTTTTTTGTCTCTCGGCTATGTTGCTATAATCGCTATTTAGAACCTTGGTTCAGATCAAAACTGACTAAACCAGACCCAATAAAAATGCCCATTTCTATGGAGTCTGTAGTGGTCTTTTTATTTTTATTTTTGGAAGAGTTTGCACTTTTCTATTATAAGTCCATGTTTGGTAAGTTCAGGTTAGTTCAACATTTATGTAGTTTTTAATTTTTATTTATTTATTAATCTGTGCTATTAATCTTACTCCATGTATAAATAATTTATTGATGTATGGATGTTTCATATAAGTTTGTGTTTGTAGTTTTTCTGGTCATGACTTGTATTTTGTAAGATCTTTGTAACACATTAGTAGTGTCTTCATATGACAAGAGAAGAGGGTTATTGCAACAATAATAAAACACTCCAATTGATATTTTTGCAGTACTCAAGTAATGTCAATAGATGGCAAGAGAAGAGTGTTAGTTTGTAATAATCTAGAAGTCAATAATACGATAATTTATCATAAAGCTTTGTTCATGAATTGGATGATTAATATCATTTTGTTGCCTTGAGTATTATTGCATTTATGGATCATTTCGAGTTCATGACTGAAATTGTGAAACTCCATAATATAGATGATATATACTCTTAAAAGGTCACTAACCAAGGTAATTAGCAGGAACACTAATTACCGCGAAAAGGTTAGTATGTGGATTAAAAGATGGTTAAGTTTTACAAACCACCTGACACGAGATGTCATTTTAATCACATAGATACATGTTCTAGGAACATGGAATTTGACAGACCCCGAATGAGACATTAAATAGAATTGTGTTCGTGTCATTAATGTTTCTCATTCAGTGTCACGTTCTAAAGTATGAGGTATTTATCGTTCCCACTAAGAAATATGTATGTGTGATTGCTATCTACCGCTGTCCGTAAAAAGCAGTCATAACGGTAGCATTCCCATATGTATAACTTAGCTGAGGAAGTGATAGTCTACCAAAAGTACTATTTGTCCCTCGTATCTCTATACGAGCTATAGCATCACTAGGCCCCTTGATAGAGTTAGATTATCTGCTAGCGGTATAATTACAAGAGTAATTATATTTGATAATCTGCTCAAGATCAAGAAAAGATTCAGTTAGCAAGGATGACACACATCTACCTTGAAACTGATCTGATAGCTATGAGACAGAAGAACAGACACAAGTAAATTGTTTACTGGATCGTGATATTGTACAGTACAGCATCATCTGTGTAATTGGATGGTCATGATGTGTTGCCAGACGCCACCCATGATTATAGAAGTTAAAACAGTTTTAACTCTATTTACCAACATAACACAGATCCTATTGGGTCACACCATATAGGAGCTAATTGGAGAATCTTATTTTGATTGATTATAAATTGGTTATGATCAATGATAAGATGGTTATAATTAATTATACATGTTATAATTAAATTATAAATGTTATGTAAAAATAACAAGCAAAAAAATATTGGTTAATTTATAAACGTGTGTGACACGTTGTATAAAAGTTAACCGGTTAATTTATAAATGTGCAGGACACATTGTATAAATTACCGAAGCAATAACCGCAAGAAAAATATATATAATTATTCAGAATAATTATACGAATATTATCTGTGTTCAGGCCGAGGGCATTTGGATCTTTTCAGATTCGTCCTTATTCGCATGACATGTCATCGATCCTATCCAGATGACACGTCATCGATACCGAAACAAATAACCGCAAGAAAAATATATATATAATTGTTCGGAATAATTATACGAATATTATTTGTCTTCGGGCTGAGGGCATTCGGGTCTTTTCAGATTCGTGCTTATCCGCATTACGTGTCATTGATCCTATCCAGATGACATGTCATCAATCCTATCCACAAGGGCAAAATGGTCATTTCACACCTATGCCACCTTGCATGTGTAGAAACATGGAGAAGAGTGTGGAAGGGTGTGGAAGGGGTATTTTGGTCATTTCACATATAAAAGGATGAGGTGTCAATGGCATACCTTGTAAATAGGCATATGTTGAGGGGTATTTCGGTCTTTTGCGAACCTCCTCAAAAGCCTATAAATAGAGGGGTGCATGTAGAGAGAAAAATCACTAATTCACTTGTATCGTTTCGTGCAGAATCGAATCGGTATTTTCTCTCTTTCTCGGTTTCTCTCCCAAATAGTGTTTCGGTTGAGAAAAGAAAGTTATACGTAGTTGACGTATAATCTTGCGGGTTGTTGTGGAGTATATTTACGGGATCAATGAATAGTGTTTTACCGAATTTAGCGGTATGTCAGTTTTGCTCATTTGATGAAACTGAGTAACCGAAAATTCGTGTTTACGGGTTTTTGTCTTTTCCTCGTGAATAGTGTTTTTGCAGAATTCCGCGGTTTACGATATTTCTGGCAGAAGAAATTAACCGCTCTCTGGTTAGTCCTGGTGGATAACCGATAGAGGCATCAGATGTCTGATGCTCCGAGACGAGTCGATTCCTTCCGTGATGTAGCTCTACACGCTCGGTCTGCATTCCAACTGTGATTTGGAAACAAGGTATAAATATGTTATATTAATCTATTTAATTGGTAAGTAGATTAAAGTTTTAGAAATCAATCATGGAGTAGATCTGTAAAAGGATTAAATTAGGTTTTGATGCCAAAGGAATACTGAAGGTGGACCGCCTTGGAAAGTTTCCTGACATACCCCGTTTAATCCTGAGCTTAAGTTGGCCGTAGAAATTTTTGTTCTACGGTCATTCCGCACCTTAAGCCTAAACGAGTTTTGGTTACCGCGAAACCCCAAAAGTGGTATCCGAAACCCAACAAAGAGGGCATATGTAACCGAAATACAACACTCCTCTTGAAGGTTTTTGCAACACTCTAGTAGTGTCTCCATCTGGTAAGAGAAGACTGTAGTTGTAACCATAATACTCCTATTGAAGGTTTTTGTAGCACACTAGTAGTGTCACCATCTGACAGGAGAAGAGGGGAATTGCAACACTAATACAATACTCCAATTAAAGGTAGGCCTGCTAATTGGACAGATCTGTCCATGGACAAACGGGCCGAACAGTAATCGGACAATATTTGAACAGTACGTTATTTGAACAAACATGAGGCCTGCTAATCGGATGAAATTAAATAGGCCCGACAATTTGTTCGTATCAGTTGAACCGGGCCGAGCTTGAAGGGCCTTTGGACAACCCGTTTAACAGTTCAAACTCAAAACCTATCGAAACCTGTTCGAACACGAACAATCAAACAGTTCGAACCTAACACCAACTCAGACTCTCAGAGTCACAGCGCCGCCTCCTCTCTTCTCCACAGCGCCTCTCTTCTCCACCGCACCGCCCCTCTTCTCCACCGCGCCGCCCCTCTTCTACGAGGTTGGTTACACTCAATTTCTCTCAATTTGTTCTCTTCTCTTCTCTTCTGTTCTCTTCTCGTCTCTCTCTTTTCCCTCAAGTACTGCCATTGAAATTTCAGGCCAATGAATTGGAGTCGCTGAGGAAGGATTTCTTGCAAGTTGTTTGTTTCCCAGCAAAACTCACTTAGTCTCTCTCGGTTTTATCTTCGACCGCTTCTTCTAAAAGGTTGGTTACATCAATTTCCCTCAATTAATTCTCCTCTTCTCTTTTCATCTCTCTCTTTTTTGTGGCCTAACAATGGTCAAATTGAGAATTTCCGTATCCGCATTCTGGTGGTGGTTAGAACAGTACAGATAAGAGTTAGCTTGGTGTCTGATAAATTTATCTTTTTAAATTTTTGTTTAATTCATTCAAAAAAAAAATGTTGCTTAGATCATTTAGTGGGAAGCTTTGTCTAGATTTGCTTTCTTTCTCTCTATTGTTCTTTCATTGTAAAACTAAAGGAATAAAGTCCCTGTCTGGTTTCAAGTTTGATGTGTACCTATCCAAAATTTAAATTTTGTTATTGCTAAAATGCCAATGACTTCATGCAATTTCTTATCTATCTGTCTGATTTTCATCCAATGGCTCCTATTTGATTAGGCCTGTTATGGATTAGGACAGCAGCTTATACATCTTGTTTTAATCTTCTCTAAAGGAGGCCCTTGAATTGGATCAAAGAAGCTGACAATACAGATTTATGAAGGTATGAGATTCGAGGCTCTTTTGTAATTTATATGCTTACAACCATGTTTTTCAGAACTGAAAACCTTTGTTTAATTAAGAAGTTTCCTTCCATACATGAATAGTGATACATTGGTTGTGTCAGTATTAAGTTATAGATTGTTGTCTTGTTCAACATTTGTGTATGGTGTTTTTGATAATGAAGTATTAATTAAATATGGCTTAAAAATCTGGGCTATAAGTGGAGTGGTCTTAACAGAACTTAAAAGAGGACCTTTCAGGTTTCAGTACAAGTACAGTATTGTGTACCAGTGTTATCTGTTTCTGGTACCAACCAACTGATACAGAAACATCAGTTATACAAAAATGATGTAATAGCAGTGTAATAGCGGTGAAAAATTTAGAACAGAACTATGGGATACGTAGGCATTTTTTTTCCCTTTTTTATCTAGCAATTTGGATAAATCAAATTACAGGAAGTATTAAGCTACTTATTCTTATTAGCATATGTTTGCACAATATATTTACTGTACGGGGCTTCTTTGCATATATTTGGGTTGTATGATACAATTCTCTTTTTAGGATCTGCACAAATAACTAAATATTTGGGCTGCTCAATAATATTAGTTGCAACTAGGTGGCAGTTAATTCTTCATTGATTCATTTGCCAGTTTCTATACAAGTAAATTATTTTCCTTTGTGATAGTTACCAATTTCTTGGTATTTGTTTTTCTATTTCTAGTCTATCTTATTTTCTGATTCTGGCATTATTTCTACAATTACTTCATCTATTGTATTTTTAATGGAGTCTGGGGGCTAGTAATGCTATTGTAGACCAATAAATTTTTATCTTAAAAATATTAATTGAAGTTTTTGCACATGTGGAAGTATGAAAATAATATCGTATGATTACAATTGTCTTTTTCAAACATATGGTAGGTTTTTGTAAAAAGTCTGACATTTCGATATTGTTTGCACTTCCACAAAAATTATTGTTAGAATTGCAATCATTAAGCATCTTATATTTAGGTGTGTTTCTTTGTCATATCTTGTTTTGAAGGTTTAAGTATAATCTCGGTTTTAAGGTTCAGTATGAGAATTGCAACATATTGAACCAGTATTGACCAACATCATGCCAAAAATTAGGTAGAAATACTTTCTGGCATTCTGATTTGCATTTAGGTCCTAAAATAAAATTTATTCTTGGCTTATTGGAGTATGTTTTTATTTTGATAGGGCTGGGATGTTTTTCTCTAAGTGGTGAACACTTGCTACACTGGAGTTGGAGCTGGATTTTGATGATTTTTTATATCTGGCTATTGAATTTTGTAAACTATGCTATTGTGTTAAACATAGCATTATAGATGCTCACTGCTTGATTTAATTATAACGAGTTGCTCATGCCTGAATTTTATAAATTTGGTTGTTAAATTGTTAAATTGGTAATTTTTAATACGAGTTGCTCATACTTGATTTTTAATACAACTTGCTCATGTTTGATTTTTTAATATAATAATTCTTGTAAAGCCAAAGGTTTGACTCAAAGGTTCGGACAGAATTGAATAAGTTTCTGAACCATTTCATTGGTCTTTGACACCGTGACCGAACATTTTGTTCGGACAGAATTGAACAGGGCCCGGGCTCTTTGTTGAAACGGACAAGCTTTTTGAAGAAACGGACAAGGTCCGGGCTTATTAAAATTAATTTGGATTGGTCCGGGCCTGGACATCTCCTCCTCCCATTTTGTTCGGACATGTCATGGTTTGAACAGAAGGTCGGCCCATTAGCAGGCCTAATTAAAGGTCATTGTAGTAGTCTAGTACTATCTCTATATGGCAAGAAGAGGGTAGTTGCATACCTAATAGAAAACTCCAATTGATGGTCTTTGCAGCACTTTAGTAATCTCTTCAGATTGCAAGAGAAGAGGGTAATTGCAACCCTAATACAACACTCCAAATAAAGATCTTAGAAGCATACTAGAAGTGTCTCCAAATGGCAAGAGAAGAAGGTAATTGCAACCCTAATGCAACACTCCAGTTGAAGGTTCTTGCAACACTCGAATTGTAGGTTTTTGCAACACTCTATTAGTGTCTCCATATGGCAAAAGAGGAGGGTAGTTGCAATTCTAACACGACACTCTAATTGAAGATCTTTATAGCACACTAAAAGTTTATCCATATGACAAGAGATTAGGTTAATTGCAACACTAATACCACCCTCCAATTGAAGGCCTTTGCAACAATCTAGTAGTGTCTCCATATGGAAATAAAAGATAGTAGTTGCAACTTTAATACAACACTGCAATTGAAGATTTTTGCAGCACTCAAGTAATATTAACAGATGGCAAGAGAAGATGATATATGTAACTCTAATACAACACTCCAATTGAAGGTGTTTGAAACACTCTAGTAGTATCTCCATATGGTAAGATAATATGGTAGTTGCAAACTTAATACTACACTTCAATTGAAAGTCTTTGCAACACTCGAGTAGTGTCCCCATCTTGCGAGAGAAGATGGTGGTTGCAACCCTAATACTACACGCCAATTGAAGGTTATTGCAACACACTAGTAGCGTCTCCATATGGAAAAATAAGACGGCTGTTGCAATCCTAATATAACACTCCAATTGAAGGTCTCCATATGGCAAGATAAAAGGGGTAGTTGCAATCCTAATACAACACTCTAATTGAAAGTCTTTGTAGTACTCTACTAGTGTTTCCATATTACGAAAGAAGAAGGTGGTTGCAACCTTAATACAACACTATAATTGAAGGTCTCCATATGAAAAAGAAGAGGGTTGTTGCAACCCTAGTATAACACTTCAATTGAGGATTTTTGCAGCACTCAAGTAATGTCAGTAGATGGCAAGAGAAGTGGGAACCTGTAACCCTAATATAACACTCCACTTGAAGATTTTTGCAACACTTTAGTAGTGTCTCCATATGGCAAGAGAAAAGGATAGTTCAAACCAAAATATAACACTCGAATAAAAGGTCTTGACAACACACTTGTAGCAGTCTAATACTATCTCCATATGGCAAGAAAAGAGGGTAGTTGCAACCCTTAATACAAAACTCCAATCGATGGCCTTTGCAGCACTCTAGTTGTGTCTCTAGATAACAAGAGAAGATGATAGTTGCAACCCTAATACAACACACCAATACTACTCTTTAATTGAAGGTCTTTGGAGCATTTTATTAGTGCCTCCATAGGGCAAGAGCTGGATAGTTGCAACCCTAATGAAGGTCTTTGCAACACTCTAGTAGTGTCTCCATATGGTAAGAGAATATGGTAGTTGCAACCCAAATACTACACTACAATTGAAGGTGTTTGAAGCACTCTAGGAGTGTCTCCAGATAGCAAGAGACGAGGGTAGTTTTAACCATAATACAACACTTCAATTGAATGTCTTTGCAGTACACTAGTAGTATCTCCATATGACAAGAGAAGAGGGTAGTTGCAACGGCAATACTACACTTTAATTGAAGGTCTTTAGAGCACTCTAGTAGTGTCTCCATATGACAAGAGAAAATGGTAGTTGCAACCCTAATACTACATTCTAATTGAAGGTCTTTGGAGCACTCTAGTAGTGTCTTCATATGGTAAGAGAAGAGTGTAGTTGCAACCCTAATAATACTTAAAGGTCTTTGCAACACTTTAGTCGTGTCTCCATATGGTCAGAGAAAATGGTAGTTGCAACCCTAATATTACACTCTAATTGAAAGTTTTTGCAGCACTCAAGTAGTGTCCCCATATTGCGAGAGAAGAGGTGGTTGCAACCTTAATACAACACTCTATTAGTGTCTCTATATGACAAGAGAAGAAGATAGTTGCAACCTTAATACTATACTTCAATATAATGTCCTTGTAGCACTCTAGTATTGTCCCCATATAGCGAGAGATGAGAGTGGTTGCAACTCTAATACAACACTCCAATCGAAGGTCTTTGTAGCACACTAGCAGTGTCTCCATATCACAAGAGAAAGTAGTAGTTGCAACACTTGTTGGTCCCAAAGGCACCTAGGGAGGGGGGGGGGGGGGGGGGGGGTATAGGTGTTTTCAAAACTTTTAATCTAAATTAAATTATTTAGCATGTCTATAAGTTATTCTCGACAAAAACTCGAATAACTGAAATCTAAACTAAAATATAAAATAAATAAAGTAAAGAGTAGAGTTTAGAGACACTTGACATGATGATGTTACGGAGTTCGGTACTAACACCTACGTCTTTGGGGTTTCGCGACCTTCTTGATGGCATCTTTCTTTACCCAATAGAAAATGAATACGAGTGAAACTGGTGAGCCCTTACAAAGCTTGGGAAGTCACACGGCCCGAGCACGAAAATGGTTCAAGAGCACTAAAGGCGAAGCGAGTGCTCAAAGCTCTAGGGTTTGTATGAATAAAAGATCTCTCACAAATCACTCAAGTTCTTACAATAGATTAAGTATGGAGTAGATTTTTGGTTGTTGAATGAATATTGAAGTTTCAAGATCAAGCATCTAAGGTAGCTCTCTATTTGAGTTGAGAAGAAGATGTTTGACGGCTGATCACCAACAAGAAACCTAGCTTTAGCTTCTATATGAAGGGAGAGAAGCAAATCTAGGCTTATTCTTGTTTCCACACTTGACGTCTGTCTTCCAAGGCCTATAGTGATCAATTTGTTCATATTTTAAACAAAGTTAATACATAGACATTGTAGATCTTGGTCTCCTGAGAATTTTAAGTTTTGATTCACTCAAATCGAAGTTCGTATGACCAAATGGCGGCCAAAATACGAAATGTACGCATGCTGACAGAACACGTCCATGACCGTTGCAACGGTCTTGGCAACAGAAGTCTCTGTCGCAACTTCAATTTTCACTATCCGACTTTTCCAATTTTCTCTAATTTTATGTTCATAATTCTTAACTTTATCTTCTAACATTTTATTTGTAACAATTGTTGCCTTTAAATTTCTATTTTCATCTAGTAGGTCATTTGCCTCATGTCTAATGAATTCTAATTCAACTAAATGTGATTTACATGTATGTGACTCAACCTTTCTTGCTTTTGTTCAAGCTCTATAATCTTAGACCTTAATTCTTGTATAAAACATTCTCTCTTAAGTAAAGACATACCCGATTCATGGAAAAGCTATCTCAACCTAGTTTCATTATTACTAATTTGACTCTCTCTAAATGAAATGTTTGGCTTATTTGTGAATGTATGATCATTAGACAAATTAGATTGAGTTTCATTGGTTTCAAATGAATTGCTAGTTGATTCACATTCTGATTCATACCCATCTACACTGAAATTTAAATGTACCTTATTTCAGGTGCTAGAAGATGTACTACTTGAGTCATCTTTTTTATTGTTCGACTTAGCCACCTTTCTAGGGTTTCCTTTTTCGGTGATGTTGTGGTTGGAAATGATTTCTTCCATGTTGATATCAGTCATCACAGTTAGCCATCAAGGCTAGGTTGACTACATGTGCATCATCTATCTCCGTGTCGGACTCATTGCCGCTCCCAGGATTGCTCCTCTCGTGGGGTTTCTTCCTTAACCATTCTTGAAAAACTTTTAACATTTTCTTACCTTGATATTCTTCATTATTCGACCTCAATTTGCATTCTTGTCTTCATCCTTGACTCTAGGAAAGATCTTGTAGCATGCTTGCATGGAGTGTCATTCCTTGTGACAAATTATACACAAAACCTAATACAACACTCCAATTGAAGGTGTTTGGAGCGCTCTACTAGTGTCACATATGGCAAGATAATAGGGCATTTGCAACCGTAACACAACACTCCAATTGAAGGTATTTGGTGCATTCTAGTGATGTCTCCAGATGGCAATATAATAGGGCATTTTCAACTCTAATACAACACTCTAATTGAAGGCATTTGGAGCACTTTAGTAGTGTCTCGAGATGGCAAGATAATAGAGCATTTGCAATGCTTATAACACTCCAATTGAAGGCATCTGGAGCACTCTACTAGTTCCTCTATATGGCAAGATAATAGGGTATTTACAACCCTAATTCAACACTCAAATTGAAGTTGTTTGGAGCGCCCTAGTAGTGTCTTTGTATGGCAAGAAAATAGGGCACTTGCAACCAAAACACAAAACTCCAATTAAAGGTTTTTTGGAGCACTCTAGTGGTGTCTCTATACAGCAAGATAATAGGTCATTTACAACCCTAATACAACACTCCAAATGAAGGTGTTTAGAGCAGTCTCGTAGAGATATGGCAAGATAATAAGGCTATTACAACGCTAACAAACACTCCAACTGAAGGTGTTTAGAGCACTCTAGTAATGTTTCCATATGGCAAGATAATATGACATTTGCAAACCTAATACAACACTCTACTTGAATGTGTTTGCTACACTCTAATAGTGTCTCTATATGATAAGATAATATGGTATTTACAGCACCACCACAACATTCCAATTGAAGTTGTTTGCAGCATTATAGTACTCTATGGAAAAATAATAGGGCATTTGCAACCCTAACAAAATACCCCAATTGAAGGTGTTTAGAGCACTATAGTAATGCCTCCAGCTGGCAAGATAATAGGGGATTTATAGCCCTAATTCAACACTCCAATTGATTGTCTTTGGAGCACTCTAGTAGTGTCTCTATATGGCATGATAATAGAGCATTTACAACCCTAACACAATACTCCAATTGAAGGTATTTAGAGCACTCTAGTAGTGTCTTGAGATGACAAGATAATATGGCATTTGCAACGCTAATATAACACCCAAATTGAAGGCGTTTGGAGCACTCTAGTAGTTCCTCTATGGCAAGATAATAGGGCATTTACAACCCAAATTCAACACTCCAATTGAAGTGTTTGGAGCGCTATAGTACAGTCTCTATATGGCAAGATAATAAGGCATTTGCAACCGTAATACAACACTCCAATTGAAGGTATTTGGTGTACACTAGTGGTGTCTCCAGATGACAAGATAATATGGCATTTGCAACCCTAACACAACACTCCAATTGAAGGCGTTTGGATCACTCTATTAGTTTCTCTATCTGGCAATATATTAGGGCATTTAAAACCCTAATAGAACACTCCAATTGAAGGTGTTTGGAGCACTCTACTAATGTCTCTATATGGAAAGATAATAGGACATTGGCAACCCCAATACAACACTCCAATTGAAGGTGTTTAGAGCACTATAGTAGTTTCTCTATATGGCAAGATAATAGGGAATTTACAACCCTAATACAACGTTTCAGTTGAAGGTGTTTGGAGCACTCTAGTAATGTTTCCATATGGTAAGATAAGATGACATTTGCAACCCTAATACAACACTCCAATTGAAGGTATTTGGTGCACTCTAGTGGTGTCTCCAGATGGCAAGATAATAGAGCATTTGCAACCCTAATACAACACTCCAATTGAAGTTATTTGGAGCACTCTAGTAGTATCTCGAGATGGCAAGATAACAGGGCATTTGCAACGCTAATATAACACTTCAATTGAAAGCATTTGGAGCACTCTAGTAGTTCCCCTATATGGCAAGATAATAGGGCATTTATAGCCCTAATTCAACACTCCAATTGATTGTGTTTGGAACACTCTAGTAGTGTCTCTATATGACATGATAATAGAGCATTTACAATGCTAATATAATACTCCAATTGAAGGCGTTTGGAGCACTCTAGTAGTTCCACTCTATGGCAAGATAATTGGCATTTACAACCCAAATTCAACACTCCAATTGAAGGTGTTTGCAGCTCTCTAGTAGTGTCTTTATATGGAAAGATAATGGGGCATTTTGCAACCGTAACACAACACTCCAGTCGAAGGTATTTGGTGCACTCTAGTGGTGTCTCCAGATATCAAGATAATAGAGCATTTGCAACGCTAATATAGCACTCCAATTGAAAGCGTTTGGAGCACTCTAGTAGTTCCTGTATATGACAAGATAATAAGGCATTTACAGCCCTAATTCAACATTCCAATTGAAGGTGTTTGGAGCGCTCTAGTAGTGTCTCTATATGGGAAGATAATAGGGCATTTGCAACCGTAACACCACACTTCAATCGAAGGTATTTGGAGCACCCTAGTGTTGTCTCCAGATGACAAGATAATAGGCTGTTTGCAACCTTAATACAACACCCTAATTGAAGGTGTTTGGACCACTATAGTAGTGTCTCTATATGGCAAGATAATAGGGCATTAACAACCCTAATACAACACAGTAATTGAAGGTGTTTGGACCACTCTAGTAGTGTCCCAATATGGCAACATAATAGGGCATTTGCAAGCCTGACATAACACTCCAATTGGAGATATTTGGAGCACTCTAGAGCAGTCTCATAGTGTTTCTATCAAGCGAGATAATAGGGCATTTGCAATGCAAATACAATACTCCAATTGAAGGTGTTTGAAGCACTCTAGTAATGTCTCTATATGGCAAGATAATAGGGCATTTAAAACCCTAATAGAACACTCCAATTGAAGGAGTTTGGAGCACTCTAGTAATGTCTCTATATGGAAAGATAATATGCATTTGCAACCCCAATACAACACTCCAATTGAAGGTGTTTAGAGCACTCTACTAGTTCCTCTATATGACAAGATAATAGGGTATTTACAACTCTAATTCAACACTCAAATTGAAGTTGTTTGGAGCGCCCTAGTAGTGTCTCTATATGGCAAGAGAATAGGGCACTTGCAACCAAAACACAAAACTCCAATTAAAGGTTTTTGGAGCACTCCACTGGTGTCTCTATATGGCAAGATAATAGGGCATTTACAACCCTAATTCAACAGTCCAATTGAAGGTGTTTGGACCACTCTAGTAGTGCCTCTATATGTCAAGATAATGGGGCATTTACAACTCTCAAACCACACTCCAGTTAAAGGCGTTTGGAGCACTCTAGTAGCCTCTATATGGCAAGATAATAGGGCATTTACAACCCTAGTACAACACTCCAATTGAAGGTGTTTGGAGCACTCTAGTAGTGTCTCTATATGGAAGATAATAGGGCATCTGCAACCGTAACACAAGACTCCAATTGAAGGTATTTGGAACACTCTAGTGGTGTCTCCAGATGGCAGGATAATAGGCCATTTGCAACCCTAATACAAGACTGCAATTGAAGGCATTTGCCACTCTAGTACTCTCTTTATATGGCAAAATAATAGGGCATTGACAACCCTTATACGACACTCCAATTGAAGGTGTTTGGACCACTCTAGTAGTGTCTCTATATGGCAAGATAATAGGGCCTTTGCAATGCTGATCCAATACTCCAATTGAAGGTGTTTGGAGCATTCTAGTAGTTCCTATATACGGCAAGAAAATAGGGCATTTACAGCCCTACAACACTGCAATTGAAGGTGTTTTGAGCACTATAGTAATGTCTCTATATGACAAGATAATAGGGCCTTTGCAATGCTGATCCAATACTCCAATTGAAGGTGTTTGGAGCTTTCTAGTAGTTCCTATATATAGCAAGAAAATAGGGCATTTGCAACTCCAACACGACACTCCAATTGAAGGTGTTTGGAGCACTCTAGTAGTGCCTCTATATGCCAAGATAATAAGGCATTTACAACCCTAATGCAACGCTTCAGTTGAATGTGTTTGGACCATTCTAATAATGTTTCCATATGGCAAGATAATAGGACATTTACAACCCTAATACAACACTCAAATTGAAGGCATTTGGAGCACTCAAGTAGTGTTTCGAGATGGCAAGATAATGGGCATTTGCAACGCAAATGTAACACTCCAATTGAAGGTGCTTGGAGCACTCTAGTAGTTCCTCTATATGGCAAGATAATAAGACATTTACAACCCTAATTCAATATTCCAATTGAAGGTGTTTGGAGCGCTCTAGTAGTGTCTCTATATGGGAAGATAATAGGGCATTTGCAACGCTAATATAACACTCCAATTGAAGGCGTTTGGAGCACTCTAGTAGTTCCTCTACATGGCAAGATAATAGGGCATTTATAGCCGTAAGTCAACACTCCAATTGAAGGCATTTGAAGCACTCTAATATTGTCTCGAGATAGCAAGATAATAAGGCATTTGCAACGTTCATATGACACTCCAATTGAAGGCGTTAGGTGCACTCTAGTAGTGTCTCTATATGGCAAGATAATAGGACATTTGTAACCCTAATACAACACTCCAATAGAAGGTGTTTGATACACTCTAATAGTGTATGGTAATATAATTTGGCATTCATAACACTCCAATTGAAGGTGTTTAGATAACTATAGTAATGTCTCTTGATGGCAAAATAATATGGCATTTGCAACCTTAACAACACACTCCAATTGAAGGTGTTTGGAGCACTATAGTAATGTCTCTAGTTCGCAACATAATAGGGCATCTATAGCCCTAATTCAACACTTTAATTAATTGTGTTTGGAGTACTCTAATCGTGTCTCTATGTGGCAAGATAATAGGGCATTTGCAACCCTGACACAACACTCCAACTGAAGGTATTTGGAGCACTCTAGTAGTGTCTCGAGATGGCAAAATAGTAGAGCATCTGCAACGCTAATATAACACTCCAATTGAAGGCATTAGGAGCACTCTAGTAGTTCCTCTATATGGAAAGATAATAGGACATTTCCATCCGTGACATAACACTCCAATTGAAGGTTTGGAGCACTCTAGTGATGTCTCCAGATGGCAAGATAATAGGCCATTTGCAACCCTAATACAAGATTGCAATTGAAGGCATTTGCTGGACTCTAGTACTCTCTTTATATGACAAGATAATAGGGCATTAAGAACCCTAATAAGACACTCCAATTGAAGGTGTTTGGACCACTTTAGTAGTGTCTCTATATGGGAAGATAATAGGGCATTTCCAACCCTAATACAACACTCCAACTCATGGTGGCTAGAGCAGTCTCGTAGTATCTCTATATGGCAAGATAATAGGGCATTTGCAACCGTAACACAACACTCTAACTGAAGGTATTTGGAGCACTCTAGTGGTGTCTCCAGATGGCAAGATAATAGGCTATTTGCAACCCTAATACAACTCTGCAATTGAAGGCATTTGTAGCAATCTAATAGTGTCTATATGGCAAGATAATAGAGCATTTACAAGCCTAATACAACGCTATAATTGAAGGTGTTTGGAGCACTCTAGTAAGTCTCTATATGGCGAGATAATAGGGCATTCACAACCCTAATACTACACTCCGATTGAGAGTATTTTGAGCACTCTAGTTGTTTCTCTATATGGCATGATAATAGGGCATTTACAACCCTAATATGACACTCCAATTGAAGGTATTTGGAGCAATCTAGTAGTGTCTCTATTTGGCATAACCCTAATACAACGCTCCAATTGAAGGTGTTTTGAGCACTCTATTAATTTCTCCATATGGCAAGATAATATGACATTTGCAACCCTAATACAACACTCCAATTGAAGGTGTTTACACTCTAGTAGTGTCTCTATATGGCAAGATAATATGTGATAGACCTAAATTATATACACATTCGATCTAGTTTTCATCACTAAATAACACCAAGTATCTTGTATTTTGAATATAAAGTGAATAGAATACACTTAGAATCAAGATACTGGGTTTGCTCAATTTTAATTTACATAAAATGAAGAAAAAACAAAGAAAAAGAGCCCAATGCGGACGCACTGTAGCACCCAGTAGAAATGGAGCCTGAACTTAAAACGGCCACTACTTTTGACTCGTTACTCTGTTTTGGGCATATTACCACTTTTCAAAAAGCTAGCGGATGATCTACAACATGAGAAACTAAAAAAAAAAATTGGGATCCAGTGCGGACGCACTCAGTACTTAAATGAATTTTCAGCATCTCAGCACTTCATAGAAAAAATTCCGAGCCTAGTGCGGATGCACTCACCTCTAGTGCGGCCCAGAGCATCTGCACTGGACCCGCAAACAACCAAAAAATTGCGTTTTCGATAGTTTTTCTATTTCTGGCACATTCAGGACGTGTTCAATGGTCAAAATTAGACATACCAGTCTGGAAAACAATGCAAAGATAGCACCAACTAACTCCACATTCTAGTCTCTAAATTGGGCATGATTGTCTGCTATAAAAGAGAGGGTTATTTCCCATTCAAGGCAACGCACACTTAGCGAAAAATTCTACAGCCAAGGAAGCTTTTCAAGGAGAGAGAAGAAGAAGATATGAGCAAGAAGTTGGCAAAATTGAGGGTTTTGATCCAAGAAAGGGTGTAATCATTTCTTTATTTCATTTCTTCTTAATTTTTTCAAACTTTGTAATGAATCTCTCCAAGAGAGTAGATCTCTCTCTAGGGGTTTAGGTTAATGCATGAACTTGTTTAATTTTATCTTATTTAGCTATTTGTTTTTATTATGATTGTTTTATGGGTTTGATTGTTAATTTTTGTGATTTATCATTTGTGTTAACTACATAGTTGGTATTTGAAATCGATGTAGTCCTGTGTTGGATTCGAAAGAACCAATATTGCTAGGATGAGAGGAGAATACCAAATTATGAATGGAAATACCTTAGGTTTGGATTAGGATCTAACTAATTTGTAATCTAAGCCGGAACTATAGAAATTAAGGTTAGAGACTTGGTGAAGGACCTAACCGTGAAGTTAAACCCTAATTAGAACATCTCAAATTGAATCAGATATTGGTATGATGGACTTAATCATGAAGTATCAATATTCGAGGAAAGGAGAGACTAATAAGAGCTTATGGTCTAGGTAGCTAAGGCGAAGGACCTAACTGTGAAGTCCGAATTACTTAGACATGTTATTAATTTACGAAAGTGACCCTTAATGACATATTAGGTTAGAAACCTCAACAAATCATACATGAATTTAAATAAAACCAAATAGATAGAATTATCGAGGGATTGTAGACCGAATACCCCTAGATCTCCTCAACTAAAAAGCAAGCTAATCTTTATTTTCTTTATTTTATTTCATTCTTTGTTTAAAAACTCCTTTCTTCAGGTATTGAACCCAAAATTAAACTTAATAGAACAAACCCCCCAAGTTTACTTTACTTTCCTTATTTATCTGAAATTTATTTTTAAAGTCTAAACTAAGTATCTAAACATACTCTTTCTGGTTCGACACCCTAAGTACTACATTGATCGGTTGTGCGCTTGCAACAAACCTTTCTTTGAGTATTAAAGATAATAAATTTAAGGGCATAAAGAGTATAAATCAAGAACAATACCATAACCCCAAAATACTCATCAATATGGCATTTACAACTCTAACACAACACTCCAATTGAAGGTGTTTGGAGCACTATAGTAATGTCTCTCTATGGCAAGATAATAGGACATTTGCAACCCTAACAAAACACTCCAATTGAAGGTGTTTGGAGTACTACAGTAATGTCTCCAGTTAGCAAGATAATAGGGCATTTATAGCCCTAATTCAACACTCCAATTGATTGTGTTTGGAGCACTCTAGTAGTGTCTCTAAATGGCAAGATAATAGGGTAGTTGCAACCCTAATACAAGACTCCAATTAAAGGATTTTTTTGATAAACCATAATTAAGAAAATGTTTTTTACTAATCCAGCATGATTGTTTTTTTTTTTTCAAAAACCAGAAGGACCGAAGGAGCCCTCCGGTCTCAAATTTTGCCTTTTCTCAAGACCGGAGGAGCCCTCCGGTCTCCCATAATTTTAACGATTTAATTCGGGGGTGTTACAGAAGATCTAAAATTTAAAATAAATCGAGACCGGATGGCCGGTCCGGTCTCTCCCTTTGGTCTGAATATGATGCGGGCGTATCCTCTGAGATATCTCATATTTTGGGTATCCTCTAAGATATCTCATATTTTGTGTGACCGATGTGTCTGGTGCTTATTGGGGGATAGTGCAGGGGCCAGTATTATTAGAGCTTTGAGATTCGTGCAGAATGTATTTGAATGGTTAAGATTTTCCAAATAAGTCACACAAAATATGAGATATCTCATAGGAATTCGAATATTTTAATCAAGACCGGAGCCTTGGTCCGGTCTCAATTTTTTTTTTTACTTTTTCATTTTTTTTTCTGTGCGGCTATCTGTGTAGCATTTCTTATTTTTCATATTTCATATTTTATATCTTTCCTTTCAAAGTTCAAATTGTCGATCTGAACCGTTCAACATAATTTTTATGCTAAAATATGCATGTAGATAAAATTTTATATTTTCTGAAATTTTTTTACTATTTTTTAAAATGAGTACAAAATTCAATAGTCTGGATATAGCGATTTTAATATATACACACATATATTATATATACATATATACATATATACTTATATACTTATATACATATATTATATTATATTATATATACATATATATATATATATATATATATATATATATATATATACACATACACATATATTATATATAGATATACATACACATACACATATACATATATTATATATACATAAAAAATAGAGATGCTACACAAATCGCCGCACAGAAAAAAAGTGAAAAAAGTAAAAAAAAAAAAAAAATTTTGAGACCGGATGGGTCCTCCGGTCTTGAGGAAAGGAAAAAAGTGAGACCGGAGGAGCCCTCTGGTCTTTGTGGTTTTTTAAAAAAAAAAAAACAATCATGCTGCATTAGTAAAAATCATTTTTTTAATTATGGTTTATCAAAAAAATTCTCAATTAAAGGTGTTTACAGCACTCTAATAGTTTATTTATATGGCAAGATAATAGGGCATTTGCAACACTAATACAACACTCCAATTGAAGGTGTTTGGAGCACTTTAGTAGTGTCTCTATATAGCAAGATAATATGTCATTTACTGTTAGGTTTTGATGGTTCAAACCCATTAATTAAGTCTAGGGGTGTACAACGGACGAGTCAATGATAATTTATTAAAAATTGAACCCAACCCGATTACACCGGGTTAAATTTTTTTTTTACTCGACCCACCCATAATCCAATCCAACCCATCTATTTTTTTATATACGGGTTATTAAGGGTTATGCGGGTTAGATGGGTTAAACGGGTTATTAATTCAAGCTATCATTTTGGTATTGTCGAACTAAAAGTAGCACTAACAGTATATGTTCATCTGTATTATATGTACCAGCGGGTAGTGGCAACGTTGCACAGTTGGCACTTGCACAAATAGCATTAAAAAAAATTAAAGAAATAGTAAGTCAAAAATGTGTACAGGAGAAACTTATAGTGGGCTCCACAATTCAGTGACTTGTTCAATATTAACCTAGGCATTAACTTAATAGAAAGCAAACAATTTAAACTAGATCATTAACATGTGTTTAATTAAATAAAAAGAAAGCAAACAAAGTAAACAATTTAAATGTACAATAGGCTTGAATAAAATGAAAAAGAAATATGCATGCATGTACTGATGTACAAAAAGAACAACATCACTATTCAAGAACTAAAACAAAATTGTTATATTAAATAGTGACACCTGTTACTATTACAAAACAATAGGTAATTTCAGCCCTCAATAAAGAGAGTCGAGTCGCTAGTGAAGGAAAGAATTACTCTAGGTCGGGTCCGGGTATAAACGGGTTAGTAACAGCAAACCCGTGATCCGACCCAGAGTAACGGGTTTATCAAATTTCAACCTGTACCCGACCCAATAACAACTCAACCCGGTAAAAAACGGGTTGGGTTGGATGGATCAGACAGGTCGGGTGGGTCTCGGGTTTTTTTGTACACCCCTAATTAAGTCTATTGGGGTTTTGATTACTCAAACCCATTTATTTGCTTGAGATGTGGAAAGAACGTAAAATCATTTTTATTTTTTTTTACTTCTAACTTAAGTTAAGGATTAAACGAGATATGTCAAGAAACTTTCCAAGGCAGTCCACCTTCAGTATTCCTTCGGCATCAAAACCTTATTTAATCATTTTATATATCTACTCCATAATTGTTTTCTAAAGCTTTTAATCTATTTACAAATTAAATATATTAATATAACACATCACCTTGTCTTCTGATAAGCATAAATTATATACACATTTGATCTAGATTTTATCATAAAACAACCTCAAATATCTTGTATTTTTAATATAAAGTGATTCAAATACACCTAGAATCAAGTTACTACGGTTGTTTGGCTTTTCGTTGCAGGAAATGATGAAAAATGGCGAAAATACCCTCCAGTGCGGATCAAACCACCCGCAGTGCGGATCAGATGAGCCGCACTGAGTACTTAGCCGCATTTCCAACATCCAAGCACTGCATAGGAAAAAGTCCGAGCCTAGTGCGGATGAACTTCCACCCGCAATGCGGATGAGCCTAGCCGCACTCAATACTTAGCCGATTTCATAACCTTCAGAGAAGCAGAAACCACCCGCAGTGCGGGTCAGCCATTCGCATTGTCATCCGCATTTAACTAATTCGCAGAAGTTAAATAAGGAAACTTAGAGCCAATGCGAATGAAGACCACTCGCAGTGCGGATCATCCATCTGCACTGGAGTCGCAGAAAAGCCAAATTTACACAGTTTCAACACGGGTTCTATTTTTGGTTACTTCATGGACGTGTTTTATAATCAAATGTGGACAAGGCATCCTGGAAAACAATCCAAATATAACACCTACTAACTCTAATTTCTAGGCTCTTAATTGGGCATGGTCCTTGGCTATAAAAGAGGGTGTTCATTCTCCATTCAAAATATCTCTCTCCCTTTCATTCTCTCTCTATACACACAAATACTTAGCGATAAATTCTGGAGAAAAGGAAAACTTTCAAGCAAGGAGAAGAAGGGTTTCCTGAGCAAGAAGTCGGCAAGATAGAGGTTTTTGATTTGTCAAAGGATGTAATTACTTCCTTTATTTTTTTTTTCTTACTTTACCAATTTTTGTAATGGATCTCTCCATGAGGGAGTAGTTCTTTCTCTAGGGGTTTAGATCAATGCATGAACTTGTTTAATTGTATCTTATTTGGTTATTTGTCTTTGTTATGATTATTTTATGGGATTTGATGTTAATTTCTGTGATTTATCATTTATGTTAATTACATAATTAGTACTTGAAATTGCAGTAGTCCCACTTTGGTATCTCTTTGTCAAAGGATCCAAAAGAAGTTAGGATGAGAGGAGAGTACCAAATTATGAATGCAAATACCCTAGGTTTAGATTAGGATTGTAACCAATTTGTAATCTAAGCCAGAACTACAGAAATTAAGGTTAGGAATTTGGTGAAGGACCTAACCGTGAAGGAAAATCCTAATTAGGACATCTCAAATCGAATTGAGTATTGGTATAATGGACTTAATCATGAAGTATCAATATTTGAGGAGAGGAGAGACTAACAAGAGCTTATGTCTAAGTAGCTAGGGTGAAGGACCTAATCGTGAAGTCCGAATTACTTAGACACGTTATTAATTCAAGAAAGTGACCCTTAATGACATATTAGATTAGAAACCTCATCAAATCATGCATGAACTTAAACAAATACCGAATAGATATAGTTAGCAAGGGAATGTAGACCAAAGACCCCTAGATCTCTAAATCTTGAAAACAAACCAATTCCTTTCTTTTTCATTCATTTACTTTTATTGTTTTAAACTCTCTATTCGGGTATTGAACCCAAATTTAGGAATTGTTAGAACAAACCCCCAATTTACTTTCATTGTACTTTACTTTATTGTATTTTCTAAAATTTATTATTAAAGTTTAAACTAAGTTTTTAATGTACTCCCTGTGGATCGATACCTCAAATACTATTTTGATAGAATTGTGCACTTGCAATTCAACTCAGCCGCATGTTAAATGTTTAAAAAGTACATCATTGTATTGAAGCTTTTTACCATACCCTTTGGTCGTATCATCTTCAAATTATAATTGGAATGCAATAGAGCGAGAAGAATGATCAGGAATGGTTCGTCTCAGAGTATCAAACGTATGATACCTCTGTCTGTTATCCACTAGGACTAACCAGAGAGCGGTTTATTTCTTTTGTCAGAAATACCGTAAACTATAGAATTCTGCAAAAATACTATTCACCAAAAAATGTGTGTTCACGAACTTTCAGTTATTCTTGTGCTGCTCCAATATACTTTATAACTAACCCTAACTTGTTAAGTTGAAAGATAAGAGATTGATACAAAGGGATTGGTATTTACAGGCTTTCTGGACATATTAGGGCAGAGGGGGACATGTTTTGGAGTTATTAGTACTTGGAGAGTAAGTAACTTGGAGTCCAAGTTGTTCCATAATCGTTATTCCTTCTGAAAATTGCAGTTCATGCGGATCTGGCTGAATCGCATGCGATTGCATGCTAAAACACATGCTACTGGATACTGGTATGCACACGGATGTGTTGAACCGCGCAAACTCGTTGATCTTTAGTATTTTGGTTTTAGAATCTTCATCGAAGCTCCGATTGAGTTGATTCAAGTTGGGTTGGAAACTAGACAACAAGGTCTACAACTTTCATGAAGGCTTCGAGTTCAGATTCGGAATGTACAGGTCTCAAGAAGCAATCCAAAGTCAGTGAACTATTGCATTTCTGTGCAGATGATTTCTTCAATAGTGCACGGTTTGGCTCATCCGTGTGCTACTGAGAATCTTCGGATTGTTGCTCCAATTTCTTACCTCACTTGCATGCAGTTTGCGGTCAAACCATTCAGAAAATACTCTTTGTCCAGAATGCTTCGTTTTACCCCTGTTTTGATCAAAAAGTAAAAGAAATATACAATTCTCTAGAATTAGGGTAAAATGACAAAAGTAGTCTGATTCTATAGAAAATGAGTAATTGTAATACAATAAATGACAATAATTTAGGCTAAGTGATAGGAAAAATAGTGACTTATTTGACCCCTATCACACCCTCAAGCTTAAACCTTTGTTCATCCTGAACAAACAATCTAAGAATTTTGTTCATCCCCGAATGAAATGCGTACAAATATGAAAGATTTGATTGTCCCCAAGCAAATCTAAACAATTTTGTTCCCGAGTCATATATACTCATTGGTTTGAAGATTTTATGAATGTGATAGATTTAATTGTCCCCAAGCAAATCTAAACAATTCATTCTCGGGTCATACTACCTTGGTTCGGACCTTTAATCATTGCTCTAAACCATACTACAAGAAGTAGACCATTATCACGACAATAAAAAGCCAAACTAGTATTTGCAGTGAATCCCCCGGTTAAGTAGTCATGCATTATGATAGGAACTCCCAATTCTCTAGCAAATACTGCTCTTTTAAGCATTTCTTCAGATGTAGCTGCAGTAGCATTCAAGTAGTGCCCTTTGATTTCACCTGTTTCGGCCTGTGCTTTATAAATTGCTTCGGCACAGAACAAGAAACGATCTCTCCCAAGACTTATTAAATTGCTTCAGATCTGGATTTGCCATAAAATTGCTTGTTCAAACTCTCATTTTGTACTTGAATGAAGATCTTTTTTAGGAATAGAAACATTTGTATTCACAACACCATTTTTGACTTTAATCGGAATCTTTCAAAAACAGAAATTTAAAATCATTACTATGAGAATAATCATAAAGAAGATAAACATTCATTTCACAATTCTCTTTATGTTTTGATCCCTTCTTCGACCATACCTTTGGTTTGGGATAAAGCTAAGTGACAAAGTATGTTAGTAAAGCATGACTTATGCAAATGCAAATATTTTGAAAATTAAAAAAAAGGGTAAAAATTAAAAGATAAAATCCACCTTTTCACTCGATCCAATTCCACCCTTCTAATGCATAGATACAAATGAGAGGTTATGTGTTCTGAATGCCCCTAAGGATTTCATCGGGCCCTAGATCAAGCCAAGTCGATGGGAGATCTTTCGAGCCTATTGACAACCATTCTTGTGTAGGCGTCCGTACTCATTTTTCTATCTCCACCCTTTATTAATATTTTTCTATTTTCTGAATTTTTTTGTATTTTTTATTGCATTTTTGAAACATATATACAAATGCAAAGTATGAGTCATGTTCACTGTGAATACACACAATTCCTAAATACGTATATCTAGAAATTATCCTTATACTTCACTAAATTATCAGGGTCAAAACTTAAAAATAGTGTAATTTGAAAATTTTCAACTTTATAAAAGTTCTCACATGTAACAATTCTAAAGACATCCATTTCTGAAATTTTCTTTTCAATCTAGAATATGTTGTTAGCTTTAGTATTTCTTATTCTAAAAAGATCAATCAAGCGTCTTGGAGGATATAGATATTTCAAGTTTGACTTAGCAATTGTCATCCAAATCTTTTTCTTCCATAATTCAACAAGTATGGACTCTCTAAACGTAAATGCAATTTGCAAAGACTAGGTATACATCATAACAAGTCTAATAAAAGACCCTATTCATGGTTAGGTAAAACCCTAGTTTTTACAAGTACAAAAAGTAAACATACAATGCAAAGATACATGGTTTTTACACTTCTCCCCCAAGCTTAAATCTTTACATCGTTGGCGATGTTAATCAATTTAAAAACTTATAAGGAGAAAGGTTTAGAACCATCAAACTTACAGACTTTAGAAGGGATGAAGTGTGCCATGAAAGGTTGCTCCTTCAATAATGGCGGTAATCTGCAAAGAGGTCATAGTGAGGAGTGTTGTACTGCTATGCTAGGACGATGGATGAGTGATGAACTTTAGTTTATGAGAGGAAATGGCATGTGGGGCTTGAAGTATACTAGGTTGTTAGTTCCAGAATGAAGCTCCCTTCTTAGAAGATCCTAGAAATAGAAAAAATTCTAGAATAAATTGTTGTTAGTTCCCTACAAATATATATAGATGAGTATGTGAACTAATAACTTAGAATATCTCCTCCTTGATTTCTTCTTCAATCCGTACATATATTAGAATTGCATGCGATTCATGGCTGATCCGCATGCTACTGGATTTACCTTATTCAAAGCCAGTATGAGTTTGTGGCGAGTTCGTGTGTGACTGGTTTTACCTTCTTCAAAGCCAGCTTGCGATTGAGGAGAAACGTATGCAAGTGCATACTTAGTAATTTTTCTCATTTTAACAACTAACATAGGCATGTTCAATTACATGCCGTTCTGAGGTGATCCGCACGACTGAAAGACATTGTATATTTTCATTGATCATATGAGATTCGCCAAGGCATCATTCGCATGCGAATTGGGTCAATCGTGTGCAAATGGAGACTGTCAATTTAAGGTTGGAATAATATTGATTTGGTGCAATCTCTCAGTCGCATGCGGTTGACTCGAAACTGCACAGAAGTGTGAGAGAAATTTCAGAGAACTAGTCTCTACTGAATCCTTAGCATAATGATTATAGTGCCTATCTGTTGATGTTCTCTATGCAAGTTTACATTAATATGTTATCCCTCTTGAGTGTGTAAGTTATAACCATGACTCTACCTAATTTCTATGTATGCTATAAATGTAAGATACAAGGTTGCATCTCTCCCCCAAGCTTAGATCTTATATTGTCTCCTAATGTAGTAAATAAACCAAAGAAAAGAGATAAGAACCAGAAAGAACTCACAAAACATGTATGATGGTAATCAAAGCATCAAGAATGAGTCGAGGATGGAAAGAGAGTTGAACTTTGTGCATTGTTGCTTCCCTCAACTTTGCCTTTAGTGCAAACACTCTCTAATGAATCTTCTCCTTTCAAGCTTGTAGTTTCTGTTGTGATTAGTATAGCTATGTTATGCAACTGTTAGCTTGATCCATATGTATATGCAGGTCTGCTGTGTGGCCTGTACATGATGCTGGAATTTCAACTCCTGGACTTAAAATAGTCATAGATTTTGACTTGTAACTCTGTTTTGAATGTATGACCACTTTTCGAAAAGCTTACGAGAAGATCTACAATTTGAGCACAGGTTGTACTTTGTGCAATTTACTCAGTTGTATGCAGTTTGGGACTCAAACACACGGGATGCCTGTTGGACCAGAATCAGAAACTTTCTTCATTTTGCTCGATTTTATTCTTCTTTCATTCAACTCTTGTCTCCTGCAAATACCTTAGGTTTGGATTAGGATTTAACCAATTTGTAATCTAAGTCGCAACTACATAAATTAAGGTTAGGAACTTAGTGAAGGACCTGACCGTGAAGCCAAACCCTAATTAGGACATCTCAAATCGAATCGGGTATTGGTATGATGGACTTTATCGTGAAATATCAATATTTGAGGAGAGGAGAGACTAATAAGAGCTTATGGTCTAGGTAACTAGGGTGAATGACGTAATCGTGAAGTCCGAATTACTTAGACACGTTATTAATTTACGAAAATGACCCTTAATGACATATTAGGTTAGAAACCTCATCAAATCATACATGAACTTAAACAAATACTGAATAGATGGAATTAATCAAGGGATTGTAGACCGAATACCCCTAGATCTCCTGAACTAGAAAGCAAATCAATATTTATTTTATTTGTTTTTATTGTTTTAAATTCGTTTCTTCGGGTATTGAACCCAAACTTAGGATTAATTAGAACAACTCCCCCCCCCCCCTCATTTACTTTATTGTATTTATTTTTTCTGAAATTAATTGTAAAAGTTTAAGCTAAGTATTTAAATGTACTCCTTGTAGTTCGATACCCTAAGTACTACATCGATAGGTTGTGTGCTTGCAACAAATATTTCTTTGGGTATTGAAGGTAATAAATTTAAAGGCATAAAAGAGTATAATCAAAGCATAATTCCATAGCCCCAAAATACTCATCATGGACGCATTATGCTCAGACTTTTTCTTCTAAAGTGCTGAAATATTGGAAATTCGGCTAAGTGCGTCCACACTATGAGCCTTTTTCTTAATTTTTCATCGTCTTTTATAGTCTAAAGCGAAGCAAACACAGTAACTTGATTCTAAGTGTATTCTAATCACTTTTTATTCAAAAATAAATGATATTTGGTGTTATTTTATGATAAAAATCAGATCGAATGTGTATATAATTTATGCCTATCAGTATATGACAAGAGAATAGGACAATTGCGACTCTAATACCACACTCTAATTGAAGGCATTTGTAGTACTCTAATAGTGTCTCCATATTGCAAGAGAAGAGGGTTATTACAACCCTAATACAACACTTCAATTAAAGATTTTGCAGCACTCAAGTGATGTCAGTATGTGGCAAAAGAAGAGAGTAGTTGCAATCCTAATGCAACACTCTCCAATTGTAGGTCTTTGCAACACTCTATTAGTGTCTCCATATGGCAAGAGAAGAGAGTAATGGCAACTCTAATACAACACTCCAATTAAATGTCTTTGCAACATATTAGTAATGTCTTCATATAGCAAGAGAAGATGATAGTTGCAACTCTAATACGACACTTCAATTAAAGATTTTTGTGGCACGCTAACAGTGTTTCCATATGGCAAGATAATAGAGTAGTTGTAACCTCAATACCATATTCCAATTGAACGCCTTTGCAGTACTCTAATAGTGTCTTTATATGGCAAGAGAAGAGGGTAGTTGCAACCCTAACGAGCCTAGGTTGAATCCGTGTTTGCGATAGTATTGTAAATAACGGTATGTGCTCATCAGGCATACATGATACCGCTAAATAATTAACTGAGAATAATCAGCTATAATCAAAATAATTAATCAATTAGTCAAAAAAATATATAACGATTTAATTATCACTTATAACTAATTAGCCGATTAATCACCTAACGATGGTTTTTCACAACACTGGTCTGCCGAGGTAAGGTTACTTTGAAACATTGTTGTTTCTCACCTTAATTGAAAGGAAAATTGTCAACAAAAGCTTAACAAAATTAATGGGCCAAGGACTAACATCATGGGCCTCACAAGAAACTTTTAAACACTATTTTATTTCCCATACAGCCCGGTAGCCCACAATTGCAAATGGTTAGTGTGGGCAGCGTACGCTATAGATTACTTGCTGGAATTTTTGTCACAATCAATTTGGAAATGCAATTCGGCCTCGAAAGAGATGAAATATATAATATGGATACACAACATAAACGGAAAAGAACCCTACTTATATGTTGCACACTCCATTTTACAAAATTAATAGTTTTATTGTAGCAACTCTTAATTAATTTAAAGGTTCACCAAAAATTTGTACACAATTTGAGACATGTCAACACTCCATCAATCTAAGCTCGTCTGACACATTAACAACATATATTTCCATCCATTAATTCTACCTAAGTTCAACTGCTTGACTTAAAATTAAAAAAAAATTAATTAATAGACGATACTAATATAAAATTTTATTCAAAATAACAATTTAATTAATATTTGAACTCCCCCTTTAATCCACCCCTAATGCTATATCTAAAAACAACCTGAAACTTAACTAGACACAACCTTTCAAATACCAATTTTAAGCTTAAAACTATACATTAAAATCCCTCACTACAAATCAGAACATTTGCATAACATTTCATTATCACATTAGCTGGACTGTTACGTTGTTAACCAGACATTGGAAATGAAACAATATGTAAAAATGTTCATAATGAAAATATATTTAGAATATCAAACTGCAATAGGCAGAGATGAACCCAAATAGAAGACCAACTAAATTTTGATTTGGAAATCAGAACAGATAGAGCCATTGAGGATTTGAAGTCCTTGGCTTCAAAACAGAGTATCTGAATCACGACATCATTCTGATTCCTACATCCATCGTCTTCCCTCTAAAAGCTGGTCTGTTACTAGAAGTACGACAATAAATCAGCTTTAGACAAGAAAAGCTCAAAGGTATCGTGGCTTCTACATTGGTCACAATATTCAACTCTAGCGGCACGTGTTGGAACAAGAAAACGATGGTCAAGATCATAATGTTATTGAGATCACCGAAAGTTTCATCAATTGTGATTTATTTGTTCATCTCTATCATCCTGGACCTTCTATCTTGAGTTTCTCAGAAAGCATACTCTTTTTGGAAGAGAAGCTTCTCTGTTCATCTATTTGTGAGTAGCAACTTGTTTGTTTCACAACTTCAACTTCTGAATTTGTTCTCATTTTACCTCAACCTAAATTATAATTAGAAAATGAACTCATTTTAAAAAATATATATTAGTTCATGAAGAAAAGGTTAATTTATATTGAATTTGTTATGTATATTTTAATTTAAATAATTAATTAACACCTCCTTCACATTGTTAGCATAACCTTATCTAATTTGGTTTAGGGTATATCACCTGCAACAGTTGTCGTGTCGATTTTCTCTAATATTTTAATTGTTTACAAATACGGAAATTATTGTTATCTTAGTCACTAGATATATAAAAGTTGATTTTATTTCTAATATTTAGTTTTAAATTCATTCATTTGTCGGATAATAGTTGAAAAATAATGACCACTTCAAAGTTATGTAAAATAATTGGAGTGCTTGTAACACACATTTAACTAATTAAGCACATCATATACAATAAGTTGAACAACAGGATATATAGTAGCTTAGTCGTGAAATATATACTCCACTCTTCATACTACATCCAAATCTCATGTCTAGCTGACACTTAATCAACATATGCAAGGCCAGCTTGATAACTAATTATTACGTTTTTTTTTTCTTTTTTGAAAGAAAGATGGAATCAAACTCCCAGATTCCATTATGCAAAATATCAAATGTATAAAAAATTACAAAAGTTTTAAAGGGAACATGCATTACACAATGAATTTCAAAGATACAATAATTAATTATAGCATGTATTCAAAAAACTAGCCTTTGATCTATGATAAAGGACAATGCTTTTCGCGTTGGAGTACAAATTTATAGTCCAGAAAGAATTATTTACAGACAATAGAATTTGAAAGACTAAACCTATATCTCTCTCCAAAAAAAAAAAAAAATCTTAGTGTGTATCCAACTCTTATGATATATATATAGAAAATATTATTTAAATTAAAAAAATTAAAAGATGCGTTCTCAATTAAAATTGTTCGTTCCACATACTGACAAGAGTTTAATTGTAATTTCATCAGAGATCACGTAGGTATTAGCCATAATTTTCCATGCCCATTGTGGCATTGTTGTCTACAATTATTTCTTATATTAATCTTCTAGTATTGCCTAGGATACGGGCTCGATTTACATAAAACTCCAGGATAAATTGTAATTTGTATTGGTCCAGTGTAAGCCCATATATGAAACTGCCAAGCAGTGTTAGATGAGGAGGAGTTGGGTCCGATCGTCATTGGATCCAAAGTGATTTTAATGGATTCACTCATCATCGGATCTGTTTTAGGATTTGCATCCATACTTTTGCGTATGTTTTAAAATTCGTGCTCACGAATTCTAAAATAGATCTGATGATGAGCGAACCCATTGGAACCACTTTGAATTCAATGACCGTCAGACTCAAGCTGAAGTCGTGTTAGATCTGGGCAACACTTGCCGTGCCCTTTCCCAAAAAAATATAAAAAGTCGACCAGACAAGTTGGATCTGACTACAAGTTGACCAGACAAGTTCTAAAACTAGGCCGTTGCTGGAGCTGAGCACGTGTACAAGTGTATTGGTGTGGTTCCCGTGTCTGAGCTTAAATCTTTCGAGTTCAAGGACTACATAATGAAAGTCCTTGATATTTCTGATTGTGAATGTCTGAACCATAAATCTAAGAGAAGAAGTTTTTCAAAGTTTATGTAATGATAATTAATGGGGTGGATGTATTAATAAAGTATATGTGAAAGGTAACAAATATACAATCAACCTAACACACAGGGAATGAATAGAAAAGGAAAGAGTGGGAAAAAAATGAAAGCAAAATAGGAAGATTCATCACCCCCATTATAATTAATTATTATAGTAAACAAAAGCTACTACTAAACAATCCTCAACCTTCATTTACACCATTCTGACCATTTTCAAGCTCCCTTAACATAGCCACAACTTGCAACATATTAGGCCTCCTAGAAGGGAAATCTTCTACACACTTCAAAGTTATCTCCAAAAATCTCATCATTTCTTTCTCTTCATCCCCACAATCTGCATCTTTTCTTGCAAGATTTGCATCTAAAACATCTCGGCTTTTCCCTTCCGCAGCCTTCATCTTGACCCACCCAACTAGATTTGTGTCCCCAAAATCATCCTTATCTGTTGGGCGCTTCCCAGTAAGCAGCTCCAGCATTACGACTCCGAAAGAGTATATATCACCCTTCGGCGTACAACGGAAACTCTGGTAATATTCTGGCGGTACATACCTAGATTTGATATTATAATCAAGCGTTATATATTTGGGGAATCAATGTTATACTTTAATTTTTTTTTGATGGTTAACCAGCAAGTGCCGAGTTAACAAGTATATTATAAGAAAAGTTTTTTACAGGGTCATTATTTACATGGTCTTTTAGACCCTCTGCCTTCCCCTACAGCCCCTCCTAGTTATCAATGTTATACTTTAAAAAATTACTTTTAAATAAGTAATATAATGGAAGGATTCAGAGCATGACTAATTTTATCAACTTTGTGGGTCAATATTCCTATTTTTTTGTATAATTAAGTACCAAAAATGAGAGGAAAGCATATTGAAAATTAAAAAAATATTACGTACCCCGGGGTCCCAGCGAGGGTGCTAACACTTAAATGTGTATCAAGTGCGCTAATAAGCCTTGCCATGCCGAAATCTGAAACTCTGGCCTCCATCTGTCCATCCAAAAGCACATTGCTAGATTTCATATCTCTGTGAATTATATGAGGTATGCAATTGTGGTGTAGAAAGCACAACCCCTTTGCTGCACCTCGAGCTATCTTTTTTCTCTCCTTCCAACTTAAAATTTTTTCATTTTCTTTTTTCATGCCATGAAGCATGTCTTCCAGGCTCCCGAATTCCATGTATTCATATACTAGGAGCCTCTCTTCCCCAATTTTGCAATATCCGAGAAGTGGAACGAGGTTGCGGTGCTTGATTTTGCCAAGGGTTTCCATCTCAGCAGTGAATTCTCTGCAGAATAAGTATAATTGTATGAAAACTTATCAGTCAGCCTAAAAAAAATAGCACAACTAAGTAGAAAGTTAATATAGCCCTCTTTTTTTGTTTGCAGTTGAAAAAAATCTGTTATGTATGCCAAAACTAGAAAGGATTTCCGCACACCTTGGAACTAAGTGGTTGGGGTATATATGTCCTAGGTGTTGTACCAACTTCAAGATTTTGTTTTTTGTTGAATACATATATTTTTGTTCTTTCACCATGAACTAGACAATTAAGACACTTGATGCTTTCCTAAACTTCAATCAAGCATGCACAAAGCAAAATTGGAAGCAAGATTAATTGTTATCAAAACAGAACCAAGCTCTACGTAAGAATTGAAAATTGAAAACTGCTAAAAAATTATTTAGGCATACCTATCACCCTGGTAGCTCAAATGAATCAACTTCTTAATAGCAACACAAGATCCATCCTTCAGTGTCGCCTTAAAAACCTCTCCAAAACCACCCGACCCGATAAGACTAGCCGTAGAGAATCCATTAGTAGCCTCAATGAGCTGAGAAAATGTCAATCTTCTCAATTGCCTCTGAAAAGTTGCAACATTTATACTCAGAGCCTCCTTGTCCTTTCCAAGTTTCCATGTAGTCGCTGCACGGTCAGCTTGTAAGCTACTCAACATTTTAGCCTCCTTAGCCTCTTTCCTTCTGGCCTTAATGATAAATCCTGAAATAACTATCGCACAAAGAGAAACTGCTGAAACAAGCACACTAAGAACCACACCATTTGCCCAAAAATGAGGATTACTGGGCCCTTTGCCAGAACCATAAAAATCAGATCCAGTGGCAGTTGGAAGCACTCCAGTGGGTGCAGGGCAAGGTGACAGTGGGACTCCACACAGACCTGGGTTGTTTGCATACTGGCTTGCGGGTAGGGTACTTAATTGCCCTCTAGAAGGAATTGGACCTGTTAAATTGTTATCTGAGAGATCAATTTGTACCAGAAAGGAGAGGTTTGAGAATGAATCAGGTATACCACCTTGTAACTTGTTATGTGAAGCATCAAACACACCGAGATTGCGTAACTGGCCCAATGAGACTGGTATCTCTCCAGTTAACCTATTGTGTGCCAAATCAAGCACCTGCAATACAACCATATCTCCAAATTCATTTGGTATGACCCCGATCAAGTCATTGTAAGACAAATCAAGATATTCAATTGTCTGGTACCGTGTCCAAAGACTCAATACTGCACCCGAATATAATCGAGTAAAGTCACAAGTTTTCAAATTCGGCACCTGAAGCAGCCGTTCGGGTCGGATTCCTGCAAATTCCAACAACCCACCAACCCCTTTGCATGCATTACCAACATTTCGGACAAATGCAAGGGTGTTACTAGAAAGTATCCCACTCATTGGTTGTGAACCCAACTGGCGGCCTAGCCGGGCCGGGATAGGTCCTGTTAAGTTGTTACTATTTAGATCCAACCACATCAGGCTTGTGCAATTACCAAGTTCAGTGGGTATCTCACCTGTTAGGCTATTATTGGCCAACTGTAGCACAGCTAAACGGGAAAGAAGGCCAAATTGGGGTTGAATTTTACCAGTAATTTGGTTGCTTGTGAAAGAAATCCATTCAAGATTGGTGCAATTGAAAAGTTCAATTGGGATATCTCCTTGAATATAATTGTTGTTTAGAATCAGGGTTCTTAAGCCAGAGCATTGTCCCAATTCAGGAGGGATCTGACCTTGTAAGCCATTGAACCAGACAATTAAGTGCTCCAGTTGTGAGAGTTGACCGAGTTCATTTGGAATTGGGCCTTCAAGATAATTGATGCTAAAGTCGATGACTCGAAGGTGTGAACATTGTGAGAGATTTGGAGGGATTTTACCAGTCAACAAATTATCAGGAAGTCTCAACTCCTCAAGCAATGAATTGCTTGTACAAATATTTGGGATAGAACCAGTTAGCTTGTTTGAGCTAAAATCAGCAATTTTCAGATTTGTGCAGGATGACATTGAATTTGGTATTGAACCCGAGAAAAAATTATTGCTCAGCAACAATCTCTCAAGTGAAACAAAGTTGCCGATTACGCTTTCTGGCAATGAACCAGAAATGTTGTTGTTAGCTAGATCAAGCAATTGAAGGGAAGAACAAGAGGAAAAGGAATCAGGCAAAGCACCAGAAAAATTGTTGTTTGACAATTTGAAAATTTTGAGGGATGCACATGCATTTCCTAGCTCATAAGTAATTGTACCCATTAAATGGTTGGATGAGAGGTCTAGTCTTTCTAGACTAGTTAAATTTCCAAACAGTTCTGGTATTTCACCACTAAATGCATTATAAGAAAAATTCAGGGTCTTAAGGGAACTACAACTGGAAATGGACTCGGGTAGAGAACCCGTAAAGTAATTCCCTGAGAGGTCCAAATGGATCAAACTCTTGCATGGATTGGGGACCTCTAGACCATAGATTTCACCAGAGAAAT